>JAUIMM010001437.1:600000-1200000 GCA_031769625.1 Taudactylus pleione | reverse complement strand
GCACTGGGACCATCTCATTACTCGGCACAGTGTAACTATCACTATAGCTGACCATGCACTGGGACCATCTCATACTCAGCACAGTGTAACTATCACTATAGCTGACCATGCACTGGGACCATCTCATACTTGGCACAGTGTAACTTTCACTATAGCTGACCATGCACTGGGACATCTCATTACTCGGCACAGCGTAACTATCACTATAGCTGACCATGCACTGGGACCATCGCATACTCAGCACAGTGTAACTATCACTATAGCTCACCATGCACTGGGACCATGCACTGGGACCATCTCATACTCAGCACAGTGTAACTATCACTATAGCTGACCATGCACTGGGACCATCTCATTACTCGGCACAGTGTAACTATCACTATAGCTGACCATGCACTGGGACCATCTCATTACTCGGCACAGTGTAACTATCACTATAGCTGACCATGCACTGGGACCATCTCATTACTCAGCACAGTGTAACTATCACTATAGCTGACCATGCACTGGGACCATCTCATTACTCGGCACAGTGTAACTATCACTATAGCTGACTGTGCACTGGGACCATCTCATTACTCGGCACAGCGTAACTATCACTATAGTTGACCATCCACTGGGACCATCTCATTACTCGGCACAGTGTAACTATCACTATAGCTGACCATGCACTGGGACCATCTCATACTCAGCACAGTGTAAATATCACTATAGCTGACCATGCACAGGGACCATCTCATACTCAGCACAGTGTAACTATCACTATAGCTAACCATGCACTGGGACCATCTCATTTCTCGGCACAGTGTAACTATCACTATTGCTGACCATGCACTGGGACCATCTCATTACTCGGCACAGCGTAACTATCACTATAGCTGACCATGCACTGGGACCATCTCATACTCAGCACAGTGTAACTATCACTATAGCTGACCATGCACTGGGACCATCTCATACTCAGCACAGTGTAACTATCACTATAGCTGACCATGCACTGGGACCATCTCATTACTCGGCACAGTGTAACTATCACTATAGCTGACCGTGCACTGGGACCATCTCATTACTCGGCACAGCGTAACTATCACTATAGCTGACCATGCACTGGGACCATCTCATTACTCGGCACAGTGTAACTATCACTATAGCTGACCTTGCACTGGGAACATCTCATTACTCGGCACAGTGTAACTATCACTATAGCTGACCATGCACTGGGACCATCTCATTACTCGGCACAGCGTAATTATCACTATAGCTAACCATGCACTGGGACCATCTCATACTCAGCACAGCGTAACTATCACTATAGCTGACCATGCACTGGGACCATCTCATTACTTGGCATACTGTAACTATCACTATAGCTGACCATGCACTGGGACCATCACATTACTCAGCACAGCGTAACTATCACTATAGCTGACCATGCACTGGGACCATCTCATACTCAGCACAGTGTAACTATCACTATAGCTGACCATGCACTGGGACCATCTCATACTCGGCACAGCGTAAATATCACTATAGCTGACCATGCACTGAGACTATCTTATACTCGGCAAAACGTAACTATCACTATAGCTGACCATGCACTGGGACATCTCATTACTCGGCACAGTGTAACTATCACTATAGCTGACCATGCACTGGGACCATCTCATTACTCGGCACAGTGTAACTATCACTATAGCTGACCATGCACTGGGACCATCTCATTACTCGGCACAGCGTAACTATCACTATAGCTGACCATGCACTGGGACCATCTCATTACTCGGCACAGCGTAACTATCACTATAGCTGACCATGCACTGGGACCATCTCATTATTCGGCACAGCGTAACTATCACTGTAGCTGACCATGCACTGGGACCATCTCATACTCAGCACAGCGTAACTATCACTATAGCTGACCATGCACTGGGACCATCTCATACTCGGCACAGCGTAAATATCACTATAGCTGACCATGCACTGAGACTATCTTATACTCGGCAAAGCGTAACTATCACTATAGCTGACCATGCACTGGGACATCTCATTACTCGGCACAGTGTAACAATCACTATAGCTGACCATGCACTGGGACCATCTCATTACTCGGCACAGCGTAACTATCACTATAGCTGACCATGCACTGGGACCATCTCATTACTCGGCACAGGGTAACTATCACTATAGCTGACCATGCACTGGGACCATCTCATTACTCAGCACAGTGTAACTATCACTATAGCTGACCATGCACTGGGACCGTCTCATTACTCGGCACAGTGTAACTATCACTATAGCTGACCATGCACTGGGACCGTCTCATTACTCGGCACAGTGTAACTATCACTATAGCTGACCATGCACTGGGACCATCTCATTACTCGGCACAGTGTAACTATCACTATAGCTGACCATGCACTGGGGCCATCTCATACTCAGCACAGTGTAACTATCACTATAGCTGACCATGCACTGGGACCATCTCATACTCAGCACAGTGTAACTTTCACTATAGCTGACCATGCACTGGGACCATCTCATTACTCGGCACAGTGTAACTATCACTATAGCAGACCGTGCACTGGGACCATCTCATTACTCGGCACAGTGTAACTATCACTATAGCTGACCGTGCACTGGGACCATCTCATTACTCGGCACAGCGGAACTATCACTATAGCTGACCGTGCACTGGGACCATCTCATTACTCGGCACAGCGGAACTATCACTATAGCTGACCATGCACTGGGACATCTCATTACTCGGCACAGCGTAACTATCACTATAGCTGACCATGCACTGGGACCATCTCATACTCAGCACAGCGTAACTATCACTATAGCTGACCGAGCACTGGGACCATCTCATTACTCGGCACAGCGTAACTATCACTATAGCTGACCGTGCACTGGGACCATCTCATTACTCGGCACAGCGTAACTATCACTATAGCTGACCGTGCACTGGGACCATCTCATTACTCGGCACAGTGTAACTATCACTATAGCTGACCGTGCACTGGGACCATCTCATTACTCGGCACAGTGTAACTATCACTATAGCTGACTGTGCACTGGGACCATCTCATACTCAGCACAGTGTAACTATCACTATAGCTGACCATGCACTGGGACCATCTCATTAATCGGCACAGTGTAACTATCACTATTGCTGACCATGTACTGGGACATCTCAATACTCGGCACAGCGTAACTATCACTATAGCTGACCATGCACTGGGACCATCTCATACTCCGCACAGTGTAACTGTCACTATAGCTGACCATGCACTGGGATCATCTCATTACTCGGCACAGTGTAGCTATCACTATAGCTGAACATGCACTGGGACATCTCATTACTCGGCACAGCGTAACTATCACTATAGCTGACCATGCACTGGGACCATCTCATACTCAGCACAGTGTAACTAACACTATAGCTGACCATGCACTGGGACCATCTCATTACTCGGCACAGTGTAACTATCACTATAGCTGACCATGCACTGGGACCATCTCATTACTCGGCACAGTGTAACTATCACTATAGCTGACCATGCACTGGGACCATCTCATTACTCGGCACAGTGTAACTATCACTATAGCTGACCATGCACTGGGACCATCTTATTACTCAGCACAGTGTAACTATCACTATAGCTGACCATGCACTGGGACCATCTCATTACTCGGCACAGTGTAACTATCACTATAGCTGACTGTGCACTGGGACCATCTCATTACTCGGCACAGCGTAACTATCACTATAGTTGACCATCCACTGGGACCATCTCATACTCAGCACAGTGTAAATATCACTATAGCTGACCATGCACTGGGACCATCTCATACTCAGCACAGTGTAACTATCACTATAGCTAACCATGCACTGGGACCATCTCATTTCTCGGCACAGTGTAACTATCACTATTGCTGACCATGCACTGGGACCATCTCATTACTCGGCACAGCGTAACTATCACTATAGCTGACCATGCACTGGGACCATCTCATTACTCTGCACAGCGTAACTATCACTATAGCTGACCATGCACTGGGACCATCTCATTACTCGGCACAGCGTAACTATCACTATAGCTGACCATGCACTGGGACCATCTCATTACTCGGCACAGCGTAACTATCACTATAGCTGACCATGCACTGGGACCATCTCATTACTCGGCACAGTGTAACTATCACTATAGCTGACTATGCACTGGGACCATCTCATTACTCGGCACAGTGTAACTATCACTATAGCTGACCGTGCACTGGGACCATCTCAATACTCGCCACAGCATAACTATCACTATAGCTGACCGTGCACTGGGACCATCTCATTACTTGACACAGCGTAACTATCACTATAGCTGACCATGCACTGGGACCATCTCATTACTTAGCACAGTGTCACTATCACTATAGCTGACCATGCACTGGGACCATCTCATTACTCGGCACAGTGTAACTATCACTATAGTTGACCATGCACTGGGACCATCTCATACTCAGCACAGTGTAACTATAGCTGACCATGCACTGGGACCATCTCATTATTCGGCACAGTGTAACTTTCACTATAGCTGACCATGCACTGGGACCATCTCATTACTCGGCACAGTGTAACTATCACTATAGCTGACCATGCACTGGGACAATCTCATTACTCAGCACAGTGTAACTATCACTATAGCTGACCATGCACTGGGACCATCTCATTACTCGGCACAGTGTAACTATCACTATAGCTGACCATGCACTGGGACCATCTCATTACTCGGCACAGCGTAACTATCACTATAGCTGACCATGCACTGGGACCATCTCATTACTCGGCACAGTGTAACTATCACTATAGCTGACCATGCACTGGGACCATCTCATTACTCGGCACAGTGTAACTATCACTATAGCTTAATGTGCACTGGGACCATCTCATTACTCGGCACAGCGTAACTATCACTATAGCTGACCGTGCACTGGGACCATCTCGTACTCAGCACAGTGTAAATATCACTATAGCTGACCATGCACAGGGACCATCTCATACTCAGCACAGTGTAACTATCACTATAGCTGACCGTGCACTGGGACCATCTCATTTCTCGGCACAGCGTAACTATCACTATAGCTGACCATGCACTGGGACCATCTCATTACTTAGCACAGTGTCACTATCACTATAGCTGACCGTGCACTGGGACCATCTCATACTCGGCACAGTGTAACTTTCACTATAGCTGACCATGCACAGGGACCATCTCATTACTCGGCACAGTGTAACTATCACTATTGCTGACCATGCACTTGGACCATCTCATTACTCGACACAGCGTAACTATCACTATAGCTGACCATGCACTGGGACCATCTCATTACTCTGCACAGCGTAACTATCACTATAGCTGACCAGGCACTGGGACCATCTCATTACTCGGCACAGCGTAACTATCACTATAGCTGACCATGCACTGGGACCATCTCATTACTCGGCACAGTGTAACTATCACTATAGCTGACCATGCACTGGGACCATCTCATTACTCAGCACAGTGTAACTATCACTATAGCTGACCATGCACTGGGACCATCTCATTACTCGGCACAGTGTAACTATCACTATAGTTGACTGTGCACTGGGACCATCTCATTACTCGGCACAGCGTAACTATCACTATAGTTGACCATCCACTGGGACCATCTCATTACTCGGCACAGTGTAACTATCACTATAGCTGACCATGCACTGGGACCATCTCATACTCAGCACAGTGTAAATATCACTATAGCTGACCATGCACTGGGCCAATCTCATACTCAGCACAGTGTAACTATCACTATAGCTAACCAAGCACTGGGACCATCTCATTTCTCGGCACAGTGTAACTATCACTATTGCTGACCATGCACTGGGACCATCTCATACTCAGCACAGTGTAACTATCACTATAGCTGACAATGCACTGGGACCATCTCATACTCGGCACAGCGTAAATATCACTATAGCTGACCATGCACTGAGACTATCTTATACTCGGCAAAGCGTAACTATCACTATAGCTGACCATGCACTGGGACATCTCATTACTCGGCACAGTGTAACTATCACTATAGCTGACCATGCACTGGGACCATCTCATTACTCGGCACAGGGTAACTATCACTATAGCTGACCATGCACTGGGACCATCTCATTACTCAGCACAGTGTAACTATCACTATAGCTGACCATGCACTGGGACCATCTCATTACTCGGCACAGTGTAACTATCACTATAGCTGACCATGCACTGGGACCATCTCATTACTCGGCACAGTGTAACTATCACTATAGCTGACCATGCACTGGGACCATCTCATTACTCGGCACAGTGTAACTATCACTATAGCTGACCATGCACTGGGACCATCTCATACTCAGCACAGTGTAACTATCACTATAGCTGACCATGCACTGGGACCATCTCATACTCAGCACAGTGTAACTTTCACTATAGCTGACCATGCACTGGGACCATCTCATTACTCGGCACAGTGTAACTATCACTATAGCTGACCGTGCACTGGGACCATCTCATTACTCGGCACAGCGTAACTATCACTATAGCTGACCGTGCACTGGGACCATCTCATTACTCGGCACAGCGTAACTATCACTATAGCTGACCGTGCACTGGGACCATCTCATTACTCGGCACAGTGTAACTATCACTATAGCTGACCGTGCACTGGGACCATCTCATTACTCGGCACAGTGTAACTATCACTATAGCTGACCATGCCCTGGGACCATGCACTGGGACCATCTCATACTCAGCACAGTGTAACTATCACTATAGCTAACCATGCACTGGGACCATCTTATTTCTCGGCACAGTGTAACTATCACTATTGCTGACCATGCACTGGGACCATCTCATTACTCGGCACAGCGTAACTATCACTATAGCTGACTATGCACTGGGACCATCTCATTACTCTGCACAGCGTAACTATCACTATAGCTGACCATGCACTGGGACCATCTCATTACTCGGCACAGCATAACTATCACTATAGCTGACCATGCACTGGGACCATCTCATTACTCGGCACAGCGTAACTATCACTATAGCTGACCATGCACTGGGACCATCTCATACTCAGCACAGTGTAACTATCACTATAGCTGACCATGCACTGGGACCATCTCATACTCAGTACAGTGTAACTATCACTATAGCTGACCATGCACTGGGACCATCTCATACTCAGCACAGTGTAACTATCACTATAGCTGACCATGCACTGGGACCATCTCATACTCAGCACAGTGTAACTATCACTATAGCTGACCATGCACTGGGACCATCTCATACTCAGCACAGTGTAACTTTCACTATAGCTGACCATGCACTGGGACCATCTCCTTACTTAGCACAGTGTCACTATAACTATAGCTGACCATGCACTGGGACCATCTCATTACTCGGCACAGTGTTACTATCACTATAGCTGACCATGCACTGGGACCAACTCATACTCAGCACAGTGTAACTTTCACTATAGCTGACCATGCACTGGGACCATCTCTTTACTCGGCACAGTGTAACTTTCACTATAGCTGACCGTGCACTGGGACCATCTCATTACTCGGCACAGTGTAACTATCACTATAGCTGACCGTGCACTGGGACCATCTCATTACTCGGCACAGTGTAACTATCACTATAGCTGACCGTGCACTGGGACCATCTCATTACTCGGCACAGTGTAACTATCACTATAGCTGACCGTGCACAGGGACCATCTCATTACTCGGCACAGTGTAACTATCACTATAGCTGACCGTGTACTGGGACATCTCATTACTCGGCAGAGCATAACTATCACTATAGCTGACCGTGCACTGGGACCATCTCATTACTCGGCACAGCGTAACTATCACTATAGCTGACCGTGCGCTGGGACCATCTCATTACTCGGCACAGCGTAACTATCACTATAGCTGACCGTGGACTGGGACCATCTCATTACTCGGCACAGCGTAACTATCTCTATAGCTGACCGTGCACTGGGACCATCTCATTAATCGGCACAGCGTAACTATCACTATAGCTGACCGTGCACTGGGACCATCTCATTACTCGGCACAGTGTAACTATCACTATAGCTGACCGTGCACTGGGACCATCTCATTACTCGGCACAGCGTAACTATCACTATAGCTGACCGTGCACTGGGACCATCTCATTACTCGGCACAGCGTAACTATCACTATAGCTGACAATGCACTGGGACCATCTCATTACTTAGCAAAGTGTCACTATCACTATAGCTGACCATGCACTGGGACCATCTCATTATTCGGCACAGTGTAACTTTCACTATAGCTGACCATACACTGGGACCATCTCATTACTCGGCACAGTGTAACTATCACTATAGTTGACCATGCACTGGGACCATCTCATTACTCAGCACAGTGTAACTATCACTATAGCTGACCATGCACTGGGACCATCTCATTACTCGGCACAGTGTAACTATCACTATAGCTGACCATGCACTGGGACCATCTCATTACTCGGCACAGTGTAACTATCACTATAGCTGACTGTGCACTGGGACCATCTCATTACTCGGCACGGCACAGCGTAACTATCACTATAGCTGACCATGCACTGGGACCATCTCATTACTCGGCACAGTGTAACTATCACTATAGCTGACCGTGCACTGGGACCATCTCATTACTCGGCACAGCGTAACTATCACTATAGCTGACCGTGCACTGGGACCATCTCATTACTCGGCACATCGTAACTATCACTATAGGTGACCATGCACTGGGACCATCTCATTACTCGGCACAGCGTAACTATCACTATAGGTGACCATGCACTGGGACCATCTCATTACTCAGAACAGCGTAACTATCACTATAGGTGACCATGCACTGGGACCATCTCATTACTCGGCACAGCGTAACTATCACTATAGCTGACCATGCACTGGGACCATCTCATTACTCGGCACAGCGTAACTATCACTATAGCTGACCATGCACTGGGACCATCTCATTACTCGGCACAGCGTAACTATCACTATAGGTGACCGTGCACTGGGACCATCTCATTACTCGGCACAGCGTAACTATCACTATAGCTGACCGTGCACTGGGACCATAACATTTCTCGGCACAGCGTAACTATCACTATAGCTGACCGTGCACTGGGACCATCTCATTACTCGGCACAGCGTAACTATCACTATAGCTGACCGTGCACTGGGACCATCTCATTTCTCGGCACAGCGTAACTATCACTATAGCTGACCGTGCACCGGGACCATCTCATTACTCGGCACAGCGTAACTATCACTATAGCTGACCGTGCACCGGGACCATCTCATTACTCGGCACAGCGTAACAATCACTATAGCTGACCGTGCACCGGGACCATCTCATTACTCGGCACAGCGTAACTATCACTATAGCTGACCATGCACTGGGACCATCTCATTACTTAGCACAGTGTCACTATCACTATAGCTGACCATGCACTGGGACCATCTCATACTCAGCACAGTGTAACTTTCACTATAGCTGACCATGCACTGGGACCATCTCATTACTCGGCACAGTGTAACTATCACTATTGCTGACCATGCACTGGGACCATCTCATTACTCGGCACAGCATAACTATCACTATAGCTGACCATGCACTGGGACCATCTCATTACTCTGCACAGCGTAACTATCACTATTGCTGACCATGCACTGGGACCATCTCATTACTCGGCACAGCGTAACTATCACTATAGCTGACCATGCACTGGGACCATCTCATTACTCGGCACAGCGTAACTATCACTATAGCTGACCATGCACTGGGACCATCTCATTACTCAGCACAGTGTAACTATCACTATAGCTGACCATGCACTGGGACCATCTCATTACTCGGCACAGTGTAACTATCACTATAGCTGACTGTGCACTGGGACCATCTCATTACTCGGCACAGCGTAACTATCACTATAGTTGACCATCCACTGGGACCATCTCATTACTCGGCACAGTGTAACTATCACTATAGCTGACCATGCACTGGGACCATCTCATACTCAGCACAGTGTAAATATCACTATAGCTGACCATGCACTGGGACCATCTCATACTCAGCACAGTGTAACTATCACTATAGCTAACCATGCACTGGGACCATCTCATTTCTCGGCACAGTGTAACTATCACTATTGCTGACCATGCACTGGGACCATCTCATTACTCGGCACAGCGTAACTATCACTATAGCTGACCATGCACTGGGACCATCTCATACTCAGCACAGTGTAACTATCACTATAGCTGACCATGCACTGGGACCATCTCATACTCAGCACAGTGTAACTATCACTATAGCTGACCGTGCACTGGGACCATCTCATTACTCGGCACAGTGTAACTATCACTATAGCTGACCATGCACTGGGACCATCTCATTACTCGGCACAGCGTAACTATCACTATAGCTGACCATGCACTGGGACCATCTCATTACTCAGCACAGTGTAACTATCACTATAGCTGACCTTGCACTGGGACCATCTCATTACTCGGCACAGTGTAACTATCACAATAGCTGACCGTGCACTGGGACCATCTCATTACTCGGCACAGTGTAACTATCACAATAGCTGACCATGCACTGGGACCATCTCATACTCAGCACAGCGTAACTATCACTATAGCTGACCATGCACTGGGACCATCTCATTACTCGGCACAGCGTAACTATCACTATAGCTGACCATGCACTGGGACCATCACATTACTCAGCACAGCGTAACTATCACTATAGCTGACCATGCACTGGGACCATCTCATACTCAGCACAGTGTAACTATCACTATAGCTGACCATGCACTGAGACTATCTTATACTCGGCAAAGCGTAACTATCACTATAGCTGACCATGCACTGGGATATCTCATTACTCTGCACAGTGTAACTATCACTATAGCTGACCATGCACTGGGACCATCTCATTACTCGGCACAGTGTAACTATCACTATAGCTGACCATGCACTGGGACCATCTCATTACTCGGCACAGGGTAACTATCACTATAGCTGACCATGCACTGGGACCATCTCATTACTCGGCACAGTGTAACTATCACTATAGCTCACCATGCACTGGGACCATCTCATTACTCGGCACAGTGTAAATATCACTATAGCTGACCATGCACTGGGACCATCTCATTACTCGGCACAGTTTAACTATCACTATAGCTGACCATGCACTGGGACCATCTCATTACTCGGCACAGTGTAACTATCACTATAGCTGACCGTGCACTGGGACCATCTCATTACTCGGCACAGTGTAACTATCACTATAGCTGACCGTGCACTGGGACCATGCCATTACTCGGCACAGCGTAACTATCACTATAGCTGACCATGCACTGGGACCATCTCATTACTTAGCACAGTGTCACTATCACTATAGCTGACCATGCACTGGGACCATCTCATTACTCGGCACAGTGTAACTATCACTATAGTTGACCATGCACTGGGACCATCTCATACTCAGCACAGTGTAACTATAGCTGACCATGCACTGGGACCATCTCATTATTCGGCACAGTGTAACTTTCACTATAGCTGACCATGCACTGGGACCATCTCATTACTCGGCACAGTGTAACTATCACTATAGCTGACCATGCACTGGGACCATCTCATTACTCAGCACAGTGTAACTATCACTATAGCTGACCATGCACTGGGACCATCTCATTACTCGGCACAGTGTAACTATCACTATAGCTGAATGTGCACTGGGACCATCTCATTGCTCGGCACATCGTAACTATCACTATAGCTGACCGAGCACTGGGAACATCTCATTAGTCGGCACAGCGTAACTATCACTACAGCTGACCGTGCACTGGGACCATCTCATTACTCGGCACAGCGTAACTATCACTATAGCTGACCGTGCACTGGGACCATCTCATTACTCGGCACAGCGTAACTATCACTATAGGTGACCATGCACTGGGACCATCTCATTACTCGGCACAGTGTAACTATCACTATAGCTGACCATGCACTGGGACCATCTCGTACTCAGCACAGTGTAAATATCACTATAGCTGACCATGCACAGGGACCATCTCATACTCAGCACAGTGTAACTATCACTATAGCTAACCATGCACTTGGACCATCTCATTTCTCGGCACAGTGTAACTATCACTATAGCTGACCATGCACTGGGACCATCTCATACTCAGCACAGTGTAACTATCACTATTGCTGACCATGCACTGGGACCATCTCATACTCAGCACAGTGTAACTTTCACTATAGCTGACCATGCACTGGGACCATCTCTTTACTCGGCACAGTGTAACTTTCACTATAGCTGACCGTGCACTGGGACCATCTCATTACTCGGCACAGTGTAACTATCACTATAGCTGACCGTGCACTGGGACCATCTCATTACTCGGCACAGTGTAACTATCACTATAGCTGACCGTGCACTGGGACCATCTCATTACTCGGCACAGCGTAACTATCACTATAGCTGACCATGCACTGGGACATCTCATTACTCGGCACAGCGTAACTATCACTATAGCTGACCGTGCACTGGGACCATCTCATTACTCGGCACAGCGAAACTATCACTATAGCTGACCGTGCACTGGGACCATCTCATTACTCGGCACAGCGTAACTATCACTATAGCTGACCGTGCACTGGGACCATCTCATTACTCGGCACAGCGTAACTATCTCTATAGCTGACCGTGCACTGGGACCATCTCATTACTCGGCACAGTGTAACTATCACTATAGCTGACCGTGCACTGGGACCATCTCATTACTCGGCACAGTGTAACTATCACTATAGCTGACCGTGCACTGGGACCATCTCATTACTCGGCACATCGTAACTATCACTATAGCTGACCGTGCACTGGGACCATCCCATTACTCGGCACAGCGTAACTATCACTATAGCTGACCATGCACTGGGACCATCTCATTACTTAGCACAGTGTCACTATCACTATAGCTGACCATGCACTGGGACCATCTCATTACTCGGCACAGTGTAACTATCACTATAGTTGACCATGCACTGGGACCATCTCATACTCAGCACAGTGTAACTATAGCTGACCATGCACTGGGACCATCTCATTATTCGGCACAGTGTAACTTTCACTATAGCTGACCATGCACTGGGACCATCTCATTACTCGGCACAGTGTAACTATCACTATAGCTGACCATGCACTGGGACCATCTCATTACTCAGCACAGTGTAACTATCACTATAGCTGACCATGCACTGGGACCATCTCATTACTCGGCACAGTGTAACTATCACTATAGCTGACCATGCACTGGGACCATCTCATTACTCGGCACAGCGTAACTATCACTATAGCTGACCGTGCACTGGGACCATCTCATTACTCGGCACAGCGTAACTATCACTATAGCTGACCGTGCACTGGGACCATCTCATTACTCGGCACAGTGTAACTATCACTATAGCTGACCATGCACTGGGACCATCTCATACTCAGCACAGTGTAACTATCACTATAGCTGACCATGCACTGGGACCATCTCATACTCAGCACAGTGTAACTATCACTATAGCTGACCATGCACTGGGACCATCTCATTACTCGGCACAGTGTAACTATCACTATAGCTGACCATGCACTGGGACCATCTCATTACTCGGCACAGTGTAACTATCACTATAGCTGACTCAGCACAGCGTAACTATCACTATAGCTAACCATGCACTGGGACCATCTCATTACTCGCCACAGCGTAACTATCACTATAGCTGACCATGCACTGGGACCATCACATTACTCAGCAGAGCGTAACTATCAGTATAGCTGACCATGCACTGGGACCATCTCATACTCAGCACAGTGTAACTATCACTATAGCTGACCATGCAAAGGGGCCATCTCATTACTCGGCACAGCGTAAATATCACTATAGCTGACCATGCACTGAGACTATCTTATACTCGACAAAGCGTAACTATCACTAAGGCTGACCATGCACTGGGACATCTCATTACTCGGCACAGTGTAACTATCACTATAGCTGACCATGCACTGGGACCATCTCATTACTCGGCACAGCGTAACTAGCACTATAGCTGACCATGCACTGGGACCATCTCATTACTCGGCACAGGGTAACTATCACTATAGCTGACCGTGCACTGGGACCATCTCATTACTCGGCACAGTGTAACTATCACTATAGCTGACCGTGCACTGGGACCATCTCATTACTCGGCACAGTGTAACTATCACTATAGCTGACCGTGCACTGGGACCATCTCATTACTCGGCACAGTGTAACTATCACTATAGCTGACCGTGCACAGGGACCATCTCATTACTCGGCACAGCGTAACTATCACTATAGCTGACCGTGCACTGGGACCATCTCATTACTCGGCACAGCGTAACTATCACTATAGGTGACCATGTACTGGGAGCATCTCATTACTCAGCACAGTGTAACTATCACTATAGCTGACCATGCACTGGGACCATCTCATACTCAGCACAGTGTAACTATAGCTGACCAAGCACTGGGACCATCTCATTATTCGGCACAGCCTAACTATCACTATAGCTGACCGTGCACTGGGACCATCTCATTACTCGGCACAGTGTAACTATCACTATAGCTGACTGTGCACTGGGACCATCTCATTACTCGGCACAGTGTAACAATCACTATAGCTGACCGTGCACAGGGACCATCTCATTACTCGGCACAGTGTAACTATCACTATAGCTGACCGTGCACTGGGACCATCTCATTTCTCGGCACAGCGTAACTATCACTATAGCTGACCGTGCACCGGGACCATCTCATTACTTAGCACAGTGTCACTATCACTATAGCTGACCATGCACTGGGACCATCTCATTACTCGGCACAGTGTAACTATCACTATAGCTGACTGTGCACTGGGACCATCTCATTACTCGGCACAGCGTAACTATCACTATAGTTGACCATCCACTGGGACCATCTCATTACTCGGCACAGTGTAACTATCACTATAGCTGACCATGCACTGGGGCCATCTCATACTCAGCACAGTGTAAATATCACTATAGCTGACCATGCACTGGGACCATCTCATACTCAGCACAGTGTAACTATCACTATAGCTAACCATGCACTGGGACCATCTCAAACTCAGCACAGTGTAACTATCACTATAGCTGACTGTGCACTTGGACCATCTCATTACTCGGCACAGCGTAACTATCACTATAGTTGACCATCCACTGGGACCATCTCATTACTCGGCACAGTGTAACTATCACTATAGCTGACCGTGCACTGGGACCATCTCATTACTCGGCACAGTGTAAGTATCACTATAGCTGACCGTGCACTGGGACCATCTCATTACTCGGCACAGTCTAAGTATCACTATAGCTGACCGTGCACTGGGACCATCTCATTACTCGGCACAGCGTAACTATCACTATAGCTGACCGTGCACTGGGACCATCTCATTACTCGGCACAGCGTAACTATCACTATAGCTGACCATGCACTGGGACATCTCATTACTCGGCACAGCGTAACTATCACTATAGCTGACCATGCACTGGGACCATCTCATACTCAGCACAGCGTAACTATCACTATAGCTGACCATGCACTGGGACCATCTCATTACTCGGCACAGCGTAACTATCACTATAGCTGACCGTGCACTGGGACCATCTCATTACTCGGCACAGCGTAACTATCACTATAGCTGACCGTGCACTGGGACCATCTCATTACTCAGCACAGCGTAACTATCACTATAGCTGACCATGCACTGGGACCATCTCATTACTCGGCACAGCGTAACTATCACTATAGCTGACCATGCACTGGGACCATCTCATTACTCGGCACAGCGTAACTATCACTATAGCTGACCGTGCACTGGGACCATCTCATTACTCGGCACAGCGTAACTATCACTATAGCTGACCGTGCACTGGGACCATCTCATTACTCAGCACAGTGTCACTATCACTATAGCTGACCATGCACTGGGACCATCTCATTACTCGGCACAGTGTAACTATCACTATAGCTGACCATGCACTGGGACCATCTCATACTCAGCACAGTGTAACTATCACTATAGCTGACCATGCACTGGGACCATCTCATACTCAGCACAGTGTAACTTTCACTATAGCTGACCATGCACTGGGACCATCTCATTACTCGGCACAGTGTAACTATCACTATTGCTGACCATGCACTGGGACCATCTCATACTCAGCACAGTGTAACTATCACTATAGCTGACCATGCACTGGGACCATCTCATTAATCGGCACAGTGTAACTATCACTATTGCTGACCATGCACTGGGACCATCTCATTAATCGGCACAGTGTAACTATCACTATTGCTGACCATGCACTGGGACATCTCAATACTCGGCACAGCGTAACTATCACTATAGCTGACCATGCACTGGGACCATCTCATACTCCGCACAGTTTAACTATCACTATAGCTGACCATGCACTGGGATCATCTCATTACTCGGCACAGTGTAACTATCACTATAGCTGACCGTGCACTGGGACCATCTCATTACTCGGCACAGTGTAACTATCACTATAGCTGACCATGCACTGGGACCATCTCATACTCAGCACAGTGTAACTATCACTATAGCTGACCATGCACTGGGACCATCTCATACTCGGCACAGTGTAACTTTCACTATAGCTGACCATGCACTGGGACATCTCATTACTCGGCACAGCGTAACTATCACTATAGCTGACCATGCACTGGGACCATCTCATACTCAGCACAGTGTAACTATCACTATAGCTCACCATGCCCTGGGACCATGCACTGGGACCATCTCATACTCAGCACAGTGTAACTATCACTATAGCTGACCATGCACTGGGACCATCTCATTACTCGGCACAGTGTAACTATCACTATAGCTGACCATGCACTGGGACCATCTCATTACTCGGCACAGTGTAACTATCACTATAGCTGACCAAGCACTGGGACCATCTCATTACTCAGTACAGTGTAACAATCACTATAGCTGACCATGCACTGGGACCATCTCATTACTCGGCACAGTGTAACTATCACTATAGCTGACTGTGCACTGGGACCATCTCATTACTCGGCACAGCGTAACTATCACTATAGTTGACCATCCACTGGGACCATCTCATACTCAGCACAGTGTAAATATCACTATAGCTGACCATGCACTGGGACCATCTCATACTCAGCACAGTGTAACTATCACTATAGCCAACCATGCACTGGGACCATCTCATTTCTCGGCACAGTGTAACTATCACTATTGCTGACCATGCACTGGGACCATCTCATTACTCGGCACAGCGTAACTATCACTATAGCTGACCATGCACTGGGACCATCTCATTACTCTGCACAGCGTAACTATCACTATAGCTGACCATGCACTGGGACCATCTCATTACTCGGCACAGCGTAACTATCACTATAGCTGACCATGCACTGGGACCATCTCATTACTCGGCACAGCGTAACTATCACTATAGCTGACCATGCACTGGGACCATCTCATTACTCGGCACAGTGTAACTATCACTATAGCTGACCATGCACTGGGATCATTATAGCTGACCATGCACTGGGACCATCTCAATACTCGGCACAGCGTAACTATCACTATAGCTGACCGTGCACTGGGACCATCTCATTACTCGGCACAGCGTAACTATCACTATAGCTGACCGTGCACTGGGACCATCTCATTACTTAGCACAGTGTCACTATAACTATAGCTGACCATGCACTGGGACCATCTCATTACTCGGCACAGTGTAACTATCACTATAGCTGACCATGCACTGGGACCATCTCATACTCAGCACAGTGTAACTATCACTATAGCTGACCATGCACTGGGACCATCTCATTACTCGGCACAGTGTAACTATCACTATAGCTGACCATGCACTGGGACCATCTCATTACTTGGCACAGTGTAACTATCACTATAGCTGACCATGCACTGAGACCATGTCATTACTCGGCACAGTGTAACTATCACTATAGCTGACCATGCACTGGGACCATCTCATTACTCGGCACAGTGTAACTATCACTATAGCTGACTCAGCACAGCGTAACTATCACTATAGCTAACCATGCACTGGGACCATCTCATTACTCGCCACAGCGTAACTATCACTATAGCTGACCATGCACTGGGACCATCACATTACTCAGCAGAGCGTAACTATCACTATAGCTGACCATGCACTGGGACCATCTCATACTCAGCACAGTGTAACTATCACTATAGCTGACCATGCAAAGGGGCCATCTCATTACTCGGCACAGCGTAAATATCACTATAGCTGACCATGCACTGAGACTATCTTATACTAGACAAAGCGTAACTATCACTATAGCTGACCATGCACTGGGACATCTCATTACTCGGCACAGTGTAACTATCACTATAGCTGACCATGCACTGGGACCATCTCATTACTCGGCACAGCGTAACTATCACTATAGCTGACCATGCACTGGGACCATCTCATTACTCGGCACAGGGTAACTATCACTATAGCTGACCGTGCACTGGGACCATCTCATTACTCGGCACAGTGTAACTATCACTATAGCTGACCGTGCACTGGGACCATCTCATTACTCGGCACAGTGTAACTATCACTATAGCTGACCGTGCACTGGGACCATCTCATTACTCGGCACAGTGTAACTATCACTATAGCTGACCGTGCACAGGGACCATCTCATTACTCGGCACAGCGTAACTATCACTATAGCTGACCGTGCACTGGGACCATCTCATTACTCGGCACAGCGTAACTATCACTATAGGTGACCATGCACTGGGACCATCTCATTACTCAGCACAGTGTAACTATCACTATAGCTGACCATGCACTGGGACCATCTCATACTCAGCACAGTGTAACTATAGCTGACCAAGCACTGGGACCATCTCATTACTCGGCACAGCCTAACTATCACTATAGCTGACCGTGCACTGGGACCATCTCATTACTCGGCACAGTGTAACTATCACTATAGCTGACTGTGCACTGGGACCATCTCATTACTCGGCACAGTGTAACAATCACTATAGCTGACCGTGCACAGGGACCATCTCATTACTCGGCACAGTGTAACTATCACTATAGCTGACCGTGCACTGGGACCATCTCATTTCTCGGCACAGCGTAACTATCACTATAGCTGACCGTGCACCGGGACCATCTCATTACTTAGCACAGTGTCACTATCACTATAGCTGACCATGCACTGGGACCATCTCATACTCGGCACAGTGTAACTTTCACTATAGCTGACCATGCACTGGGACCATCTCATTACTCGGCACAGTGTAACTATCACTATTGCTGACCATGCACTGGGACCATCTCATTACTCGGCACAGCGTAACTATCACTATAGCTGACCATGCACTGGGACCATCTCATTACTCTGCACAGCGTAACTATCACTATAGCTGACCATGCACTGGGACCATCTCATTACTCGGCACAGCGTAACTATCACTATAGCTGACCATGCACTGGGACCATCTCATTACTCGGCACAGTGTAACTATCACTATAGCTGACCATGCACTGGGACCATCTCATTACTCAGCACAGTGTAACTATCACTATAGCTGACCATGCACTGGGACCATCTCATTACTCGGCACAGTGTAACTATCACTATAGCTGACTGTGCACTGGGACCATCTCATTACTCGGCACAGCGTAACTATCACTATAGTTGACCATCCACTGGGACCATCTCATTACTCGGCACAGTGTAACTATCACTATAGCTGACCATGCACTGGGGCCATCTCATACTCAGCACAGTGTAAATATCACTATAGCTGACCATGCACTGGGACCATCTCATACTCAGCACAGTGTAACTATCACTATAGCTAACCATGCACTGGGACCATCTCAAACTCAGCACAGTGTAACTATCACTATAGCGGACTGTGCACTTGGACCATCTCATTACTCGGCACAGCGTAACTATCACTATAGTTGACCATCCACTGGGACCATCTCATTACTCGGCACAGTGTAACTATCACTATAGCTGACCGTGCACTGGGACCATCTCATTACTCGGCACAGTGTAAGTATCACTATAGCTGACCGTGCACTGGGACCATCTCATTACTCGGCACAGTGTAAGTATCACTATAGCTGACCGTGCACTGGGACCATCTCATTACTCGGCACAGCGTAACTATCACTATAGCTGACCGTGCACTGGGACCATCTCATTACTCGGCACAGCGTAACTATCACTATAGCTGACCATGCACTGGGACATCTCAATACTCGGCACAGCGTAACTATCACTATAGCTGACCATGCACTGGGACCATCTCATACTCAGCACAGCGTAACTATCACTATAGCTGACCATGCACTGGGACCATCTCATTACTCGGCACAGCGTAACTATCACTATAGCTGACCGTGCACTGGGACCATCTCATTACTCGGCACAGCGTAACTATCACTATAGCTGACCGTGCACTGGGACCATCTCATTACTCGGCACAGCGTAACTATCACTATAGCTGACCATGCACTGGGACCATCTCATTACTCGGCACAGCGTAACTATCACTATAGCTGACCATGCACTGGGACCATCTCATTACTCGGCACAGCGTAACTATCACTATAGCTGACCGTGCACTGGGACCATCTCATTACTCGGCACAGCGTAACTATCACTATAGCTGACCGTGCACTGGGACCATCTCATTACTCAGCACAGTGTCACTATCACTATAGCTGACCATGCACTGGGACCATCTCATTACTCGGCACAGTGTAACTATCACTATAGCTGACCATGCACTGGGACCATCTCATACTCAGCACAGTGTAACTATCACTATAGCTGACCATGCACTGGGAGCATCTCATACTCAGCACAGTGTAACTTTCACTATAGCTGACCATGCACTGGGACCATCTCATTACTCGGCACAGTGTAACTATCACTATTGCTGACCATGCACTGGGACCATCTCATACTCAGCACAGTGTAACTATCACTATAGCTGACCATGCACTGGGACCATCTCATTAATCGGCACAGTGTAACTATCACTATTGCTGACCATGCACTGGGACATCTCAATACTCGGCACAGCGTAACTATCACTATAGCTGACCATGCACTGGGACCATCTCATACTCCGCACAGTTTAACTATCACTATAGCTGACCATGCACTGGGATCATCTCATTACTCGGCACAGTGTAACTATCACTATAGCTGACCGTGCACTGGGACCATCTCATTACTCGGCACAGTGTAACTATCACTATAGCTGACCATGCACTGGGACCATCTCATACTCAGCACAGTGTAACTATCACTATAGCTGACCATGCACTGGGACCATCTCATACTCGGCACAGTGTAACTTTCACTATAGCTGACCATGCACTGGGACATCTCATTACTCGGCACAGCGTAACTATCACTATAGCTGACCATACACTGGGACTATCTCATACTCAGCACAGTGTAACTATCACTATAGCTCACCATGCCCTGGGACCATGCACTGGGACCATCTCATACTCAGCACAGTGTAACTATCACTATAGCTGACCATGCACTGGGACCATCTCATTACTCGGCACAGTGTAACTATCACTATAGCTGACCATGCACTGGGACCATCTCATTACTCGGCACAGTGTAACTATCACTATAGCTGACCAAGCACTGGGACCATCTCATTACTCAGTACAGTGTAACAATCACTATAGCTGACCATGCACTGGGACCATCTCATTACTCGGCACAGTGTAACTATCACTATAGCTGACTGTGCACTGGGACCATCTCATTACTCGGCACAGCGTAACTATCACTATAGTTGACCATCCACTGGGACCATCTCATTCTCAGCACAGTGTAAATATCACTATAGCTGACCATGCACTGGGACCATCTCATACTCAGCACAGTGTAACTATCACTATAGCCAACCATGCACTGGGACCATCTCATTTCTCGGCACAGTGTAACTATCACTATTGCTGACCATGCACTGGGACCATCTCATTACTCGGCACAGCGTAACTATCACTATAGCTGACCATGCACTGGGACCATCTCATTACTCTGCACAGCGTAACTATCACTATAGCTGACCATGCACTGGGACCATCTCATTACTCGGCACAGCGTAACTATCACTATAGCTGACCATGCACTGGGACCATCTCATTACTCGGCACAGCGTAACTATCACTATAGCTGACCATGCACTGGGACCATCTCATTACTCGGCACAGTGTAACTATCACTATAGCTGACCATGCACTGGGATCATTATAGCTGACCATGCACTGGGACCATCTCAATACTCGGCACAGCGTAACTATCACTATAGCTGACCGTGCACTGGGACCATCTCATTACTCGGCACAGCGTAACTATCACTATAGCTGACCGTGCACTGGGACCATCTCATTACTTAGCACAGTGTCACTATAACTATAGCTGACCATGCACTGGGACCATCTCATTACTCGGCACAGTGTAACTATCACTATAGCTGACCATGCACTGGGACCATCTCATACTCAGCACAGTGTAAGTTTCACTATAGCTGACCATGCACTGGGACCATCTCTTTACTCCGCACAGTGTAACTTTCACTATAGCTGACCGTGCACTGGGACCATCTCATTACTCGGCACAGTGTAACTATCACTATAGCTGACCGTGCACTGGGACCATCTCACAGTGTAACTATCACTATAGCTGACCATGCACTGGGACATCTCATTACTCGGCACAGTGTAACTATCACTATAGCTGACCGTGCACTGGGACCATCTCATTACTCGGCACAGTGTAACTATCACTATAGCTGACCATCCACTGGGACCATCTCATTACTCGGCACAGTGTAACTATCACTATAGCTGACCATGCACTGGGACCATCTCATTACTCGGCACAGCGTAACTATCACTATAGCTGACCATGCACTGGGACCATCTCACACTCAGCACAGTGTAACTATCACTATAGCTGACCCTGCACTGGGACCATCTCATTACTCGGCACAGTGTAACTATCACTATAGCTGACCATGCACTGGGACCATCTCATTACTCGGCACAGCGTAACTATCACTATAGCTGACCATGCACTGGGACCATCTCATTACTCGGCACAGCGTAACTATCACTATAGCTGACCATGCACTGGGACCATCTCATTTCTCGGCACAGCGTAACTATCACTATAGCTGACCATGCACTGGGACCATCTCATTACTCGGCACAGCGTAAATATCACTATAGCTGACCATGCACTGGGACCATCTCATTACTCGGCACAGCGTAACTATCACTATAGCTGACCATGCACTGGGACCATCTCATACTCAGCACAGCGTAACTATCACTATAGCTGACCATGCACTGGGACCATCTCATACTCAGCACACTGTAACTATCACTATAGCTGACCATGCACTGGGACCATCTCATTACTCGGCACAGTGTAACTATCACTATAGCTGACCATGCACTGGGACCATCTCATACTCAGCACAGCGTAACTATCACTATAGCTGACCATGCACTGGGACCATCTCATTACTCGGCACAGTGTAACTATCACTATAGCTGACCATGCACTGGGACCATCTCAGTACTCGGCACAGCGTAACTATCACTATAGCTGACCATGCACTGGGACATCTCATTACTCGGCACAGCGTAACTATCACTATAGCTGACCATGCACTGGGACATCTCATTACTCGGCACAGCGTAACTATCACTATAGCTGAGCATGCACTGGGACCATCTCATACTCAGCATAGCGTAACTATCACTATAGCTGAGCATGCACTGGGACCATCTCATACTCAGCACAGTGTAACTATCACTATAGCTGACCATGCACTGGGACCATCTCATTACTCGGCACAGCGTAACTATCACTATAGCTGACCGTGCAATGGGACCATCTCATTACTCGGCACAGCGTAACTATCACTATAGCTGACCGTGCACTGGGACCATCTCATTACACGGCACAGCGTAACTATCACTATAGCTGACCATGCACTGGGACCATCTCATTACTCGGCACAGCGTAACTATCACTATAGCTGACCATGCACTGGGACCATCTCATTACTCGGCACAGCGTAACTATCACTATAGCTGACCATGCACTGGGACCATCTCATTACTCGGCACAGCGTAACTATCACTATAGCTGACCATGCACTGGGACCATCTCATTACTCGGCACAGCGTAACTATCACTATAGCTGACCATGCACTGGGACCATCTCATTACTCGGCACAGCGTAACTATCACTATAGCTGACCATGCACTGGGACCATCTCATTACTCGGCACAGCGTAACTATCACTATAGCTGACCATGCACTGGGACCATCTCATTACTCGGCACAGCGTAACTATCACTATAGCTGACCATGCACTGGGACCATCTCATTACTCGGCACAGCGTAACTATCACTATAGCTGACCATGCACTGGGACCATCTCATTACTCGGCACAGCGTAACTATCACTATAGCTGACCATGCACTGGGACCATCTCATTACTCGGCACAGGGTAACTATCACTATAGCTGACCATGCACTGGGACCATCTCATTACTCGGCACAGTGTAACTATCACTATAGCTGACCATGCACTGGGACCATCTCATTACTCGGCACAGCGTAACTATCACTATAGCTGACCATGCACTGGGACCATCTCATTACTCGGCACAGCGTAACTATCACTATAGCTGACCATGCACTGGGACCATCTCATTACTCGGCACAGCGTAACTATCACTATAGATGACCATGCACTGGGACCATCTCATTACTCGGCACAGCGTAACTATCACTATAGATGACCATGCACTGGGACCATCTCATTACTCGGCACAGCGTAACTATCACTATAGCTGACCATGCACTGGGACCATCTCATTACTCGGCACAGCGTAACTATCACTATAGCTGACCATGCACTGGGACCATCTCATTACTCGGCACAGCGTAACTATCACTATAGCTGACCATGCACTGGGACCATCTCATTACTCGGCACAGCGTAACTATCACTATAGCTGACCATGCACTGGGACCATCTCATTACTCGGCACAGCGTAACTATCACTATAGCTGACCATGCACTGGGACCATCTCATTACTCGGCACAGCGTAACTATCACTATAGCTGACCATGCACTGGGACCATCTCATTACTCGGCACAGCGTAACTATCACTATAGGTGACCATGCACTGGGACCATCTCATTACTCGGCACAGCGTAACTATCACTATAGCTGACCATGCACTGGGACCATCTCATTACTCGGCACAGTGTAACTTTCACTATAGCTGACCATGCACTGGGACCATCTCATTACTCGGCACAGTGTAACTATCACTATAGCTGACCATGCAATGGGACCATCTCATTACTCGGCACAGCGTAACTATCACTATAGCTGACCATGCACTGGGACCATCTCATACTCAGCACAGTGTAACTATCACTATAGCTGACCGTGCACTGGGACATCTCATTACTCGGCACAGTGTAACTATCACTATAGCTGACCGTGCACTGGGACCATCTCATTACTCGGCACAGCGTAACTATCACTATAGCTGACCTTGCACTGGGACCATCTCATACTCAGCACAGTGTAACTAACTATCACTATAGCTGACCATGCACTGGGACCATCTCATACTCAGCACAGTGTAACTTTCACTATAGCTGACCATGCACTGGGACCATCTCATTACTCGGCACAGTGTAACTATCACTATAGCTGACCATGCACTGGGACTATCAAATTACTCGGCACAGCGTAACTATCACTATAGCTGACCATTCACTGGGACCATCTCATTACTCGGCACAGTGTAACTATCACTATAGCTGACCATGCACTGGGACCATCTCATTACTCAGCACAGTGTAACTATCACTATAGCTGACCATGCACTGGGACCATCTCATTACTCGGCACAGTGTAACTATCACTATAGCTGACCATGCACTGGGACCATCTCATTACTCAGCACAGTGTAACTATCACTATAGCTGACCATGCACTGGGACCATCTCATTACTCGGCACAGTGTAACTATCACTATAGCTGACCATGCACTGGGACCATCTCATTACTTGGCACAGTGTAACTATCACTATAGCTGACCATGCACTGAGACCATGTCATTACTCGGCACAGTGTAACTATCACTATAGCTGACCATGCACTGGGACCATCTCATTACTCAGCACAGTGGGGGCACCCGGAGGGTTGGATCACAGTCATCAGCATGTTTTATTCGGGTGCCCTTCATGCCGTGTTCTGTCTCTGTAATTGTCCCTCATCCCACTGAGGGATAAATTGTCGGGATGCCTCGAACATCATTAATTGTATATTATCCAAGGCCGGCGCCACCATTAGGCAGTTTTAGGCAGCGCCAGCCTTTGGAGGGCGCCACCGGCCGCTGATCGATATGCTTGATTGGGCTGTCTGTGATCAAGCAGCGGCCACTGCGTTGGTCTAGCCAGCCGATGCCACCCTTGTCAGTCCTGTGTGACAGTGTGCATTGGCAGTACTGCACACTGTTCGCTGTCTCCTCACTCCCCACAGCCGCAGCGTCTGCCCGCTGTGACCGGGCTGCCTGTCAGTGTCCGCGCTGGCTGCTGATGGGACCGGCTTGCTTTCACTTGTTTTCATTAATCAATCGTTCCCTGTGGTGCCCACCCCCAGGCCTCCTCTTTGCTCCTCCTCTTCCCCTCCGGTTGAGAGCCTGAGAGGAGACAGTCACAAGTGTCAGTAAGAAGGTGTGGCCTACACCCAGAGGAGTAGCGTGGAACCATGGCGTCCGGAGAAAGTGCGTGTCATAGCGCGCCCCCCCCCCCCACCTGTACTGAGCTGTGCCAGTGGGGTATGACCAGCCTGTGGGGGGGGAATACTGAAGTGAAGAGAAAAACAGCAAACAGTGACAGTATCACGCTGGGCGTTGAGGTACCATTGGGAGAATAGAATGCTTTAGTGATGCACTATCTGACATTAAGGGGTAGCTCCATGGCACTGCGTTATTTATGTATAGCACCTAGGATCTGACTTATCTCCTAGGATGTGACTCATTGTTATCAGTCAGTAGAGGAGATTGTATTATATATTCTGATCATTTACCTTAAACTGACAGAGTACATGTGCTAGAGTGAGATTCCACAGGGTGCACAGCTTATTACTGCAATCACTGCCCCAAGCAGCTGTCACTGGAGTGGGGACACATATGGGAAGCTCCATTCTCAGCTACGCTCCTACTTCACAAATATACATTGTACCTATATTAATGTGAGTACTACTAACCATGTCATGTTCTGTCTACCACCATTATTATTATTCCAGGTCTCCTAATAATTTTTTAAAATCTGTAACTTATTTAGGATCTAGAGAAAAATAACCGAGATAAAACTAACAGGCGGCCATCATACTATGTAGCGCCCCAGGAATTCCGGAACTCTGGATGGCGCCCTCTGTCCATTTTGGCGCCCGGATCTCATGCTGCACTGGAACCACCCTCACTTCTCCCCTGTCTACACCCCATCCTTCTCTATATCCGGTTTATTTGTTAACATAGTTGTTATGGGAGGGGGCATTTCTCTATTTGACCCCGGAGGGGGGGGGGGGGGACTGTAGGAAGAAGATTTGGCTAGGGTGCCCCGACACCTTGCACTGCCCCTGTTAATATCACTTACTATGATCATGGCGCAGGAAAGGGAAAAGCAGCGGCTCCAGTTAGTCACGGCAATTCCCCTGTAATTTAAAAGTTAAAGGCAAATAAAGACATATAAAGATTAAGCAAATCATAAACACCTTACTGTATCTGCCATTAAAGTTACTAATTAACTGATGGATTTGAAATCTGGTCATATTGGTTAATTAGCAATGAAAGTGTTTGTTAACAGGTAAAAAGGTCAAAGCTGTGTATAAATATTTACCTCTGGCAGTAGTAGTCCCAGCATAGGCAGGTAGCGTATTTATTACCAGCTAAAGTAACGTAATGGAGATTAATGAGGCACTTATATATATATACAGCATTACATAACACGCTGCAACGCCTGGTACAGGAGCTGGCACTAAGCATGATTCATCTGCCTTCCCGTCTCTGCCTCTACCACCATCACTCCAGCTTGTTCTCTCCCAGGGTCGGGCACCAATGCTTCAACCCTGCGCTAGAGCAGTCTCATATTAGGGATGCCATTGGCCATCGATAGTTAGCAATAATCCATAATTAACTGTTGTGAGCCAATGGTTCTCCCTATATCGATGGACGAGTGGGAGCTGATGGCTAGTTTTGGAGAAGCATGTAACCCATCGATGGTTCACCATAGATGGTTTTTTGAGCAATCACCGATGGACCCATCAATGGTAACCATTGATGTACACCCACCGATGGCCATCCCTATCTCATGCTCACAGATGCCTCCCTGAGATATCCTCACACTGCTCCTTCCCCTGATGGGTCAGCGTCATTGTGCCCCATGATCTCTCCCAAGCTCACACCCCTCTCTGTCATTTCTCTCACGCCCGTCATACACTCAGCTACACAGAATCTGAGCAGTTTGATCACCATCATAGTCAGGAGGTCAACTGTTTAAAATCCGTAAGACCCGAACTGTAACTTAAAGCAGGAATAATTTGTCAAAATTAGGCTTCTTTTCTTTAACATAAATCACTGTATCGGGTTGTAAGAAGTAGTTTGGCAAATACCATTTGTTCTTGGTTTGTTTCTTCAGCTATGATTTATGATCTATAATGTAAATCTCCATAGGTTTCCACAGTTCCATGGCAACCACAGTCACATGACACATAGGGACTGATTCTTCGTGGCATGCTTTTGCGACTTTATGCTAATGCTAGACCCCTGCGTCTGAATGTGCACGGATGGAAATGCCCACTTTAAATGTTGTACTACCGCTTGGTGGGTCTTTAGAAGCCACCATCAAAACTTGCACCAACTCTATTGCAGGGGCAGATCTGAGTATTGCCTTCAATGTGAGCTATTAAGAATCTGTGTACACAACCTCTTCAGTTACATGCCCGCTGTTAAGCCTTCAGCATTGTTTGTTTCATGTGCACTGCTGACACTCCCACACTGAGGACACCACCAGCACCCCCGCTCTGCCGATACCGCCGGCACCCTGCATTGAGAACACCCCTGCACTGCCGACACAGTCAGCAAACCTGCACTGAGGACACCGCTGGAATCCCCGCTCTGCTGACACAGCCAGTAAACCTGCACTAAAGACACCGCTGGCACTCCCACACTGCCATTCCATGTACTGATAACACCGCCAGAAACCTCCGCACTGCAGACACAGCCAGCAAACCTGCACTAAAGACACCACTGGCACCCCCGCACTGCCGACATCACCGGTACCCTTCACTGAGGACACTGCCAGCACCGCAGCACTGCCATTCCATCTACTGAGGACACCGTCAGCTACCCCGCTCTGCCGACACTGCTGTCACAGTATGTGCACTATTGATGTATCCAACCCAAACTGTATAACACACTGTATCCGTGTTGGAAATTAGAAGCTGAACTGCCACATGTTAGTGCCGCCCACTGTGTCACTTAGCTTAGTCAGCCAGCTAGCTGGATGCAACCTTTTGGCCTTAACTAGATGAAGCAAATAATATTGTGAGGTGGTCAAAAATTGATTGGAAATTACTGGAAATAAATGTTATTGAGGTTAATTATACTGTAGGAACAAAAACAGGCCCAAATTATGTGATTTTAGCTGTTCTTATGGGTTTTTAAGAAAAAAATCCAGATCCAAAACACGAAAACAAAACACTAATGAAAAAAATCCAAAACCAGATTCAGATCCAAAACCAGGGGAGATCCAGATCCAAAACGAAAACACGAGGGTTGGCGCACATCTCTAGTAACAACAATAGTCTCCTACAATAAATCTTAGCTCCAGGACTCAGAACAAAACAAAACACTAGGAGTTTCTGGACTTTGTTAATAAATAACCTGATAATGTGTTGGTATTACAAACATAGGTGCAAGATTGCACAATAACCCATAAATTGCGTTTCAGACTTAATAACACTGAGAACCATTCCTGTAGAGTGCAGCCCTTACTCGCTCACAGCAGAGGTCAATGTTCAGCCTATCACAGCAGTATTCACTAGGAGCCAGCACAACTCATGACCAGAATTCATGAGGCACTAGTCGCCTCAAAGTGGATAGGCTGCATTCTCAGTGATGTCACTGGTTCCTAGTGACTGGATAGGCTGCATTCTCAGTGATGTCACTGGCTCCTGGGAATGGATAGGCTGCATTCTCAGTGAAGTCACTGGTTCCTAGTGACTGGATAGGCTGCATTCTCAGTGAAGTCACTGGTTCCTAGTGACTGGATAGGTTGCATTCTCTGTGATGTCACTGGCTCCTGTGAATGGATAGGCTGCATTCTCAGTGATGTCACTGGCTCTTGGGAATGGGCAGGCTGCATTCTCAGTGATGTCACTGGCTCCTGTGAATGGATAGGCTGCTTTCCCAGTGATGTAACTGGCTCCTGTCAATGGATAAGTTGCATTTTCAATTATGTCACTGGTTCCTAGTGAAAGGATAGGATCCGTTCTCAGTGATTTCACTTCTTCCTAGTGAGTGGATAGACTAAATCCTCAGTGATGTCCTCTGCTTCTAGTGACTGGATTGGATTAATTATTAATGATGTCACTGTTTCCTAGTGAGTGGATAGGCTGCACGCTTAGCCAGAGCCGTAACTAGACTTTTTGGTGCCCTGTGCCAGAGAGAGCATTGGTGCCCCCCCCTCCATTTTTTATAATGGGACATAAGATAGTGCACCTGAAAAAGGGCCATGGCCTCATGGGGAAGGGCCAGGGAAGAGATAGGAGAGGCCAGGAGATGCTGGGGATAAACGAATAGGAAGCTACAAGTGAGAATGATAATAAACAGGAAAATTGACCGGCCCAAAAAGCACCCCCTACCCTGCAGTGCCCTGTGCCATGGCACTGTTCGCACTAACCTAGTTACGGCCCTGTGCTTAGCAATGTAACTAGTACAAGATAAGCTGCATTCTAAGTGTTGTCACTGGCTCCTAGTGAATGTATAGGATGTGCTTGGTTCCTAGTGGATAGGTTGCATTCTCAGTGATGCTCCTGTGTTCTTACCTTCCATTCCTCATTTGCTCCTTATCTCCATTGTCCTTATCTTCCATGTTCCTCATGTTCTTATTTTCCATGTCCCTCATGCTCCCAGGCTTCCTTTTTCTCATCTTCCATTTACCTCATGTGCTCCTGGTCTTCCTTGTTGCCTCTTCCATGTCCCTCATGTACTCCTGGCCTTCCTTGTTCTCATCTTCCATGTCCCTCATGTGCTCCTGGTCTTCCTTGTTCTCATATTCCATGTCCCTCATGTGCTCCCAGTCTTCCTTGTTTTCATCTTCCATGTCCCTCATGTGCTCCCGGTCTCCTTGTTCTCATCTTCCATGTCCCTCATGTGCTCCCAGTCTTCCTTGTTCTCAGCTTCCATGTCCCTCTTGCGCTCGGTCTCCTTGTTCTCATCTTCCATGTCCCTCTTGTGCTCCCGGTCTCCTTGTTTTCATCTTCCATGTCCCTCATGTGCTCCCAGTCTTCCTTGTTTCCTCTTCCATGCCACTCATGTGCTCCTAGTCTCCTTGTTCTCATCTTCCATGTCCCTCATGTGCTCCTGGTCTTCTTGTTCCCATCTGCCATGTCCCTCATGTGCTCCTGGTCTTCTTGTTCCCATCTGCCATGTCCCTCATGTGCTCCTGGGCTTCTTGTTCCCATCTTCCATGTCCCTCATGTGCTCCTGGTCTTCCTTGTTGCCTCTTCCATTGCACTCATGTGCTCCTAGTCTCCTTGTTCTCATCTTCCATGTCCCTCATGTGCTCCTGGTCTTCTTGTTCCCATCTGCCATGTCCCTCATGTGCTCCCGTTCTCCTTGTTCTCATCTTCCATATCCCTCATGTGCACGGAACCATCTGTTGTGCATCATCTTCAGCTGGTGGATGAACCATCTGCATGGTGGAGTCTGCCAGCCTGGCTTATGGTCTGCTAGTCAGCCACCTTATCTGAGATAGCCCTATTGCTGTTGTTTGATAGTCCTGGTAATCTGCTCATTGGGAGCAACATCCAAAAGTAAATGGCAATATCCCAGCTGCCTGGCCAGAGTAAAGGAGACCCATAACCTGATTATTTCTCATATGCTCAAGTTAGAAACAAAACCAACTAGTACACTGGGCTGTAATTGCTTTCCTCTCCCCCAAGTAAGACAATTCCATTTTACAATTGGTAACACAGTAATAAAACAAGATTGGATAATAACAGACAGATAGTGAGGTGAGTGGGCCTATACAGTATTAGATACTGATCTAGCCAAGGGTAGAAGTGGGCTCTATGAACCTACATACAGCAATGTAGGCAGTACCTGAGGACAGAAGATTGTTTCAGTATGGAAAGAACACACAAGTTATTTTGAGAATCTAATGAGAATATCGCCATTATGATGCTGAAAATTATCATTGACATTGTTCTCATTGTCTTTCTTTTAGGGTGTCTTCTAGAATGAACATAGACTTTGTCAGGGGTGTGAAGTTACAGACTAATTGCCTCAAATCGTTGTAAGAGAAAAGTCAAAACAGATCTCAGCCTGAAGAAGTCATTTTGCATAACGAAACGCATTGAGTGGCTCAGTATTGGCTGTTTCCACAGTAAAACCACAATAGGGTGAGGCGGACGTTATTTACCATCAGTCATTTGGAGTTCAGCTATGAGATTGTGGATCCTGATTTTATGTGAGAGTATCTACGTTTTTTATATAAAATAAATAAAAAACTTTTATATACTAAGCAATGAGTGGCCTTTGGAATTTATTCTTGGGTGCTTCTGGTATAAGGGTGTACTTATAGGACACTTGGAAAAGAATATTAACATTACAGATTGCTATCCAACTTCCCAAAAAGTGATTTAACATTCCATTGGAGGATCAATGAGGTGGACCAACCAATAGGAAGATTTTCTACTATCAGACAATTAGCAGTTCAGGTAAGAACCAAGATATACCAATATATGCACAATAATTGTGGTTGATGATCCTATGGGCTTGATTCAGAGAAGGACGCAGTGGTGATGCTGGACGCTAGCGGCCAGTCTTCAGCCTGTGTATGCGTCTAAGGTGCATCTGGGCATGTGTCCTGAGGGTTACTGCTGGAAGACGCCGTAAGATTTTGGATGCAGGAGCTGGGGATTTCCCACAATCAGGTTTTCCTCCTGTGCTTTTAATCTGTAAAGTTGTATATGATGGGGGCACACAATGGTGAAAGTACCTTCCAAACAAGTTTAATTCAAATGATAAGAACACACGTACAATGTGCACATCTTTAAAAAGGTGCATATAGCAAACTGTTGTGGCTTTCTCCCCTCACTGGAGACACGACCGCCCGCTCCTGGCTGTTCTTGTGCTCCGTGTCGCGATCTCGCGGGACTTCGACAGCTTATCCCGTTCCAAGCCTCTGTTTGGATTCCGGTCTACTGCGCATGTGCCCCTGGTCTAAAACATGGTCAGGGAGGGTCTGTTTCACACAGACAGAAGTGCTCTGATCATATCCATGTGAAGAACTGGATTTTATTGCATACGGTCCATTTGGCTACTATTGAGATACATCCCTTGAGTTATTTTTGAAATTGTGCACTAGTTTAAGATGTGATGTTTTCCATCGATTTCGATAACTGAATTAGATTACCTGGTGGACTACCAGCTTGATTTATCTGTTCCGACACCACACAATCTTTTTCCATGCTGTACTATTAATAACCCTGATGAACTCACCAAAATGCCCCTTAAAAAGTGGGAGGCACATATGGAAACCGTTGTAATTCCTACACCGTTCACCTGATTTGGATGTAATTACCCTCAAATTAAATCTGAAAGTCTGCAGGTAAAGCACATCTTGTTTGTTTCATTTCAAAGCCATTGTGGTGATGAATAGAGGCCAAAATATGAGAATTCTGTCAATGTCCCAATATTTATGCACCTGACTATATATAATATATATATATATATATAATGTGTGTATGTGTATAAATATATAAATATATATATATATATATATATATATATATATGTGTGTGTGTATATATATATATATATATATATATATATATATATTATATACATTATATACTAGCTGGGATACCCGACGTTGCCCGGGTAGAAGACTGGACCCTGAAGTAATCCTATTCCATTGATCCTGAAAATGCCCCCACTGTCTGCTAACATGCATGCAAACAGTGGCGTAACTACTGTGGGTGCAAGGGGTGCGGCTGCTATGGTGCCCGAACTGCCTCTCCCCCTGCACCCAGTCACGCACACAAGGTGGGCCGGACCAGTCAAGGCCATCGAGGGGGTCTGGGTGTCAGCGATATTGATTTGGTGTATGAATATATCTGTATTACTCTCCATATATACAATGTGTGTGTACACACACACACACACACACTTTATTGCCTATAGGGTCCAAATGTGCTACTTGTATTTTATTACACTCATGTGATACATTTGTAGGAAGGCTTTGTGGGCTCTGGTGCTCTGTGATCAGAAGCTGCCATTCTCCAGCCAGGAAGGCGCAGGGATGGGATTGGGTGCGGTGTCTTTACACCATCAGTCCACCATCTGCCATGGTGATTTCCCAGTTTATGGAATATCACATGATTTATAAGTGCAGATAATGCAGCCTGCGATCTGTTACATGGTGCATGTAATACATAATGATTAATGTACCCAGAAAATATTATAGTAAAGTATTTAGCAGCTGAGTGTGGCGGGAACAGGACACAATCCTAGCTCATGTCACTATAGTAAATGAGCATCTTCATGTGACATTATTATATATGTTATATACATTCTGATCTCTGGGCACATATCTACCCAAAGACTTTTCAGACTAATTTAAATCTGTAAAATAGCCATACTTGCCTACCCTCCCCATTCGGCCGGGAGCCCGACAATCGTGTGCCACGCCCGGCCCCCCGGAAAGGCAGACAAGCCTCCCGGTCCCCGGCGACCTATCTGGTACCCCTGAGAATACAAGATAAACCCCGGCAGAGTGTGTGGGTGGAGTGGGGGGCAGTGACGCGATTTGTGCTGAATCACGTCATCGTGGCCCCGCTCCCTGCTTCACAATGCCGGCATTAATCTTGGCATTGTGAAGAGGGGGCTGTCACGTCCATGCTCCGCCCCCGTTAACATGTAATTTGCCAGGCCACACCTCCTTTTGATGCGGCACGTCCCCCCCCTGCTAAGGAAGCCCGACAGTTCCCTCCCGGAAGGAGGGAGCTAAAAGTCGGCAACTCTGAAAATAGCTACCATCCTGGTTGCACACTGTTTAAACAGCCAGGGACTAGTACAGTACCTGTAATCACCAAGTGCCCACAGCCAGGAACTAGCACAGTACCTGTAATCACCAAGTGCCCACAGCCAGGAACTAGCACAGTGTCTGTAATCACCAAGTGCCCACAGACAGGACCTAGCACAGTGCCTGTAATCACCAAGTGCCCACAGCCAGGAACTAGCACAGTGCCTGTAATCACCAAGTAACTACAGCCAGGAACTAGCACAGTGCCTGTAATCACCAAGTGCCCACAGACAGGACCTAGCACAGTGCCTCTAATCACCAAGTGCCCACAGCCAGGAACTAGCACAGTGTCTGTAATCACCAAGTGCCCACAGCCAGGACCTAGCACAGTGTCTGTAATCACTAAATGCCCACAGACAGGACCTAGCACAGTGTCTGTAATCACCAAGTGCCCACAGCCAGGAACTAGCACAGTGCCTGTAATCACCAAGTGCCCACAGACAGGACCTAGCACAGTGCCTCTAATCACCAAGTGCCCACAGCCAGGACCTAGCACAGTGTCTGTAATCACCAAGTGCCCACAGCCAGGACCTAGCACAGTGTCTGTAATCACTAAGTGCCCACAGACAGGACCTAGCACAGTGCCTCTAATCACCAAGTGCCCACAGCCAGGAACTAGCACAGTGTCTGTAATCACCAAGTGCCCACAGCCAGGACCTAGCACAGTGTCTGTAATCACTAAGTGCCCACAGACAAGACCTAGCACAGTGCCTGTAATCACCAAGTGCCCACAGACAGGACCTAGCACAGTACCTGTAATCACCAAGTGCCCACAGCCAGGAACTAGCACAGTGTCTGTAATCACCAAGTGCCCACAGACAGGACCTAGCACAGTACCTGTAATCACCAAGTGTCCACAGACAGGACCTAGCACAGTGCCTGTAATCACCAAGTGCCCACAGCCAGGAACTAGCACAGTGCCTGTAATCACCAAGTGCCCACAGCCAGGACCTAGCACAGTGCCTGTAATCACCAAGTGCCCACATCCAGGACCTAGCACAGTGCCTGTAATCACCAAGTGCCCACAGCCAGGACCTAGCACAGTGCCTGTAATCACCAAGTGCCCACAGCCAGGACCTAGCACAGTGGCTGTAATCACCAAGTGCCCACAGCCAGGAACTAGCACAGTGTCTGTAATCACCAAGTGCCCACAGCCAGGAACTAGCACAGTGCCTGTAATCACCAAGTGCCCACAGACAGGAACTAGCACAGTGTCTGTAATCACCAAGTGCCCACAGCCAGGACCTAGCACAGTGCCTGTAATCACCAAGTGCCCACAGCCAGGACCTAGCACAGTGTCTGTAATCACCAAGTGCCCACAGCCAGGACCTAGCACAGTGCCTGTAATCACCAAGTGCCCACAGCCAGGGACTAGTACAGTACCTGTAATCACCAAGTGCCCACAGCCAGGACTTAGCACAGTGTCTGTAATCACTAAGTGCCCACAGCCAGGACCTAGCACAGTGCCTGTAATCACCAAGTGCCCACAGCCAGGACCTAGCACAGTGCCTGTAATCACCAAGTGCCCACAGCCAGGACCTAGCACAGTGGCTGTAATCACCAAGTGCCCACAGCCAGGAACTAGCACAGTGTCTGTAATCACCAAGTGCCCACAGCCAGGAACTAGCACAGTGCCTGTAATCACCAAGTGCCCACAGACAGGAACTAGCACAGTGTCTGTAATCACCAAGTGCCCACAGCCAGGACCTAGCACAGTGCCTGTAATCACCAAGTGCCCACAGCCAGGACCTAGCACAGTGTCTGTAATCACCAAGTGCCCACAGCCAGGACCTAGCGCAGTGCCTGTAATCACCAAGTGCCCACAGACAGGACCTAGCGCAGTGTCTGTAATCACCAAGTGCCCACAGACAGGACCTAGCACAGTGCCTGTAATCACCAAGTGCCCACAGCCAGGAACTAGCACAGTGTCTGTAATCACCAAGTGCCCACAGCCAGGACCTAGCACAGTGCCTGTAATCACCAAGTGCCCACAGCCAGGGACTAGTACAGTACCTGTAATCACCAAGTGCCCACAGCCAGGACTTAGCACAGTGTCTGTAATCACTAAGTGCCCACAGACAGGACCTAGCACAGTGCCTGTAATCACCAAGTGCCCACAGACAGGACCTAGCACAGTGCCTGTAATCACCAAGTAACTACAGCCAGGACCTAGCACAGTGCCTGTAATCACCAAGTGCCCACAGCCAGGACCTAGCACAGTGTCTGTAATCACCAAGTGCCCACAGCCAGGACCTAGCGCAGTGCCTGTAATCACCAAGTGCCCACAGACAGGACCTAGCGCAGTGTCTGTAATCACCAAGTGCCCACAGACAGGACCTAGCACAGTGCCTGTAATCACCAAGTGCCCACAGCCAGGAACTAGCACAGTGTCTGTAATCACCAAGTGCCCACAGCCAGGACCTAGCACAGTGCCTGTAATCACCAAGTGCCCACAGCCAGGGACTAGTACAGTACCTGTAATCACCAAGTGCCCACAGACAGGACCTAGCACAGTGCCTGTAATCACCAAGTGCCCACAGACAGGACCTAGCACAGTGCCTGTAATCACCAAGTAACTACAGCCAGGAACTAGCACAGTGCCTGTAATCACCAAGTGCCCACAGACAGGACCTAGCATAGTGCCTGTAATCACCAAGTGCCCACAGACAGGATCTAGCACAGTGTCTGTAATCACCAAGTGCCCACAGCCAGGACCTAGCACAGTGTCTGTAATCACCAAATGCCCACAGCCAGGAACTAGCACAGTGTCTGTAATCACAAAGTGCCCACAGACAGGACCTAGCACAGGGTCTGTAATCACCAAGTAACTACAGCCAGGAACTAGCACAGTGCCTGTAATCACCAAGTGCCCACAGACAGGACCTAGCGCAGTGCCTGTAATCACCAAGTAACTACAGCCAGGAACTAGCACAGTGCCTGTAATCACCAAGTGCCCACAGACAGGACCTAGCACAGTGCCTGTAATCACCAAGTGCCCACAGCCAGGGACTAGTACAGTGTCTGTAATCACCAAGTGCCCACAGCCAGGAACTAGCAAAGTGTCTGTAATCACCAAGTGCCCACAGACAGGACCTAGCACTAATCACAGGACCTAGCATGTAAATCATACTGCCCTCTCTCCTGGAAGTTGTGGGAGACTCTCGAATTTGGGGCAGTCTCTCTCGGCTCCCGGTAAAGTGGACAAAATCCCAACCAGCCGACCATGAAGTGGGCGGGATGCGGGTAATGTTGACAACATGATTCGTGTCATCATGAACCCGTCCCTTGCATTAAAAAGACATGAACAATGGCAAACTATCGCAGGGGGCTATGTAGAGATGATGTGTTCCAGGTTGCTCTGCTCCATTCTGTTGACATAAAGGCTTAAATACCAGCACACCGTCAAGGAGGCGGGCACATCATGACGCGTATAGCGTTGCCACACCTCTGTCCCACTCACCTGCCTCCTCCAGTCCAGGATTCAGACTTGCCAAAGTCAGCAAGTATAATACAAAGATGGTCTGTTACAACAAAGCCTAATGAAAAATCCCTTGTTAGAATTTCTCCCCTAGACAGAGCTCTGCCTCCCCATTGCCCACCAACCGAACCACATTCCGTCTCTTTGAAGGTAGCCCACTTCCCTTCCCCGTCGCTTGTGAAGCCACCACTCTCTGGCTTGATACTGCCCTGGCATAAGGAACACCGGGCTGTGGATCTGTCATGTCCAATGTGCCAAAGGGCAGCATTCCCATCAAGCCAGATCATGGGCAGAAGAAGTGTTTACCTGAATTTCTCCAAAACAGTTACCACCATAGTTACCCTCTGGGAGGGGGCTGCTAGGTCGGTGCAGCAGGAGTCCTGGGGGTGGCGGAAGTGGGCGGTGCCTGGGTTTGCCGAGATGATCGCGCCCCCGCCCCCCACTGTATAATGCCAATATTACCAGCAATATAAATCTCAGTGAACTTTGAGAAGAGAAGCCTATTGCCGTCTATTAGGCATCGCCGTTGCCTAACGGGTTCGAGCTCTGAAAAGTATTCCATTCCAGAGCTTGGTACATATGGGACATGTGGCAAGAACTCGAAAACAGTATTTTTCGGCATTTTGGCTGCATTTTAGCCTCAGTACATTCAGCCCCTGGACACATCCTGATTGGGTGTTTTCCAGGTACAATTTGTAGATTTTAGATGCTTAATCATTAGCTATAAAGATTTGCAGTTGTACACTGTGATTCTTACATTATAACTGGCTGTTATTGGTGTTAAATTATCATTAAAATGAAAGAGAAATATCACTTGTGTGCATGATAGTAAATATCAGATAACGATTAAATAATTCGATTTCTCATTTCCCCATGATCTCAGAGTCTTGGAATTGAGTAGGTTCTATAGCGGAATGTCTCCTATGTGTGTAAGAGACACCGCAGCAGCGCCATCTTGTGGCCTCTTGGTAAATGTTCAGTTTTCGAAGTCAGGATTGGAAACAGTGAGAGCCTGACACAGTATTTGTGACATTATAAGGCAGAATGTAATAAGGGCAGAGTTTTTTTTTGTGAGTTCAAACTCGGACCTTATCGCACATTTGGAAGGTCAGAGTTTGTCCCAAACGTCGGCAAATGTAATAGCCTGCAAACTTGTGAGTTCGAAGCTATTACATTCAGGGCCGTAGAGAGCCTGCAGGGCCCGGGTGAAGGGGGTATGGCTTAATAGTGGGAGGTATGGACACACCACCTTAAAAAAGAAAAAACCCTATTTGCAGTGCTGCGAAGCAGCGCTGCGTCCGGGAAGGGGGGTGCTGTGAACCCCTCAGCCCGGCGCAAATCCAGGGATGGGTGCGAACAGTGTGATCACACCCCCTCCACAGGCAAAGGAGAGGAGACTGCGGCTGCCGCCCAGCAACAGCGAGTAGTGTCCCACTGCAGCCCAGCACACAGCAGCGCGTGCTGGGCTGCTGACATGTAAGAAAGGGGAGCGGCATTGGAGCAGCGCCACCACCTGGCCCCTCCAACAATCTCGAGCCCGGGTATTTAATACCCGCTGCTGGTTAAATTGAGTGAGCAAGGTCTGAGTTATACAGTAGCCTTCACAGATCAATGATATCCGTGAAGGCTTCTGTGTTTTAAAAAAATGTAAAAATGTAAAAATTCAATTAAAAAAATGTGGGTTTCCCCCCTAAAAGCACAACCAGCACCAGGCTTTTCTGAGCTGGACCTGGTTGTGAAAATACAGGGGGAAATAAAAACTTAGGGCTCCCCTGTATCTTCATCAAGCAACTCCGGGCTCAGTGAGCCAGTCCTGGCTGTGGAAATACAGGGGTCAAATGAGTAGGGGTCCCCTGTATTTTCCATAATCAGCACTGGTCTTTCTAGCAGGGGTGTAATGCCACAGCTGGGGTACCCATTCACCAAGTCCCCAGCCAAAGAATTCACACCTGACCGCTAGTCAGTCCAGGCCAGGGATCACTGGGGATGTGGTCACTCCCCAAAAAAGGGGTTCCCCCTCTCCAGAACACCCTAGGTCTGGGCTGGGATATATTTAGAAAAATAATGAATATGGGGTAAGGTCTACCGCACTGGAAATAAGAAACTAATATGTGTATGTAACAAATTCACATTTCCTAAACAAATTGAGCAGACGCTGATGTCTAAAGAGGGTGCACCCACGGAGCAAAAACTGGAGAATATGAAGATAAGCAAAATAGCTCTCCTGTTATTGGGGCTCACCACAAAAAAATGATAACAAATAAATCTTTAATTCATACATTTAAAAATACAGGAATCAAAGAGCTAAGGATAGATTTCTTCTTGTATACATTATCCGTAGCTGTTTGATTCCTGTATTTTTAAATGTATGAATTAAAGATTTATTTGTTATGATTTTTTTGAGCCCCAATAACAGAACTTTTTTGCTTCTTTTGCTTATCTATATATTTATACCTAGTAACTAGGCCGTATTCATTATTGTAATGTAATCCTTCCACTCCAGTTGAGACTGTCTGCTATGTCATTCTTACAGGGAGATGCACAAAGCTCAGGTGTAGTCTAACTAGTGACTTATACAATGGTAATTCTGTGTGTGCATCAGATGCCTTTATCCCTGCATTTTATTCCCCTTTATAGCTGCTGCCTGGCACTGTGCTGCTACCATGTTATGTGCCAGTGGAAGGGGACAGTATTACTGGGTCCTACCTGTATATAGATTGAACTTTGGGCCTGATTCAGAGCCGCTCGTAAGCGGCCGCTCGTTCGTTCCGACCGATGTTCGCACAACTGCGCATGCATACGGATTTTAATACCCATGCGCGAACCAGTCAGTGCGGCCGAAAATCGTTTGTTCGCTAAATAGCGAATGTCTGCTATTTTGAGTGACAGGAGGAGGCATATGTGGGTGGTAACAGGGGAAGGTGCTTGAAAACGGGGAGTGGAGATCAGAACGCAGGCGTGCTTAAAGGTCAAAACGGGCGTTTTATGGGTGTGCATAATTAATACAGCAGCGTCATTGACCACGTCACTTGGTTGATTTATAGTCAGAACTGCTCGCAAGATTGTGGTAGGAAAAACCAACCACAAGAATAGCGAGCAGTTCATACGCTGTTCGATGTACTCGATTAATCTATTAAATAGCGGACCTGACGTATGGTGCGAGCGGCTAGGGGGTGTCTTTTCCAAAATTACGACCGCAAGTTTTGTTCGCTCGTTCAGACATAGAGGCGTGAACAGACCGCAAAGTGCGAACGGTTCATTTGAATAGCCACCCCTTTTTAATGAACGAGCGACCGCAAATAGCGTCCGGCTCTGAATCAGGCCCTTTATCTGCTGTATCGCAGCCCAATTCACCATTGTGTCCTAGGCCTTCTATTACTGCCCTGCTTTGTGCTAATGACTCGCCAAATACTGACACATTACATTCCGCGGCGCCTGTCCATATGTCTTGTATCTGGTACATCAGCCTTCCCATGTGTAGCACAAACTGTCTGATAATGGGATGAACGCTGCCCGGGTGCAGGATGGATTTAGGGGCTCATTACATAACTGTGACTGAAAACGCCACATTATATTGTCTTAGATTTGTATTTTAGGGTTTGACCTGTGAAAGATATGGGCACCCTGAGATAACCAGCTGATCACAGGTGGAATAACGTTATTAGTGCAGGTAGTGGTCGCTCGGTGACCTCCAGGTGCAGCATACAGCGGTGAGGCTTTGGGACTCATTCTGAGTCAGATGCAGTGCGATATCCACGCAATTGGTTGGTTTTTCATCTGCATATTTACCTAAGTCGCTAAAAAAGTCGCATAGCGCATGTGTCCTGCAGAGGCGCAGTAGCGATTTGAGAAACTGGGTCTCAGAAATGTAGTGGGCGTTCCTGGGCTGGGACTGGGAGGTGGCCATGCAGACGCACGGGGGAGTGTTATGGGAGTGTTGTGGGCGTGCCACTGAACGGATTCTGTACATAGATGCAAAATCGCTCACATTGGCGGCAATACTCAGATAGAAAGTGTCCACCAAGCACGGCGATGGCTGCGTCTCACAGACGGGACGGTGACAGAAGCTGCGCATATAGGGGCATATTCAATTGGGTGCGTGAATAGCAAAAAACCCGCACCTGTGAGGTTTTTCGCTATTCAAAAAATATTTTTTCTTTTTTTAAGCGCTGGGAGGTTTTCATTCTTGCGCCTCCAGAGCAAGTGTGTTTTTTCCTTAAATTCGGTAATTTTAGGACAAAACACCGGGACTTGTTCTGGCACCCCGGCAGAACCCCCCCTGAGGACTAATTCAGCAATTGGAAGTTACCAATTAGTTTAATTAGTCCTTAATTACTTACCTTCCGAAGCGGTGTCTTCTTCATCCAGCGTCGGAAACCGGGTCTTCTGTAGCAGGGTGATTGTGTCATTGTGTGTGAGTGTTTATTACTGTTTGTAAGTGTGTATGAGTGAGTGTGTGTATGAGTGTGTGTGACACCCGGTTTGTGTGCCCCCCCCCAGTGTCTGTGTGGGCGCTGGGAGAACTACATCTCCCAGCAGCCCTTGCCCCTCCCACCAGCCCCTGGAGCCTCCCAGCAGCCCCCAGTACTCCCAGCAGCCCCCTCCCCAGTGAGAAGATAGAGGTGAGGCCACCGAGAGCTGCGGAGACCCACAGGGTTTTCAGAGCTGGCCACTTTTTTTAAATTGGATACCAAGGGTATCGGGAGCGCACATAGCTGCGGTATTCCAAAATGTGGCGCAAGGTTTTTTACCTCGCTAAACCTCACGCCCAATTGAATATGCCCGATAGACTCCTGTGGAGAGAGGGGTTGTCTCTCACCTGAATTGCCCACATTCTGGTGGGATCAGCTCCCTCCAAGGGAGGCAGGAGTGAAGCCTGTGCACTCTGCATTAGCAATGGAGGTGTGGAACTCCAGGTTCTCACTGTTGCACAGGCCCAGCTGCAACTCACTAAGCAGCAGAGGAAGAGTTTAAAACTCTCACAAACCCACTGCTCTGGGCCCTGATGCTGAATAGCGGCCAGGTCATAGGACATGGTGTTGTAGTGCCAGGGAAATGGCTATGCTGGGAGATCATGGGCAATTGTGGCTGCAAGCCACTGCTGGCTACTAAGCACGAGGTGTGCTGGGACATTTGCTTTATTTGTTTATTCATGTTATGCTCACGTATGTTAAAGTGCAGTGTCTGCTGCCATTAAAAGACACTGCTTTACTGAGTACCTGCCTGTCTGGATTCCTCATTTATATACCCCGTGTTACACTCCACTGCGTCGAAATCAGATTCAGCCTTTTTGCCTCTAGTCCCCCTCATCTCTTACAGTTCTCTCTTACATGTGGGAATGGGGAATAGGGATAATTAGCTTTCATTTATTGCTGCTGAACTATGGAAATGCCTGCAGAGAAATGGTCTCACTTTATTCAGCTGTAATGAGGCCGTTACCTCCACATCGCTCTCAGAAGTTTACAGATGTAACGTAGTAGCCAAAGACCCATTACCTGACGTTACGGGGCATTACCTGACATTACGGGACATTACCTGACGTTACGGGACATTACCTGACGTTACGGGACATTACCTGACGTGACGGGGCATTACCTGCCGTTACGGGACATTACCTGCCGTTACGGGACATTACCTGCCGTTACGGGACATTACCTGACGTTACAGGGCATTACCTGACATTACGGGACATTACCTGACATTACGGGACATTACATGACGTTACAGGACATTACCTGATGTTACGGGACATTACCTGACATTACGGGACATTACCTGATGTTACGGGACATTACCTGATGTTGCGGGGCATTACCTGATCTTACGGGGCATTACCTGACATTATGGGACATTACCTGAGGTTACAGGACATTACCTGATGATATCGGACATTACCTGACGTTACAGGACATTACCTGACGTTATGGGACATTACCTTACGTTACAGGTCATTAACGGACATTGACTGCAGTGAAGTGAAAATATATTGTTGGATATTTCACCCCCCACGTGTTTCTCATGAAAATGACTGACACTGCCCTGACACGTATGCAAAACATTTAGGGTCCATGTTTGTGCCTTTAGTGATAAAACATCTTGAAATAATATCTGGGTACTGACTGTCGCTTTGGTTACATTATACAGGAATAAAAAGTTGTTATCCTTCCAAAACATTTTCCAAGTATTTTATGCATTTGAAATAAATTTGTACACAAGATCCAGTTTAACTGATACCCAGGGAGCGACACTATTTATCCAGCTGTGTTCCCATGTGCTGCCTTTTATAATAGTCCCTCAGGGGTGTCACATATCAGGGAGTCGTCTATGGATAGTGCCATTGATTCTGCTGAGATGATGTCATGGAGTCCCAAACCACCGCTCTAGAACAGTCCCCACCATAGGGACCCCTCATGTCCATGTTGTTCCCCTTTCCCCAGAATCGTCCAATGTTTCCTCTGATCATTAGTTATTCTCAGCTTTCATTCAGTGGTTCCAGGATTTTGGATCATTAGAATGCCGCTCTCACAAGTGTGTCCATGAGACTCAAAAACGATCTGTCCCCCACTCTCCACCTGCTGCAGGTTCCTATCCTTTCCCAGTCCTTATTAATTGCGGAAGACTGGCTTGTGATTGATGCGCAGAACATTGTACGTATTTAGACCAGGTGCATCAAATCCAGGTGAAAGTCCCTGTGGATCATAGGGGTAGAAGTTGAAGAGCTGCCGGTCTTGGGTCTCTAGTGAGACAGAGGCAGAACCAAGCTGCAGGACGCAGGGAAACTCCTTATCAAACACCACTTGCAGAACTCTTTCCTCTAAGTAGTGCAGCCGAATCGTCCTGTAACTCTCTGGGATCAGGTCCTCAATATGAGCCCCAAATTGCTGCATCGCCAGAACCCCATTTAGTCCAACCTTGATCTCATAATACGTCAGATTGGCATAAGTGTAATATCCAACGTATGGAGCAGGGTTGGGGGCTGGGTTCAGTCTCTTCTCAGCCTCCCTGAAAGCTTTTTCCATAGCTGGAATCAAGTAATTGTATGTCTTTGAAACAATGTCTTCTTCTTGAGGCCTTGTCCCAGTCATAAGAACAATAAAGCTCAAGTGGAGATTGGGAACCATGGAAAAAGTAGCGGAATAACCATCTAAATCTCCATCTTTGCGAATGATGTCATAACCGTTCTGCTCATTCACCTCCCAAGGGGTCCCAGTCTTGTTGGCAAAGTAATCGGTAGAGCACTTGAATAGGGGAGTCAACATTGTCTTTATAGTGTCTGGCTCCAATATCCGGCGGTGGTAGGTTCCCAAGAGCACCATCGCCAGCTTGGCCATGTCTGCTGCCGTGGAATACATCTGGCCTGATGGGCGATACCAGCCTAGATCGTACAGTGGGGCCACCTGCCCACTGCCGTAAAAGCCAACGGCCATCTGAGAAATGATTGGTGGTGTCAGATCAAAACCGGTGTCTTCCATGCCAATTCGGTCTAAGATGTTATCTGCCACCCACCGTTGGTAGTCTCCTTCAGATGTGTGTTCAGCCAGCACGTGAGCCAGCATGGCATAGGCCAGATTACTGTAATGGCACCTGAAATTCACAGATAAAGCATGATGAGAATAACCATGGTAACATCTCCTGATACAATAGGAGAACATGGAAATAGGGAAACAAAAAGAAATAACTTCAAAATTATAACTAAAAACATTCCATGAATAAATGTTCCCTAAACCCCATCTTGGTCTAGTTTTACCTGAACCTGTCATGGGAACAGTACATTTCCTTCTCTAAGGATCCACAATTATGTCATAGTCTCCGGTGTGTTTGGAATGAGCCCTACATTATGTGAATTCACGTTCCAATCTTTGCCGAGTTACTACAGCATTGGTGGACTGCAAAACCTTTTTGGAATCATCCTAATGTACCAAAGTGCCTTATTATTTCCTATTCATACTTAGTGGTTCAAATATGATTATAGCAAAGATAAATTGAACTCGGATCAAGAGATTACTGTATATCTGAATGACATCTTTGCCGTTTATTGCAGTTACTGGAGTATGAGGTTTGCTGAGGATGTTTAAAAATGCCTTATTGATATTACTTTTCAATGGGTAATCTGGTCAGAAGTGGGTCTGCAAGGCTTCAGTGCCCACATTAGATTTAATCCACCATTGTAGCGTGGCTCTTGCTACGATGGCACGTACCTGGTACCAGGGTCGGCCACCAAAACATCGTCCTGGAGAAGTTCTATTGCCTCCTGAGTATTTCCCTTCCACAGGAGATTTGTAGAGCGCAGCCTCCGGGGAAGACCTAAAAAACACACCAAGATTATCACAATCCAACAAAGATCCAATTTTTAAAGATGAGATTTTATATTTCAACAATAACCAAAGAACAGAAAAATCTACAGATGTGAAACGCGCATCCTTCTGCCATTCACACAAACCAACAGATGGGAAACACGAGTCCTTCCAATATTCACGTAAACCTACAGATGTGAAATGCGTGTCCTTCTGCCATTCAAACAAACCTACAGACGGGAGATGCACGTCCTTCTGCCATTCATACAAGCCTACATATGGGAAACGTGCGTCCCTCCACCATTCACACAAACCTACAGGCGGGTGATGTGCATTCTTTTGCCATTCACGTAAACCTACAGATGGGAAACGCGTATCCCTCCGCCACTCACACAAACCAACAGACGGGAGACGCGCGTTCCTCCGCCACTCACACATTGTGGTATGCTGATTAGAAATGACGGGGAAGCTGGTACAACAAGGTTCTCTAGAAAGTACAGGCTGTGGTTTCTCCTCCCCCTATTACTATCCTGTCAGAGCTACGCTACCTGTACGCCCTACGTGTACTGTGGCTGCATGTAGTGAAAAATTTTAATTATTATTTTCATTTACTCTGCCTAAATACTTACTGCCTCAGGCCAGGGCACAGTCTGACTGCTAAAGTGATGCTATCCCAGGACCCATATACCACAATACAAGGTTATTATCATTTCTCCACCGTTTATTACCATCCTCATAGTGCGCCTCCCATCATCTCAGTAAACTAAATAGGCCATGTCGTCTTACAGTCCTATAGGATCAGAGACCATTCGCCAAAACACATTATTAGGTTAATTGTACTGCAGAATAATAGAGCAGTAAGAGCAGTAGCACCATTTGCCCCTCTCCTATGGATCTGAGTATTTTCCTGACCAAAAGAGATCATGTCTGCCCGTTATCCTGCCCAGAAAAGGCCACGTCTGCCCGTTATCCTGCCCAGAAAACGCCATGTCTGACCGGTTTCCTGACCACAAAAGGCTACGTCTGACCGGTTTCCTGACCACAAAAGGCCACGTCTGACCATTTGCCCGACCACAAAAAGCCACGTCCATCCTTTTATCCTGACCTCAATAGACCACGTCTGCCAGTTACCCTGACCGCAAGAGGCCACGTCTGCTAATTTCCCTGACCACAAGAGGCCACGTCCGCTCATTTTCCAGACCACAAGAGGCCACGTCCGCTCATTTTTCTGACCACAAGAGGCCACGTCTGCCTGTTTCCCTGACCACAAAAGATTCTTTTTTATCAACAAATTTTTTCATACGTAACGAGTTTTAAAACTTGTTGCGTATGATAAAACTCGTCGATAAATGAGGCCCCGTGTCAGGATGAATATTTATCAGAGAGGATCGGGCTCAGGTACTAGGAGGGCAATCAGGGAAGGTGTGGCTATGCGCAGCTCAGCCAAGGGAGGATCCAGTTCACACCCTTCCACCCCCTTGTAACACTTCTCACCTTCCCTCTACCGCCGGCCAGCAGGCACATCACGCAAGTGGCCAGAGGAGGCTGCTGCTGCTCAGTGGATCCTCGGCACCCCAGCACAGAACAGCATGTCCTGGACTGGGGAGAGAGGCCGGTACCCCTGAGCAGCCGCTGCAGTCTACCCTCTCTCCCTGCCAGATGACTGTACCCTCTCAGCAACCCCTGCCCATTATTCCCAGGTAATGTTAATAAAAACCACATGGAGGAGAGGCTGGGGCAATTGTTACTTGAGCTGGATACACATTAAACGATACGTGTACCCAGCGATGCAACAGATCCCCCCCCTCCCCGCCGACGTGCAGACATATCGGGCGGCCTGTACTGTACACATTAGATGATCCGGTTCCTGACTGCCTGATATCTCGCATCCCGCTGCCTGAGGTCGTCGGTTGCAGTTTGGACTGTATGTAGGGACGACCTGACGATCTGACTCATGATCCCCAACGGCCGACATGGTGGGTACACATTAGACGATTTTGCCGATATGTCGGCTCGGGATGTAGTTAGGATACCGGCCGGCGCTATCCCGGCCGCTGATATCCTGACAGCCACATCCCGACCTGGGACTAAAGATAGGCATCGAAATCCTGGCGCCTATGATTAGCCCCACTACTAAATCTTACCTTACTGAACGAAATAAGGGTATCTTAGCGTGTAGCCGTGGTGGGAGGGTTAGCTTTAGGGACCCCCGGGGGGGACTTGGGGTTAGGCACCCCCCTGGGAGGGTTAGGGTATCGAAAGGGGGTTAGGGTTAGGCACCACTAGGGGGGGTTAGGGTTAGGAACCCCCCGTGGGAGGGTTAGGTTCAGGGTGCAGGGAGGAGGGGTTAGGGTTAGGCACTAATGGGGGGAGATTCGGGTTAGGCACAACTAAGGGAGGGTTACTGATAGGGTAGGGAGGGGGGGAGGGTTAGAGTACTTACCTGATGCAGTCGGGATTCTGACCCGTCGGGCTGCCGCTGTCGGTATTTGATCCACAGGCATTACATACCGATTCCGTCAGCTCCATCCGTGGGATCGGGCCAAATTCCGTCTAATGTGTACCCAGTTTCATTCCTCCTTGTCCACCAGGAATACACAAGTCTTGCTCCACCCAAATAAGTTATTAAACATTTCCGCCAGGACTAGAGGCTCCCTCAGGGTTCAGTCTGCACTCGCTAAACAAGATCCTCTCTAGGAGGGAGATGTTTCAAGCCTCAGAGATAAAGATAAAGTGGAGGAAAGTTGCCCAAAGCTACCAATCAGCTTCTAAGTGTTATATTACAGGCTGTGCCAGATAAATGGCAGGGGGGGGGGGGGGATCGGGTACTAATAACCCAGGCCCGGGCTTGTTGGAGGGCCCAAATCCCCCCTCCCCCCCTCCCCCCCCTCTTACCTGTCAGCAGTCCCCAGCCCAGCACACACTGCTGTATGCTAGGCTGCACCGGGTTCAGAAAGATTGCTGTGCGGGGGTGGGGAGGGAGTGATGCTACTGATCCCCCCCCCTGGATTTGCCCAGCGCCCCCTCTGTATAAAAGGTCGACATTGTAAAGTCAAAGACCCCAGAAGCTTGACTGGTTCTGAATGTCAACAGTAAAATGGTCAACATGGTCATTAGGTCGACTGTCATTGTGTAGACACGTATTTAGGTCGACGTGGTTAAATGGTAGACAGTCAATAGGTTGACACTAAAATGATGCCTCAAGTTTGATTTTTTTTTTGGTTATTTTAGCCTAACCCTAAAAATAATGAAAACCGCATAGGTCGACATGTTGACGGTGTCGACCATTTAACCCTGTCGACCTAATTACATATCTACACAATGATGGTCGACCTAATGATCATGTAGACCTTTTTACTGTCAACTCAGGAAGTGTTTAACCTTCTTGTATCTACCTTTTTATTGTCGACCAAACGGCCGGTATCCCTCTGTACCATTCCGCCAGTGCGAGACATTGTACTAATGTATGGTGATGCGATTCATCCACGGAGCGGGGGGTGCAGCTGGGGAAGTAATGAACCTCTCCACGGTAACCCTGCTCTGTGAATTGCACAAAGCAGAGAAAAGCCCTGTTTACCGCAAAACAGGGCTTTTCTCTGCTCTGTGAATACATTTTGTAGCCTTTTCCGGCTCCTCGGTGACACAACCTGTTCCAGAATCTCTCCTCTCCAGCCCCATCTGAGTACCACTGGCGGGATCATTAGTAAATCTGTGGATGGAATAATTCTTATAACTATTATTATTTTCCATTTATGAAAAAATCTGATTCCTCGTAAATCTCCTCTATTATCTGAACTTTGCCCTGATGACCGTGGAACCTGATTTCTGTGCTCAGGACGCGTTTTGTAGCGTAGATCTATTTGCTGGATTTTGCGCGGATTACAGACCGGCTGAAATAGGTGAACTGCCGCGGGGTAGGGGTTATGGTCACCTGAGAGTTGGCCCGCCATCCTGCGCAGTGTCACTGCTGTCGGTTTGACAGGTTGTGCGCCTTTCTCCATAAACGCTCGCCCATCCGACATGTATTTTTGCTCAGACTGGCGCAGTTTTCCCAGAGGGTTTTTGATGGAGAAACTGGCGGCGTATCGTTCCAGTGGATCATCCAGCGAGTTTACTTCTCCTTCTTCCCATAACTTGTACAACATGAGCGATGGGAAAAGCTTGGAGATGCTCGCGATCCTATATAATGATATATAACATATATTATACACTAACCCGGCTACTTAATCCTCTGCATAATAACCGTATAACCGATCCTGTATAATAATAATATAATGCATATGATACACTGACCCGGCTATATAATCCTCTGCATAATAACCGTATAACCGATCCTGTATAATGATATATAACGCATATTATACACTAACCCAGCTACATATTCCTCTGCATAGTAACCGTATAACCGATCCTGTATAATAATAATATAATGCATATGATACACTGACCCGGCTATATAATCCTCTGCATAATAACCGTATAACCGATCCTGTATAATGATATATAACGCATATTATACACTAACCCAGCTAGATAATCCTCTGCATAATAACCGTATAACCGATCCTGTATAATAATAATATAATGCATATGATACACTGACCCGGCTATATAATCCTCTGCATAATAACCGTATAACCGATCCTGTATAATGATATATAACGCATATTATACACTAACCCAGCTACATATTCCTCTGCATAGTAACCGTATAACCGATCCTGTATAATGATATATAACGCATATTATACACTAACCCGGCTATATAATCTTCTGCATAATAACTGTATAACTGATCCTGTATAATAATATAATGCATATTATACACTAACTGGCTACATAATCCTCTGCACAGTAACTAGGGATGTGTGCCAACCCCATGTTTTAGTTTTGGTTTTGGATCTGTATCTCCTTTGTGTTTTGGATCTGGATTTGGTTTTGGTTTTGGCTCTGTATAACTGCTAAAATCACATAATTTGGGCTTTTTTTTGTTCCTACAGTATTATTAACCCTAATAACATAAATTTTCACTAATTTCCAGTCAATTTTGACCACCTCACAGCTCACAATATTGTTTTCATCGAGTTTAGGCCCAAGATTTGCACCAAGCTAGCTGGCTGACTAAGCTAAGCGGCAGCAGTGGGCGGCACAAACACATGGCAGTTCAACTTCCATCATGGCACATAAGGAAACAAAAGTTTTCATTAATCAAGAGGCCTGAGGAAGATGGAGTATGTATGTAGTTGAAGGCATGGACAGGAAGGGTTGATTGTTAGTAAATTGAATAAAATTTTTTGATTCTGAAGCAAATTAATGAGGGAGGAGTGGAGAGCATGGGTGAACAATAGCCGGCCGTGTCACCAAACAATAATAGCACAACTAAGTTGCTAACACACATTTTTTTACAGTGGGTAAATGCACTCCTGGACGAGGCAGCAGCCCCGCTTTATGGACAACAAAGCACCCCTGCAGAGTGCGGACGGACCACCTGCAGAGTCATAAATACGTGGATGATAAAATGCGGTCCGGCCGGGAATGTCTCCAAACAATAATAGCGCAGCTACTAGCTAGCACACATACAAAAAAAAAAGATTGTATTTTTTATTTTTTGAGGAATGATAATTATTATTCATTTTAACTTTTATTTTTTTACACTGGGGAAGAGCACCCGTGGATTGACAGAGCACCCCCCCCCCGGACAACACAGCACCACTTTATGAACTGCAGCCCTAGCCCCTTGATGGACAGGACAACAGTGACACAGCAGCAGCCCTTTATGTACTGCAGCCCCAGCCACTTTATGGACAACACAGCAGCAGCACTTTATGTACTGCAGTCCTAGCCCCTTGATTGACAGGACATCAGTGACACAACAGCACCCCTTTATGTACTGATTTCTGAAGCCCCCCTTTATGTACTGCCGCCCCATCCCCTTTATGGACAACACGGCAGCAGCCTGCAGTCCCAGCTGCAGCAGCCCTTTATGGACAACACAGCAACAGCCCTTTATGGACAACACAGCAGCAGCCCTTTATGAACTGCAGTCCCAGCCCCTTGATTGACAGGACAACAGTGACACAGCAGCAGCCCTTTATGTACTGCAGCCCCAGCCACTTTATGGACAACACAGCAGCAGCACTTTATGTACTGCAGTCCTAGCCCCTTGATTGACAGGACATCAGTGACACAACAGCACCCCTTTATGTACTGATTTCTGAAGCCCCCCTTTATGTACTGCCGCCCCATCCCCTTTATGGACAACACGGCAGCAGCCTGCAGTCCCAGCTCCCGACAAGGCAACACAGCAGAACGCGCACAGACAGAGCGGCACGTCTGTTCTTTACACTTCCACAGCCGGAGTGAAAATGGTGCCGATCACCGGGACCTTTATACAATCCAAACCCGCGAGAATCCATCAGCGGGAGGATGACGTGTTTTGCCTAGTTTTCGAATCCCAGTCAGGCGGGAAAACCCGAGTGGACTCGGATCTCGGCTCGGATACAAGAAGTTCGGGTTGGTCCGGTTCCCAGAGAACAGGACACGCTTATCTCTAATAATAACCGTAAAACTGGATCTGTATAATTTTTTATTATTTTATTTTATTAACAGTTGCTTATATAGCCGCATATTCCGTTGCGCTTTACAATTGGAAACATTTATAGAACAAAACAGGGTAATAACAGACAGACATAGAGGTAAGAAGGCCCTGCTTGCAAAATACAATCTATAGGGAAATAGGCATTAATACACAAGGATAGGTCAGGGTTGCCTACCTTCCCGATTTGGGCGGGAGCCTCCCGATAATCGGGTACAGCTCCCGCCCCCCTGGAAAGGCAGGCAAGCCTCCCGCGACATCCCCCCCGCAATTTACACCTAACCCCCGCTGCGAGGGCAGCCAGTGACGCGATTTGCGTCATTTTGGCCCCGCCCCCTGCCTCACAATGCCTGTATTATCGGCATTGTGCAGCAGGGGCGGGGCCAAAATGACGCGATCGCGTGACCCCGCCCCCGTGACGCCTACAAATGCCAGGCACCCGTCCGGACATGCCCCCTTTTTTAGCCACGCCCCCCGCTGCCCTGCCGATCTGGCTGCTCCCTCCCGGAAGAAGCAGCCAGAAAGTCGGCAACTATGGGATAGGTGCTATATATATTGCAATTTGGTCCAGCCAGAATGCATAGTTTCTTGGTGGGCAGCATGATCCAGTCACACAGGAATGTCGGCCAAATGTCAGGAGTATGTGAAGGAAAGACAATATGTGAGGTTATGTGTGGACTGTGAGAGGGGATGTAATAAGACATGGAAACTATGAAGGTTATGTGGTCAGTTCTGGAAACTGATAAGCTTGTCTGAAGAGGTGAGTTTTCAGGGAACGCATGAAGGATTGAAGACTGGAGGCAAGTCTTATTGTGCGTGGTAAGGCATTCCATAGAGTGGGTGCAGCCAGCAGATGGTATAATGATATAATGTATATTATACACTAACCCAGCTACATAATCCTCTACCCAATAACCGTATAAGTGATCCTGTATAATAACGCATATTATAACATGGCTACATAATCCTCATACTTGTCTACTCTCCGGAATCCCACAGGAGACTCCCGCTTTATTATAGAGTCTCCCATTGCCCCAGAAATGTAATTAAAGCCCCCGGATTCCGCACTGCCTTATAGGAAATATGGACTGCGAGTCCGGATGTGCTGGGGGTGGAGCCTGGACACCTGACGTCGGTATTGGCTGGCCTTGCACGGCGGGGTTGTGTGTAGCGGTGGCCGCATTTCCTAGCAGCAGCATCAACACCAGAGGCTTCTTCTCTCCCAAGCCCCAAAAATGTAAGTAGTACTCAGGTCACATTGTGCCCAGTGCTGGGAGTAGAGCGGTATCAGTAGTAGTGCAGCTATAATTGGGCCTTAACATCAGTTTGGATCATACTTGCTAACATTGAGGCTGCCCCCTCTGGGAGGCATGGCGCGGTATAGGGGGGCATGGCCGTGGGCATTATCAATGATTAGTGGTTGAGTGGAGGGAGTGACCGCGCAATTGCGTCATTGTGGCCTCGCTCTCCTTACACAATGCCGAGATTACCAGCACTGTGAAGAAGGGGGGAAGGCCATGATTAGGTGATTCTGCGCAAATCAAGTCAATGCCCCCCCCTCCGGGCGGCCTGAAGTGCTATCTGATTTTTGGCTGCCTCCTGGCCAGTCTAGGAGAGTAGTCAAGTATGACGTAGATCATTGTCCCCATCACGGTAAATGTCTGCGAATCGCGGGGATTGCATCATATAGCCCCGTCCCCTCCATACGGAACCGCGATTCTGGGCAATTCTCTCCCCATCCTGCCCACTTCCCCGGAGATCCGGACACTCTTCTTGGGGTGCAGGGGGGCTACCTGAAAATTCGGGAGCCTCCTGCAACTTCCTGGAGAGTAGGTAAATATGATTTGAATTGCACAGTTCCCTTCTGGGTCCTGGGAGGAGGACGGGGCCCCACAGTCCCTGTGTTATCCTGCTGGTGCCCATATGTTACATCACACTCCAATACAAATGAGATCAGCTGCCGACACCCTCCTGCCCCCCTCCCCAATGCCAGGGATCACCTCACCCTGCAGGAGGCATTGCTGGCAGCTGTGATTATAACCCATGTTACATTGTTACATCCTCCTACCCCCCCCATACCCCTCTTCCCTGCCCATACCAGGGGTCACCTCAGGAGGCCTGGCTGTCCTGGCAATGCGAGTGGCGGGTCCTGATAGCAATAAACCGCTGCTGCTATATTTTCCAGGTGAGTGGCGATCAGCAGATATGTATATAAATATACAGAGCCCTAGTAAGACAATACTATGGAAAAAGTTTTATTTTTGGAGTGTGCATCACTGACGTCCAATAATAGTGTGTGCTAGAGCTATTAGTGGAATGTGCTCTCCTTATTGCGCATGTATTTATTGCCCCTGCAGTTTCATTGCTGTTAGGAGGAGACTGGTAAAACAGATGTCTCCAGCGACATAATTGTGAGATATCGGAGGTGGCGTGGCCTGGACAGCAGTCTCAGGGTTTAAAATTTACGTATGTTTAAAATATTGCATTTATCTGTATGCGTTTGTTATTATTTTGTTATTTTATTGTTACGACGGCCAATCGTGTTGTCCGCACTGAGTAACATAACATTATTCACTGTTATTCTGGTAATGCTTACTGTGAGGTTGTTCATGCAGCATTCAGTAGAAATGCAATAACAATATATTTATTACACACTAACCCAGCTACATAATTCTCTGTGCAGTAACCGATCTTGTATAATGACATAACGCATATTATACACTGACCCACCCGGCTACATAATCCTCTGCACAATAACCATATATATTATAACCGATCCTGTATAATGATATAACACATATTATACACTAACCCAGCTACATAATCCTCTGCACAATAACCATATATATTATAACCGATCCTGTATAATGATATAATGCATATTATACACTAACCCGGCTACATAATCCTCTGCGCAGTAACCAATCCTGTATAATGATATACCGTATATTATACACTAACCTGACTACATAATCCTCTGCATAATAACCGTATAACCGATCCTGTGTAATGATAATGATGTAACGTATATTATACACTAACCTGGCTATATAATATATACTGTAGTTCTCTGCACAATAACATAATCCTCTGCATAATAATAACCGTATATTCGATCCTGTATAATGATATAATGCATATTATACACTAACCCGGCTATATAATCCTCTGCCCAATAACCGTATAACCAGCAAGTCCTGATGTTGGTAATTCTCAATGAGGAGGTAATTTATTAGCTCTTTTCTCCAAGCACCTGTTGTGTGATCTCTTATGCGCACGTTTCACTTGTCGCACTATAAAAGGCTCCATAACACAACCACAGGTGTGACATAAAAAGGTTGACACTAATTCGGTCAACACCAAAAGGTTGACATGAAAAAAGTTAGGCAGCGTACACACCTATAGATATATCTGTCCAATCTGTCTGGTGGGAAGGAGAACCTGGTAATGTATAGGAGCAAATAACAATAGAAATTTGCTCCCAAACACTGGAAAATGGACCAGATTTTCCTTCCCACCAGACAGATTGTACAGATATATCTGTAGGTGTGTATGCAGCCTTATACAGTACAGAAGATAGACACAGAAATAGCTAACATTTTTTTTTAACCCTAATCTTCACCCTAACTGTCCCTCCTAGTGCCTAACCGTCCCTCCTAGTGCCTAACCCTAACCGTCCCTCTTAGTGCCTAACCGTCCCTCCTAGTGCCTAACCCTAACCGTCCCTCCTAGTGCCTAACCCCAACCGTCCCCCCTAGTGCCTAACCCTAACTGTCCCTCCTAGTGCCTAACCCTAACCGTCCCTCCTAGTGCCTACCTAACCCTAACCGTCCCTCCTAGTGCCTAACCCTAACCGTCCCTCCTAGTGCCTAACCGTCCCTCCTAGTGCCTAACCCTAACCATCCCTCCTAGTGCCTAACCCTAACCGTCCCTCCTAGTGCCTAACCCTAACCGTCCCTTCTAGTGCCTAACCCTAACCGTCCCTCCTAGTGCCTAACCCTAACCGTCCCTCCTAGTGCCTAACCCTAACCGTCCCTCCTAGTGCGTAACCCTAACCGTCCCTCCTAGTGCCTAACCCTAACTGTCCCTCCTAGTGGGAAACCCTAACCGTTCCTCCTAGTGCGTAACCCTAACTGTCCATCCTGGTGCCTAACCCTAACTGTCCCTTTTTGTGTTTGTCTCCACAGGTAGCACCTCCCATTATATATATATATTCAGGATGTGCAGCAGTGGCGGAACTCTAGAGACAATGGAGTCTTTTGCCGCCGGGCGTCAGCCCTGAAGGGGGCACCTGGCTCCATTGTCCCCGGGAGCTGCATGGAGAAGGAGCGCCTCTGATCGGCGCTCCACCTCCATTGGCGTAACTACTGAGGGTGCAGGGGTGCGGTCGCACCCCTGCACCCTCCATTTGCCGGGCGCCCACTGAGTGTGTTACCAGCGGGCGCCCGGCTCCTATCCTCCTGGCGGTAGCCGGAGGACGGAGCTCCCTCCGTCTTCCGGGTCCCGCAGTGTACTATGGCAGTGACGTCATAATGTCACTCCCATAGTGCCGAGGAGTGGACGCCGGGGACGGAGCTCAGGAGTGAGCTCCGTCTTCCGGGTCGCGCAGTGCACTATGGGAGTGACGTTATGACGTCACTCCCATAGTGCCGAGGAGAAGACACCAGGGATATGGACGGCAGCAGCACTGGAGCGGGGATAAAGGTAAGTGGTTTTTTTTTTTTTTTTGTGTGTGTGTGCGCACGCGGTGGGGGCCATCACTACTGGGGGCAACTACAGGGGCCTACTACTGGGGGCAACTACAGGGGCCTACTACTGGGGGCAACTACAGGGGCTCACTACTGGGGGCAACTACAGGGGCCTACTACTGGGGGCAACTACCGGGGGCTCACTACTGGATGTACTGCATAGGGGGACATTACTGGGGAGCACTACATAGGCGGACCACTACTGGGGGCATTATATAAAAGGAACTGAATAAGGGGGGCGGCGGCAGCTGGGGCTGGCATAGGTGCTGGGGGGTGGTACATTTTAGTTGGTGGGGGGGGGCACCAACATTTATCTTGCCTCCGGGCACCTGGGATGAAGTTACGCCACTGATGTGCAGTCTAGGGCCCGTTTCTACATATTCTATTTAGTGTGCTCCTATGCACAGCTGAAGGCATGAGACTCCTTCAACCTAGGCTAGCACCCCTTCCCACCTGTTCCCTATTGGTTTAAGCAGGAACTTGGCATTTTGACTGCACTTTAGTAAGAGGCACAATCTAGGTAAGTCCTACAAATTTTTATACTGTAGTGCAGCTATGGGTTGATGATTGGGGCGTGGGTCCAGGGCCGGCTCTAGGTGTGTTCGACCAGTGCTGTCGCACATGTGCGCCACCCATAGAGGGCGCACCCCTCGCCAACATTTAGATTTCAGTAGTGTCCCGCTGTTCCACCCGTGGGCCGAAATGGCCCGCGGGTGGTCAAATCGGGAGGTTGGGGCTGTAGCTGTGCCGGACCCCCGGAGTGTGAATGGATGCCGCGCGCATGCGCGCGGCATCCATTCACTGATGGTAGAGGGCTGGGGGAAGCCCAGCCAGTGATGGAGGGCTGGTCTTTACCCCCAGCCTAACGTTATTTGGAGGCATGCCATGCGGGCACGCCTCCAAATAACGTCACTTAGGGGTGTGGCCTATGGTAATGACCCACACCCCCAATTTTGGTCATGCGCAGTTGCAGGGCGCAGCCTACCGGGCCAACACAGGGTGCTCAGATCACTGGAGCCAGCCCTGCGTGGGTCCCCTGGGTTGCTTTGGTTGGGCTGCTTCAGGGCTTAAAGCATGGACATCCTTAAAACCTGGACTGTTGGGGCGTTATGACGACCCAGTTTGGGAACCACTGGTCATAGTGAAACTTGCATTATTCTGTGCAGGTTTCAATGTCATGATTATGAGATTTACACATACTGAACAGATTTCTATGGCAGAGGTGCGTGTATGTCAGCCACCACTACACTCCCAATGCTTGCTCAGAACTAAATGCAGGAATTTGCCCATATACCTGGTTTTACGCAACTATGTATCAGCACCTCCCCCTACCTGTATGATTATCCATGCACACTTACATAATCCCTATATAAACCCTATACTTGGTGCAAGAGATGTCTGAAAAGATTTGGACCTCTACTTACGTACAACTCAGCATTGTTGTGGTTCCATCTACAGTACATAGGCCACCATCAGTAACTGTAGCCTATGTGTGATCGCATGGCTGAGGTTAGTGACACTCACCGATAAATTGTGTACTCATTGGGAGCAGACGAGAAGAGGTCAGATCCATTCTTTTTCCCAAAGTTCCCGGTCCAGAGTACTGTGTCATTATAAGTAACTATGGCTGACATGGTGGGCAGTCCCGGGGTGCGGATCTTACTCCTGAGGAACTTGTCCACCTTTAAAGAGATCGGAAAAGTTGAATGATAAAGAAGTTTCCAGACGCCATGCACTATGTGATCCATAGACCACTCCTTTATACTAACACAACTCATATGTGACATAAGTAACATATGCACAAAATGGGATGGATGGACGTTCAAAGAGGACCTCAGCTTGAGAATACAGCTACAGGGACTTATTGTACAATCGTACAATAAAGTAACTTTTCAATGCATTCCTTGTATAAAACACAATATAATTGCCCACTGAGGCTGAGGCTCCTGATTGAGGCTTTGGGGCCACCCTGAGGGTCCTGATTGAGGTTTGGGTACCACCCTGAGGTTCCTGATTGAGGCTGTGAAATCCACCCTGAGGTTCTTGACTGAGGCTGGGGGCTACCCTGAGGTTCCTGATTGAGATTTGGGAGCCAACCTAAGGTTCCTTATTGAGACTGGAGGGCTCACCCTTATGTCTCTGCCTGACGCTGCTAGGCCACCATGAGATTCCTGTTTGAGGCTTAGAGGCCACCATGCTGTTCCTAATTGAGGGTTGGGAGTCACCATAAAGTTCCTGAGTAAGGTTTAGGGTCTCCCAGGTGGATGATCTAGTAACATTAATGGCAAAATTCAGTGTGACAGTCCAATATTAATTCACTAAGGGACGTTAACAGGACGAGGCCGAGACAAGAAAGGTCCAGTGTAGAAATCATGATTTAGCTGGAGGGGACACAGAGAATCCTTAATTTTCTACATCTCCACAATCTGACTACAATGTCAAGAGGTGGAGGACAAACGGAAAAGCCCCAAATCGTAGAGAAAGGGAGATGTCTCATCCTGCTCCCCAAATCGTAGAGAAAGGGAGATGTCTCATCCTGCTCCCTTTCCTGGACAGTCATCCCTCCAATCCTAACTTGGGAGACCCTGTTCAGCAACAGGTGGAGGAACTCCAGCAGATCAGAGCTGGACTATCTGTGTCTGAGGACCTGATGTATTGCCTTTAGAACATGACCAAACATCACTAGTAGACACCACTGACCTTCTCCAGCGCTTCTTTCAAGATGGGTATGGGATGGTCTAAAGGCACTGGCTGAGGGTAACGGGGGCACATCTGAACCACATCTGGAGTGGTCTCCTTTACTGTTGGAGCTGAAAGTCACAAATAAACAGATATTTATTATAACATATAATATGATATAAAGTATACTAATATTAATATAACAACATCATACAACAGGCCAGCAGGAGAGAGGTGGTAATTTCCTTTCTGTATTGCTACATTAATTATAGTGTTCAGTCACTGCCATGTCCAGGTCTATCTACACTATATAAAGGACAAGGGACATGTGCGGTGCCAGGAGAGGGGGCAGCTTGTGGTTTCCCCTCTTATTAGAAAAAAAACTCATATTTACTTACACTTACTGTACTTGCCTGGGGAAATTACTGTAGAGAGTCTGAAGATTCCTTCTAGTAAAAACATATGCAACAATTCAGCCAATGGGGCTACAATGGGCTAAAACCATCTGAAGATGGCATTAGATAAATGGAAGATTTTCACATTCCCCATAGAAAGCTATGTAATGAAGGTTACCCCCTTGTATAATAACCCTGTAGTCCAACGTTTGCAATTTGTTGGCTTAATAAATAGCCCCCTTAGCTGTAGCAAGTTACTTTCAGTGCTCAGTATGGTCACAGGGGGTATATTTACTAACGTGAGATTTTTCAGAAGTGGAGATGTTGCCCATAGCAACCAATCAGATTCTAGCTATTATTTTCTAGAAGGTGGTAGATAAATAATAAGTAGAATTTGACTGGTTGCTATGGGAAACATCTCCACTTCTAAAAAACCCGCACTTTAGTAAATACAGTATACCCCACAGTATCAGTTATCTCAATACAACACCTATACAACTAATTGCAATGGTCACCTGGTCATCTTACAGGGTAAAATGCACCTCTTGGCTCAGACACATGGACACTTACCGGCCTCCTGCTTGGGGAGTTTATATTGCCAGATAAAGCAGCCGGTCATAGTGATGGAGAGGAAGAGGAGGAGGACCAGCCCCAGGTGAGTCCACGTCACCGCTATGCGGGTAGCCCTGCTGACGCCTCGTCTTCTGGATGGCTGCAGGGGAGAGCGGGGCTATTATTACAGGTATGCGTCAGAGCATTGTTCGGCCCTAATTGCCTCCCTGCAAGTACTCCCCAGCTGCGTAACCCATTATCGCTTCACCAGAGATTGTGATAACAATTTATATCGGGTTTTCAGCTTCAGTCCTCAAGTGCTGCCAACAGGTCATGGTTTCTGGATTTCTGTCTGCTGAAACAGGTGATATCATTACTGATGATTAAAGAAATCCTGAGAACATGACCTATTCGAGGCACTTGAGGATTGAAGTTAAGCACCACTAGTTTAAATGTTTATAGGATAGTTATTTTGTCAGTGACAAAGACAGGATGATGTGCACTGTCATTGGTGGCTCTAGAGGGATGGCTGCAGCGTGGTCCAAAATTCAAACAGGGGAGCCACACCAACTGCCAGTGATGTTTGGCAGCAGTTGGGGTGACAGTTGGTGTGACTTCCTTATTTGAAATTTGGACCGCGCTGAAGCTCCACCTCTGGAGTCGCCACTGCTCACTATATGGAGTCGCCCCCAGGTGGCTAAGGGGTCTATTTATCATGCAGTGAAAAGCATGGAGAAGTTGCCCATAGGAACCAATCAGCTCCTATCTATTATTTTATAGACTGTACTTGATAACTGCTACTTCAAAGCTGATTGGTTGCTATGGGCAACTTCTCCGCTGGTTCCCTTCTTCACACTTTTCACTGCTTGATACATAGACACCTAAGTGTGGTGTTTTAAAAGTCAGAGGCATTTTATTCTCAGGTTTTTTTGAAACGAGAGTTTCCTTGGGACACTCCTGCACTTACATAGAGGCTGCCCTGACTGGGGCTCCATTACATTGTGTCATGAAGTTTTTCTCTGGATATATTTGTTTTCACTTATATTTCTCAGAGATGCAGAGTTGCCACAATGTGGCCTAAACACAGGTACAATTGTATGTATCTGCAACGCTGCAGCTATCACAGGTTGGCACCAATATTATGCCCGGTTTATGCCAAGCATAAATCACATACACTTACAACCATGTTTAGATATGTTTCTTTTGTTGGCAAAATATGTATTTGCTGTTAGGCATGAATAAGACTTCAATCATTTCTCTAACACAGCAGAAAATACTCTCTGGTTCGACTACAAAAAATGCTTAAAACACGCAAACAAAAGTAGTAATATAATGAGGAACAGAAATCAGTGTCTCTACACAGCCAATCACAGGCGGCTCACCGATGTTTACTTTAACCAGAAACTGTTTTGTGGTTTTCCCTTCACAGGGTACAGCCATGGGGGCCAAACATGCACCATATTATGCAGCCCTGTATCTCTGTGGATGGGAAGGTGATTTGATGAGAGATAGAATTCTTGAGTTGTTTTAGCATGGTGAGGAGACATGAACAATATTATCGCTCTTGGAGCGACACATTTAGAATGTAGGGCCCCATTTATTAATGAAGCATAACCCCTTTAGTGCTTGCTAAAGGGGTTTTGTCATCTTTTCTGGATTTTACTGCTGTTTGTCACAGCATCGTTCGCGCCATCTTCAGAAGTCGAGAGTGATATGGTCCCCATTAATTGCAAAGGGGACTCGGCGCTGCCTTTTCATCTGCCAGGTCCCCGTGTCATGCACATGCGCAGAAGGACCGTCGTGCATGCGCATAATACTGGAGCCCAATGCTGGCAGCGCAAGGCTGCCAGCAGCCGAGCTGAGAACCTTGCCCACGTGAAGGACCTTGCTGGACCTCGCCGGAGGGGTAATTATTGGTAGAAACCAGTGGCTTTTTTGTTTGTATCACAGTGATGCTAAATGAATAATGCGCTGGTGTTTACCTTCGTTAATACATGGGGCTCGTAGTTTGTTACAGAAGTTTTTTTATTATTATACTGTTATTGGCCCCCACAACTGACTGTCGCATGCAAAGCAAATGCCAGGTCCACGTCACTATCCAGCCACATATTCTTAGTCATTGTTCTTAGTAATGGTTTCTCTTATACAGAGATACTTTCACTGTGTTACCCTATTTGTAATTTTTTGTTGGATGCTGCACCACTGAGGTAGAGTTACCGTCTCTCGTAAAATGTAAAATCCTATTCTGCAAATGTCATCGTTCATTATCTGCTAATTGCTGATCTGTATGATTGCTCAGTATTCTTGAACTAATATGGGGGAAATGTGTCAAGCCTTGGAGAGGGATAAAATGGAGGAGTTGGGAAAAGCAACCAATCAGTTCCTAGCTGTCATTTATCTAGCACAGTCTGTGAAATGACAGTTAGAAGCTGATTGGATGCTTTGGAAAACTTCCCCCCTTTATCTCTCTCCCTATACATTTGTAATAATATAAAACAGAAAGCCAAAGGTAAGACAAATAATATGAAGCTATGTATCGGTGTACGCTGTATTTAATGCATGTTACTGTATATGAATGATGCAATCCACACTCATTGTATGGGTATAATATGCACAATATCTGCTTACTGCATATATTATACAGAATACATAGTGCATGATAACTATATACTGTAAGTGGGGATGTATTTATGAGACGCTGGAATCCCGACAAGGGATTTAAGATAGGTGTCGAAATACCAACACCTATTTCAATCCCGATGCTGGAATCTAGGAGGACGCATGCCCAAACAATGGTAAGCCGGGGCGCCATTAGTGTTAGCTGTGGGGAAAGGGTTAAGTTTAGGTAAGTTAGCGGGGTTAGCGTTAGGTTTTTTTGGGGTGAGATTAGGGTTAGGCACCCCTAAGGAGGAGGGTTAGGGTCAGGCCATAAGGGGGGGGAGAGTTAGGTTTAGGCACGAAGAGGGGAAACTAACGGGGAGTGTTGGGGTTAAGGTGCGGGGTGGGGAGGGTTAGGGTTAGACTACAAGAAGGGAGGGTTAGGGGGAGAAGAGGGGAGGATGAGTATACTTACCTGACCCCTATCGGGGTACCAACCATCGGGATGCCGCTGTTGGTATTGTGACAGGAGGCACCCCGCCATTACAGACCCATTCCATATAAGTGTCCTGTCACCGTATAAAAACACATTAATGGAGGATTAATGATTTATACAGGTCTGAGGTGCTCTGACAGGGGCTTGTAAGTATATTAACCCTCCTCTCTCCCTACCCTAACCCTCCTCCCAGTGATGCCTAACCCTAACCCTCCCTGCCCGTACCCTAAACCTAACCCTCTGGCGGGTTGCCTAACCCCACCCCCCCTACGTGGCGCCTAACCCTAACCCTTCCTCCCCGGAGCCTAACCCTAATTTCCCCCCGGGGGTGCCTCAACCTAACCCTACACTGGGAGTTCCCCTCGAGGCTAACGCTAACTTGTCCCCACTTACCTTCCTCAGGATGATGGTTGTCAGGATTTCGGCATCGGGCTAAAGATAGGCAGGCCCGCCAAGAGCCACAGCGGGCCCAGGTAACAGGGGGTGTGGCCTAATTGCGGGGTGCGTGGCCATGCCCCCTTCCCAGGAAATTTTTTTGCAGCGCCGCTGCGCACTGGGGTGGAAGTGGGGGGCGCTCTGAGCCCCCTCAGCCTGCTCAAAGCCAGGGGAGGGCACGATCAGTGTGATCGCTCCCCCTACAGGCATAGGAGACTGCTGTGGCTGTCTCCCACTGCAGTTCAGCACAGCACACGCTGCGTGCTGGGCTGCTGTGAGGGAGGGGGGGCGCTGCCGGACCTGGGCCCCCGCCGGGCCCCTCAGGAAGCCCGGGCAATTTTGTACCCACGCACCCCCCTCTCGGCGCCCCTGAAGATAGGCATTAGTATTTCAACGCCTATCTTTAATTCCAAGACGGTCTTTCGACGTCGGGATTGCGATGGCCGGCCATCGGTAAAATCACTACATCCCATCCATAACAATGTGCAGCATGTAATATACAAGTTCTCATAATGAACATTGAAGTGATCACAGAGTATTTAGAGGAGCTTATATGTATATTATTATCACCTATATATAAAGATCTATAATAATATTACGGCATACTAGTCCTCCGTCCTGACTCTCTGGGTACTGTTGGGACATGTGCCACAGTGCCAGGATCAGAGCAGGGTCCTCTCCGGTGATTACAGCCTCGCACATACCATCTCCCTGTGTTCCCAAACTACTAGGTCCACGGCAGGGATTTGCTCAGTGTAATCCCTAATCCTCGGACCTCATTCACGCCATAGATTTACAGGGCTCAGCCTCTGGCTGCAGATTAACCCTGAAACTACGAGAAGTCCTCGCAGCAGGAGTGTCTACAGCACTAGCACCTAGTATCAATACTCCGAGCGAGGTAAATCACAGGCGAGGGCACCCGGGCATACATCATGGAGAGGAGAATGAGTGCCGGTCCATACTGCATTATAATTATATATATATATATAATATATATATATTATATAAATCAGTGGTAGCACATTGGGTAGCAATACATACATGGTGCGTCCCAATGGTTAGCACGTATGCAGTATGGGGTTTCACAATGGTTAGCAGCACATGCATGGAGTTGGCACAGTGGTTAGCAGTACATACATGGGGGAATGGCACAGATGTTAGCAGCACATGCATGGAGTTGGTGCAGTGGTTAGCAGCACATGCATGGGGTTGGCACAGTGGTTAGCAGCACATGCATGGGGTTGGCACAGTGGTTAGCAGCACATGCATGGAGCGGGCACGGTGGTTAGCAGCACATACATGGGTTTGGCACATGATGAATATCACATACTGTATGGGGTGGCAGAATGATTAATAGCATATGCAAGGAGTTGGCACAGTCGTCAGCAGCACATGCATGGGATTGGCACAGTGGTTAGTAGCACATATATTTGGTTGGCACACTGGTTAGCAGCACATGCATGGGATTGGCACAGTGGTTAGTAGCACATATATTTGGTTGGCACACTGGTTAGCAGCACATGCATGGGGTTGGCACAGTGGATAACAGCACATGCATGGGGTTGTGACAGTGGATAGCAGCATATGCATGGGTTGGCACAGTGGTTAGCAGCACATGCATGGGATTGGCACAGTGGTTAGTAGTACATATATTTGGTTGGCACACTGGTTAGCGGTACAGACATGGGTAGCACAGTGGTTAGCAGCACATGCATGGAGTTGGCACAGTGGTTATTAGCACATGCATGGTGTTATCACAGTGGTTAGCAGCACATAGATTTTGTTGGAACAGTGGATAACAGCACATCCATGGGGTTGGCACAGTGGATAACAGCACATCCATGGGGTTGGCACAGTGGATAACAGCACATGCATGGGGTTGTGACAGTGGATAGCAGCATATGCATGGGTTGGCACAGTGGTTAGCAGCACATTCATGGGGTTGGCACAGTGGATAACAGCACATGCATGGGGTTGTGACAGTTGATAGCAGCACATGCATGGGGTTGTGACAGTTGATAGCAGCACATGCATGGAGCGGGCACGGTGGTTAGCAGCACATACATGGGTTTGGCACATGATGAATATCACATACTGTATGGGGTGGCAGAATGATTAATAGCATATGCAAGGAGTTGGCACAGTCGTCAGCAGCACATGCATGGGATTGGCACAGTGGTTAGTAGCACATATATTTGGTTGGCACACTGGTTAGCAGCACATGCATGGGGTTGGCACAGTGGATAACAGCACATCCATGGGGTTGGCACAGTGGATAACAGCACATGCATGGGGTTGTGACAGTGGATAGCAGCATATGCATGGGTTGGCACAGTGGTTAGCAGCACATGCATGGGATTGGCACAGTGGTTAGTAGTACATATATTTGGTTGGCACACTGGTTAGCGGTACAGACATGGGTAGCACAGTGGTTAGCAGCACATGCATGGAGTTGGCACAGTGGTTATTAGCACATGCATGGTGTTATCACAGTGGTTAGCAGCACATAGATTTTGTTGGAACAGTGGATAACAGCACATCCATGGGGTTGGCACAGTGGATAACAGCACATGCATGGGGTTGGCACAGTGGATAACAGCACATGCATGGGGTTGTGACAGTGGATAGCAGCATATGCATGGGTTGGCACAGTGGTTAGCAGCACATGCATGGGGTTGGCACAGTGGATAACAGCACATGCATGGGGTTGTGACAGTTGATAGCAGCACATGCATGGGGTTGTCACAGTGGATAGCAGCATATGCATGGGTTGGCACAGTGGTTAGTAGCACATATATTTGGTTGGCACAGTGGTTAGCAGCACAGACATGGGATGGCACAGTGGTTAGCAGCACATGCATGGGGTTGGCACAGAGGTTAGCAGCACAGACATGGGGTTGGCACAGTGGTTAGCAGCACATATATGTGGTTGGCACAGTGGTTAGCAGCACATATATGTGGTTGGCAGTGGCACAGACATGGGGTGGCACAGTGGTCGGCATTGCTGCTTCAAAGTGCTTGAAGGAATGTGTCTCAGTGATCTAGTAAACACACGTCTAACTAGTATGGATGAAACAGTAACACTTCATAGTCCCAGCAATAAGGACACAGGGCAGTGCCTCACCTGGATCGGCAAGCCATCCATCCTGGCTACCGGTTACAGCTCAGCATTACTCCAGGAAACCCTCAGGTCCTAGGGAGAGAACGTATTACACTCTACCGTGGGTACAATATATCAGATTACAGCACACAGGAGACAGATTGCATAAGATTTGACATTAATATAACAGGTCTGATGCGTCTAATATGGGATCTAGTAATTACTCCGTCCAGCGAAACCTTATACCTGCTCCATCTATCACAGAGACCAGGACATACCCTGGCTATTAGGTACCTGCTCCCTCCAGCTGTGATCACAAATGTTATCCCATATTAAGCCCTTAACTGGGCCCAATTTCCTATTTATGCTGAACAAGGAATTACTTTGCGATATTGATTATAAATAATGATTGATTAAATTAAATCACATTGAGTCCTATAAGTTAATGGGCCAATTAAAGTTCACATTGTTTGTGTTCCTTATGGCTGCTCCTGTGTCTTCCTGGTTAGTTTATTATATACACTTCAGCTATAACAGCCAGTGGTGATTATCTGCTTCGGGAATGTGTTTAATCTTTATCACCATCAACAGCACATCGCAGACACCAATCCCACTCATCCCCACTGCTCATCCCATGGCTACTAGTCTGTCCTCATAACACACACAAGCCTCATACCTCTGTCTGTTATGGTCCTCTCCAAGTCTGGCCCTCTATGGTTATAGACCTCTCCAAGTATGGACCTCTCCAAGCATGGACCTCTAAGGTTGTAGACGTCTCCAAGACCGAAGTGCAGACCTCTATGGATGTGGACTACTATGGCTGTGGACCTCTCCAAGTGTAGACCCTATGGTTAGAGACCTCTCCAGGTCTGGATCTCTATGGTTATGGACCTCTCCAAATGCGGACCTCTATGGTTATGGACCTTTCTGAGTGCGGACCTTTATGGTTATGGACCTTTCCGAGTGTGGACCTCTATGGTTAGGGACCTTTCCGAGTGTGGACCTCTATGGTTATGCACCTCTCCAGGTCTGGACTGGTTATGGAGCTCTTCCTGTGCCGAAGTTCTAAACCTTCCTTGCTACATAGTGTTGGTCTGAAGGGAAGCTCTCAGCTTAATTCCCAACCTCTGAATGCAGATTCAAGCTCTCCTCTTCCTCCCCCTCCTCCTCTTGCCCAGTGTGAGGCTTTGCACACCAGCAACATGAGATGAGAGTGCTGGAATAATACCAGAATCACAGTATAATCATCTATGGCTTTCATCCCCTGGAATCCCCTATTCCCCTCCTTACGAGCCCTGCAAGGAGTACCCCATAACAAGGAGGCTCATATGTTCAGTGATTATAATAAACTTTGGGAAGAGAAAGAGAAACAAATATCATTATTTCACACTCTAATAATCTCCCTGTCAGAGGTAACAGAGGATTTAAGTCAAGAGGATTAACCCTTAGATAAAAGTAAATTGCGCCCTTTTTATCCCTTTTGATGAAAACTGCCAGATGCTGGGAAGCTCCTGCCTAGAGTAATACTGATATAATATAATGCACTAGGAGTGTCTCTATGGGTCCAGCTTGTGCTGTGCGGACAATTATAGACCATTCACTACTTTACACATATATTAATATACACAATATAATATTAATCCACAGCTTTCATAATCATGCAGGAACCACAGACAGAGAGAGAGGGCCCTGCTCACAAAAACCTACACTCTAGAGAGGCTATAGGTGGGGACGGGATGTAGTCAGCATCCCAGCGTGCAGGATGCCGATGGTCAGAAGACCGGCACCGAAATCCCGACGGTCAGAAGACCGGCACAGAAATCCCGACAGGTTGGGTCCCCGGCACCAGTATCCTGACCGTCTGCATCCCAAATGTAAGTATCGGGGTGTTAGGGGGAGGTTAGGGTTAGGTAGCGTGGTTAGGTTTTAGGGGGAGGGTTAGGCACTGGGGAAGGGGTGGTAGGTTTAGGGAGCAGGGAGGGGGAGGTTCGGTTTAGGCACTAGGAGGGGAGTTTAGGTTTAGGCACCGGGGAGGAGGTCTTAGGTTTAGGGTGCGGGGAGGGGGAGGTTAGGTTTAGGCACTGGGGGGAGGTTAGGGTTAGGCACTGGGGAGGGAGGATTAGGGTAGGTGTTAGAAAAGTACTTACCATTGCTTCCTATGGTGTTGGGATTTTGGCTGTCGGGATGCCGCTGACAGCTGGGATTTCATACCCAACCCGGTGGGGACACAGGGGCTGATGTACAATGGGCCTGGTACAGGTTTGTCTCGGCACTCCCAGAAAACAGGGATTGGGCAGGAAGGGGAGAATAGTACAACGAAACGCGGATCTGTAGAGAGGGAGTGGGGCCATTATGATGCACTACTAAAAGAATCGCATCATTTTAGCCCTGCTCCTCCCTGTGGACCCGCTATTTGCAGCAATGATGTGAAGAGCCGGCCCTGGAGTGGTCACCTGTATCTCCTCACACACAGACTCATACAGGGTTAAACATTACTGATCTAGGCTGGAATGTGACTGATATGGAGTCCAGATCTCATTTGCAGTAGGAGTATTCTGAACCTTTTCAGAATGTGCAGAATAGAGAGAGAAATCTGTAGAGACTCCTGTGGGACTTCTATGGGACTCTGCGGTGACTCCTCTCTCTGGGACTCTGCCGTGACTCCTCTCTCTGGGACTCTGCCGTGACTCCTCTCTCTGGGACTCTGCCGTGACTCCTCTCTCTGGGACTCTGCCGTGACTCCTCTCTCTGGGACTCAGCCGTGACTCAGCAGTTACTCCTTTGGGACTCAGCAGTGACAACTCTGTGACTCCGTGACCTGAAACTCCTCTACGATAAAGAGGTGTTTGCTTGAGATCAGATCATTGCCACCATGTCACTGGAAAATCTTGTGTGTAGGATTAACATGATCAATGATGTCCTCACAAAGGAGAAGGAGAAGGAGAAGGAGAAGTTGGCCATTATTGAGAAGGACAAGAAAAAGAAGATGACTGCCGAAATGCCATTGGTAAAACTTGTGCGTTGGGTTAACATGATGAATGATGTCATCGCAAAGGGGCAGCTGGCCATTACTAATAGGCACATGATCTTTGAGTTTCTGTGCCATGTTTTAGAGATCAGAATGGATATAAGCGGCGTATTCAAAACTATCATCCCTGTTATTATACAGACTATGATAGAAGCAGATCAGAGTAACACCGAACCGAATGCATTTGGCTAACAGCCAGCAAAGTGCTTTTCTACCTAGCCAGGGACTACATGGAGATCAGCATTGCGGAGCTTGTAACTACTATTCAGGTACGCGGGTGCACCCCTCCACGGTTTGCATTTACCACGCTGGCTGCTATAATGTCTTATACACCGTGCCCTTCACTCAGAAGGTGTATTTCTTATCTCTGATATGTCCACTTATAGAGACTGTAACCCATCCCCGCACCCAGGCAGTGCTTTCTTCTTTTTTTTAAATAATTTGTTTATTGAAATATATATAGATATCTATATACAGTCAGGTGCATAAATATTGGGACATTGACAGAATTTTCATATTTTAGCCTCTATTCACCACCACAATGGCTTTGAAATGAAACAAACAAGATGTGCTTTAACTGCAGACTTTCAGATTTAATTTGAGGGTAATTACATCCAAATCAGGTGAACGGTGTAGGAATTACAACGGTTTCTATATGTGCCTCCCACTTTTTAAGGGGCCAAATGTGCAGGACCACCAAATGTGCAGCAAGGTTCCACATTGGCCACACAAGCGCCAACATAAATCTGAAGCGGTAGGATAAATTGCGTGTAGACGGGTAGGAACCATGTACCAACGAAAGTAGAGTTTGTAAGAGTTTTCCTTTATTCTTACAGAGATGGAGCTCTTAGCAATGTCCAACCTGATTTAGGACCACTCCTCAGGGGTCAAAGTCTCGCCTGTGTCACGTTCCCAGGAGACCTCATGGGCCTCTTTTGGAGGTTGGTTGTGTGATAGTAGCAACTTATAAATGGTTGAGATAAGACCCCTAGAGTCTCGAGAGTGTCTACATAAAGATTCTATGGGAAGACAAGTGATGGGTGGAGAGTTTGTCGAGAGGGAGTGATAGAAATGGCGAATTTGAAGGTATTGATAAAAAACTTTATGTGGGATGGAGAACCGAGTCTGTATACTAGCAAAATCAGGAAAGGTACGTAATGGGGCAATATCGAGAGGAAAGAGAATGTATTGACAAGTCCAGGAATGGAATAAGCGGTGATTGATACCAGGGGGAAATGCAGGGTTGTTCCAGAGGGGGGTTAGTAAGGGATGGAGAGAGCGAAGACTATAAAATTTAGTGCAAAAGTCCCATATGCGTTTAGTGAAATGGACAGTCGGCAACAAAGTAACGGAGGTGGGGTGATTTTTAGGTGAGCACCATAGAAGGCTGTATGGGGATTAGACCAATAAAATATCAGCCTCTATAGTAGTCCAAACCCTTTGTGCAGGAAGGGCATGCCAGTGTATACACGGGGCGAGATGCACCGCCCTAAAGTATTTAGTGAGATCAGGAACCCCAACCCCTCCGGATGTGTGGTGTTTCTGGAGGAGGCGCAGCTTGACTCATGGTTTATTTCCTGCCCAGATAAAATCTAAGGGGTTTCTTTGAAGATGTCTCAGTGTCTTCACAGTGTGACACAGTCGGGATAGGGGTCCCTCTCCTGGGGTAGATGGACTCCCTCTTTACACACACAGCAGCTGTAGAAACAGGACACAAGACTGGAGTTCTCGTACAAACTGGTTGGTGCCAGTCTTTATTTTGCCAAATGAATATAACAAATCATAAATCAAAATCCTAGCCCATCTGGGCAATAACTAAACAGTAGGTACCCTCACTACCAGGACGGTAAGGCCTATTGTGCACACCGTCAACAACAGCATGTGCACTGTACTTACAGGGTTGTCATAACTGTGTCTCTGGACATGCTAGCCTGCATGCCTACTTCCCCAGGTGTGAGACACTCAGCTACTACTGAAAACAGCTTATATCAGCCAGTTCCAGCTGTAAGCCCTAATGAGCCTGTTACCAGGCTGAAAGGCCCAAAACCTGGAGTGGCCTGTAGATGGAGCCCTCTCTCTCCTCACATCCACACCGCCAGGACCCAAACCGGCTTTTCCAAAAGCCGATACTCTGGTCTGTTTACAAAACAGACTTCTCCTGGGTTTTTTTTAGAACACATAGGCCAAAAACCTAGGACAAACGTACCTGCCATTGACCACTTTACCAGTGCTTCTATCACAACAGGGATAGATATCGGGAGTGTCTGCCAAAGATAAAGAAGACGGGGTGAAATGTTCATTTTTACGGCTGCTTTGCGATTGAACCAAGATATGAATTGTTTATTCCAAACAGAGAGATCAGCTCTGATCGAGGAAAACAACCAAGGGAAGTTGGCTGCATATACTCTAAATATGATCTAGTGAGATGAACCCCTAAATATTTAAGTTTGTGAGGCTGCCAACGGAATGTGTAATGTTGTTGGAGAAATGTGAGGTCTGCTAAGGGAATATTAAGATCCAATATTTCATTGATTTTGTAGTTAGAGTATCAGCCATAGGAATCTATTTCTTCAAATAAACTGGGAAGTGAGTTACGAGGGTGAGTTAAAGTCAGGATCACATCGTCTGCATATAGTGCTATCTTGTGGTCCAATCTGCCAATGGTGACACCTGAGATGTTGTTGTTTGATCTGATTCTGGCAGCTAATGGTTCCATCACAAGGGCAAATAGGAGGGGAGAAAGTGGACATCCTTGACGTGTGCCATTGCCGATGGTGAAAGCTTCCGAGGATAGGCTATTCACCAGCATCGAAGCAGAGGGATTATGGTATAATGAGGAGATGCCATTAAAAAAAAGGTCCCTCGAAGCCCATACAGAGAAGGGTTTGATGTATAAAAGGCCAGGCTACTCTATCAAAGGCTTTTTCAGCATCGAGAGCCACCACCAGTGCCGACAAAGAGCGTTTCTGTGTGAGGTGAAAAAGATCAATAAGACGACAAGTATTGTCTGCAGCTTGTCTATTGGGGATAAACCCCACTTGGTCCGGGTGCACCAGGAAGGGTACAAGTGGAGCCAAACGGATAGCTAGTATTTTGGAAAATAATTTTATGTCGATGTTCAGAAGGTAGATCAGTCTATAATTACCCATTTCCAGAGGATCACGATCCGGTTTAGGGATCACAATAATGTTAGCTCTGGTGGTGGCTTCTCCAAGCGAATTACCCTCTAAGAGTGAGTTAAATAAAGATTGAAGCATAGGAAGCAGATGCTCGGATAGCTTTTTGTAATAGAGACTAGTAAAACCATCTGGACCTGGTGCCGCAGTGCGACGGAGCTGCTTAATGGCCTCAGTTATTTCTTCTTCTGTAATTGGGGAATTAAGTGTGGTTAGTTGAGCCATAGTCAATTTAGGAAGAGAGCAAGAGCTTAGGTACTGGTGAATAGCGTCTTCTGATGGGGGGGGGGGGTATTAGGGAGAGTAGATGAGAGGTTATAGAGTGAGGCATAAAAGTTGCGAAATTGTTTAGCCATCTCCTGGGGGTCATGGGTAATGGAACCATCATGACACTTCAAGGCATGTATACGATTACGGGTGCGTTTGGCCTGTGCACTAAGAGTGAGTCTGCTTTATTGGATTTCTCATAAAACCGCTGTCGGACCCAAAGAAGTGTGTTTGCTGCTTTTTTAGATAGAATTTGTGAAGTTGACCTTTGGTAGCGAGGATTTTCAAATATGTACGTTTCTTGGGATCATGTTGATGGAGTTGAGTCAGGGAAGCGAGAGTATGTTCAAGTTACGAGATACGTGCAACTTCAGCTTTCCGTTGGGCAGCTGACATACTAATAAGGTGTCCACAGATAGTAGCTTTATGGGCCTCCCAGACGGTAGAGGGAGTTATGTCAGGAGTAGCATTGATGGTATAATAGTCAGTCAGGGCTTTTTTGAGGTCATCTTAGTTGGATTTTTTTTAGTAATATCGAATCATTGCAACGCCAATGACGTGTGGGACTGGGCGATTGTGGGACAGTTACTTCTATTTCCACTGCCGAGTGGAGGGACCAAGAAATGGGGAGTGTATGAGCTCCGAGGAGTGTATGAGTGGATGCACGGTCTACAAAGAAATAATCAATGCATGTGTATAAATCGTGGGGAACGGAATAGTGAGTATAACCTCTTGCTGAAGGGTATAAAACACGCCATGCGTCATAGAGATCATGGAGAGAAAGCTGTGAAAGGAGACTTTTTGAGAGTTTAGCATGGGCTGGGAGGGAGGCACCTCTGCAGGATCTATCCAGAGAGGGATTGAGAGTGGCGTTAAAGTCACCTCCTATAATCGTAAGACACTTTGGAAGACGAGCTAGTTGGCTAAAGAAAGAGGAGTATAGGGAACCCTGCTGCACATTTGGGGCATAAACGGAGGCAAGTTTAATGGGAGTTTGATTATAAGTGCCGGTAAGTATGATGAAGTGACCGTGTGGATCAGTGATGGAACCTGGATAACAATAGGGAGGTCACGGAGTAACATAATAGCAGTGCCTCTGTGTTTGGCTGACATGGAGGAATAATAAACATGGGGATATTGTTTACATTTTAGGGAAGGATGGGGGGCTTTCAGGTGGGTCTCTTGCAGCATGTCAATGTCAGGCTTGCACCGTGAGAAATATTGGATAGCCATGGTACGCTTAGTAGGGGAGTTGAGGCTATTGACATCAAGAGTAAGGATCATTATGTTTCATGGTAGATAAAAGAGGTTTGAGCAGAAAAGAGATATGGGGACACACACCGACTGGAGGATAGAAAAATATAGGAGCAAAAAGGAGATATAGAAAAAAACATATGAAAAAGAAAAGAGAGTAAGGGAAGGTAGAGGACCCGTTCCTAAGAAAAGGTTGGGTCTATCACGGAAAGGGAAGGTGCCATGGAGACACTCCTTTTGGAGGGGAGCGTGGCACAAGCTCAGTAGGAAATATAGAAGAAAAAGCATTAGGGGGTGTTGTTGTGAATGGTGACCAAGTGGTGAGAGGGGATTGGAAAGCTTGGAAAACTTAATTAGGCATAGTATGGAAGCTCCTGAAAGAGATAAATAAAATAGAACATCAAGTGTGATAGAATAACGACTCGCCTTAAAGATTATAGATGAAATAAAAATAGAATAAATGAAGAAATAAATATGATGGCTTAGTGACAAAGGACATATTAAAATGAAATGAACATGACCTTGTACACTTGAATACATGAATACACTTATAAAACATTAATAAAGCACAAAGTGGAGTTAACTAAGTAGTATAGCAATTGAGTAAATACAACAGATGTAATGTCAAACAATGGTACAGTATATGCAATACGGTATAATTAGGTTGTCGTTGAATGCAAAGTGTGACTTAAGGATAGGCCTATATATCGTATTTCGCACTACTTAAAATATAATATAAAGGTAGACATATATATAGAGTTAACAGGTACTTGGTAATAAACAATAGCATATATAAAACAGTGTAATTTGATCATCGTACGATGATGAAGAAAGCATATAATCAAAACTTAGAAACACAATACCAAATGGTAAACAGTATATAATGGCAAGTTCATTATCTCAAAGGCATAGTTACGTGTATAACATCCAGTTTAGGGAGTTGTCAAGCTGCAGACCATTCCGAAGTGGGCGCATAGAGACTGGGAAAGTCAATCTGTTTCCGTAAGGCCTCGGGAAGTTCATCTATGATGCCGAAAGTTTGAAGGAGTTTGTAGCCTTGAGTAGGAGTCTTGACAATATGCGCTGTAGCATTTCTGGTGACGTTGAGTTGAAAAGGGAAGCCCAATTTGTACTTGATGTTATGATTCCGAAGTGCCTTTGTCACATTGACAAGATCTTGTCGCTTTCGAAGCGTTGATTGAGCAAGGTCTTGAAATATTTGGAGCTGAGAGCCAGAATAGGAAATTGTTGGGACTCCTCTAATAGATGCAGTTATTTGGTCTTTTGTCTTGAAATAATGAAATCGTAATATGACGTCTCGAGGCGGCTGATCTGGTGGTGGTTTGGGACGGAGGGCTTGATGAGCGCGATCCAAAAGGAGGAAGTCTTTGGAGACATTCAGGACAAGTTGGAGAAACAGGCCCTCCAAGTGAGCTGGGAGGGCTTCTGCCAGCACTGTTTCAGGTATGTTGCGAATACGAATATTATTCCATCTGTTGCGGTTCTCCAAGTCCTCAAGTTGATTTTCTGGGAGTCTAGTTCCGCTTTTAGATTGGTGAACTCTGTTCCATGATGTTTTGGAATTGACATACCTCCTCCATTTTGTGCTCTAGAGCATCAGTACGGGAACCCAGTTCGGCAATTTCCGACCGGAATTCTGCGAGAATAGATCTAATTTCAGATTGAATCATTTTGGTGACAATAGAGACAATATCTTTAGGAGCGAGGGTCACATCAGAAAGAGAGATTTCATCAGGATCCGACACATGATCAGAAGAAGGGGATTGTCGAGCAAGAGAACCTGATTTTTCCCAGGCATGGACGATGCTAGATTTAGGAGTAGTAGCAGGTCTTCGTTGTCTCTGTGACATGGTGAACACTGAATCAGCTCCACGGAAGGTTGATGTAAACAGTAATATTCAAGCACAAAGCAGATATGGATTGATCAGGAAAATTGAATAAACATATATAGTGTAGGAGGAAGGAGAAGACGTGCTGGTCACACACAGGGAGGAATCTGAAAATATCTCTCTCTCTGGTTCCATCTGCACAAAAGTGGCTGCTGTCGCCATTTGAAGACGGCCTTAGCTGTAGACTTAGAAATTTGATGAATTAGAAAACATCCCAGTTCCCCGAGTGGTCACGGGAATGGCGGTGTTCTGGCAATACTTATGTAGAGCAGGAGATATCTGCCATAACTGCTGTTACACCATTCATAAGTGACACCTATGCGACTTGTCACGGGACACACGTGGAAGGTGGAAACTGGGAAGAGACTGCATATGTTACATGGGGATGCTTAATATCACATAATCCAAGTACAAGGCAGGAGATCAGATAATCACATTGTTTTTTAGTTCAAGAACCTGCAGGGGGTTATTTATCTATACTTGTGACCAAGGTGCAGATTGTACTCCTGATTAGGCCCCATTTTGCTGCATAATTGCTTCAGAACACATAATATCCCCAAATAGAGAATAAACATGAAAAATGAAGTTAGTGACACCAACAACTAAGACTGTAACACAAACTAATCTTGTTTACTGTATAATGGGACATGAACACAGAACCCTATGGTAATTATTTTGTGTTTTTCCACACATAACTTAGGCAACAGTAGTGAGAAACACTGAACCAATAACATCAAAAAGTGACCCTATGACAGTAATAACATCTGAGTCTAAAACATCTATAACACCTGAATCAACAACAGCAGTAACTGACTCAACAACATCTTAACGAAAAACATCAACAATAACTGAGTCTATAACAACAATAATGACTGAGACAACAACTGCTCAGTCTACAACATCAAAAACTGAGCTAACAGTAACAACTTCAAAACAACTGAACTTACACAATCAACAATACGTGAGCCTATGACATCAACAGTTCAATTTATAACATGAACAACAACAAAGGTCTACAATATATAAAACAGTGAATAACAACAACCGAATAAACAACATCAACAATATTTGATCCTATATTATCAATAACTGAGCAAACATCAACCAGTGATTCTACTACATGAATAACTAAGCTAATAACGGCAATAATGACTGAGACAACAACTGCTTAGTGTACAACATCAATAACTAAGTTAACATCATCAACAACAGTCCAGAAAATCCACAACTGGACCAATCACTTCTACAACAACTGAATCTACATTTTCAACATCTGAGTCAACAACTTCAGCAGAATTGACATCAACAACCCTATTTACATTAATAATATCTGGCTCTACCATGTCGGTGACACCTGAGTCAACAAGACCATCAACAAATGAACTTACAAAATCAACAATAGGTGAGCCTATGGCATTTACAGCCCAATTTACAACATCAGCAACAACTGGGTCTACAATATATAACAGTCAACAACAGCAACAACTAACTCATAACTAATATTTGAACCAATAATATCGATAATAACTGAGTGTATATCAATAACTGTGTCTACTTTACATCTGCAACAATAACTCAGTCTATAGCAACAACTGTGTCTACTGTACATCTGCAATAACGACAGTCTATATAGCAACGACTGTGTCTACTGTACATCAACAATGACTGAGTCTATGTCAGCAACTGTGTCTACAGTACATCTGCAATAACTGAGTCTATAGCAACAACTTCACCAACATCTCAATCTACAAAACCAACTGGCTTAAAAAGAGCTGAAATAAGTTAACGACATCAACAACAGCAGAGCCTAGAAAATCCATAAACTGAACCAATAACTTCTACAACAATTAAATCTACATCTTTAAGATCTATATTACTCCAACAACTGGGACCATACTACAATCTACTCCGTCCAAAACTTCTGAGATCAAATTGTTATCTACTATTCCAACAACTGGAGCAATATCTTTACCAGCATATTCTCTGTCACCATAGTGACTCACAACTAAAAGGTATGTATCCCGAATTCTTGTCTTGTGTCACCAATCAATAACAAAGGTATGCAGTCAGGAAGCCAGCGGACCTAATCCCGACAGCCAGCTTCCAGACTGTCATATCCTGGCAAGGGTCTAAAGACAGGCATCGATATGCCGACGCCTGTCATTAGACATACGCTGGGAGCCCGACGCCCGGCATCCCAATCGATAGGACGGCAGGCACCGAGCACAGATAGCCGCAGGGGGGGGGGGGGATGGTTAGTTTTAGGGTTCCCGGGTGGATTTAGGGTTAGGCACCCTCCGGGGGACTTAGATTTAGGTGAAGGGGAAGGGGGGTTAGGTTTAGGCACCTAGAGGGGGGATTAGGGTTAGGCACTGGGGGGGAAGATTAGGGCTAGGCTAGGGGAAGGGGGGATAGTGTTAGGCACCCCCGGGGGGGATTTAGGGTTAGGCACCCCCCGGGGGACTTAGATTTAGGTGACGGGGAAGGGGGGGTTAGGTTTAGGCACCTAGAGGGGGGATTAGGGTTAGGCACTGGGGGGGAAGATTAGGGTTAGGCACCCCCCCCTCGGGGACGGGGGGGTTCGGTTTAGGCACCTAGAGGGGGGATTAGGGTTAGGCACTGGGGGGGAAGATTAGGGTTAGGCACCCCCCCCTCGGGGACGGGGGGGTTCGGTTTAGGCACCTAGAGGGGGGATTAGGGTTAGGCACTGGGGGGGAAGGTTAGGGTTAGGCACCCCTAAGGGAGGGTTAGGGGGTAGAAATAGGTTAGTATATACTTACCTTTGACGATTGGATTTCCTCCTCTGCCAGGATGCCACAGTTGGGATTCCAACCGCCAGGCATGGGTCCGGTGGTAAATCATACCGATTCCATAACAAAGAATCTGTCACGGAGCACTGACGTTCTTATTTCACTACAAATATGTGTATTTTCCATTTTGTTATTGTGTGATGTGACTAACCTATCAAAGATGAATTACCTCCATAATAACGGGTGTTGTAGATACATCCCCACTCCTACAGCAGCATGACCACGCCGGCTTACGCTGCATTGCCCGGGGGTACATGTGCGCATGGGGAGCCGTCAGCCAGCGTATACCTGAGCCGCGGGGGTCCTATTGGATCCCTCTCGGGTAAAACACCAATAAGATAGGCTTCTAATAGGCTACGCCACCGCCGAAAAGCATTTGGTGCACACGGTAATTGTGGTCAGACCTCCTAAAACAGCATTTTCTGAGGTCAGGCCGCATTTTGCCGCATAGCGCATCCCACCCACCAAGTGAGACATCTCTAACTGCTTAATGTCTCCTCACTCTGATGATTATGGTAAGAAATACAGGAGACGTAACTGAGCAGCGAGAGCTCCAGTCTCACTATGAGCCAGGCTCAGGCGCTTATATAACCTTGGGGGGCATATTTGTGTTCTAGACCAGGTTAATGTTTTTCTTTTCTTGTTCTTTTACCCAGCAGACATGTTTAATGTTCTTCTCGGAGCGGAGAAATCACACTGACATAGGGAGAAAAGCAGGACGTCGGTGCAATATATGTCAGCTCTTGGGATCAGATTGTATTCTGGACTCTCTAACCCTTCAGGAGCACATGGAATGTAAAATCTCTTGGACTTTAATATTGATTTATGGGACTTAGGGGGTCATTCAGACCCGCTCGTGAGCGGTAGTACGCTCGCAAGCGGGTCGATGTCCCCCACTGCGCATGCGCATGATGGAGGGAGCTCCGTCGTGCGCATGCGCGAGACCCGGAGAGCGATGGGCTCTCCATCGCTCCGGGTCTCGCACCAATGGGGGCGTGCTGTCGATGTTGATTGACAGCACGCCCCCTTTAGTGGGCGTGCCGGGGGCGTGCCTGCCAGACGGAGGCGTTCCCATGGGAACGCCTACCGTCTCAAGCCGGCCCCACTGACATCTCTAGTGATGTCAGTGGGAGTGATTTTGGCTCTGATAGAGCCAAAATCACTCCAGGGCTTGCGGCAGCGAGACCCTACCGCAGGGTCTCTGTCGCAAGCCCGATGGTCGCGATGGTCCATGAGGACGCTCCAAAAAAGGCGATGGTCCATGAGGACGCTCCAAAAAAAGGCAGGAGGGCCCTGATTCAGAGCGAGCGATCTGGTCAGAGCGTTCAGCTCTGAATCAGGCCCTTATACAGAACATTAAATGTTTATGTACTTGTATTATCACCAATAAAATATATACAAAACATGATATTGCCTGTGATCTAGATACTGGTGGGTGATGTCGCCAGCATGAATGTTTTCATCACGCAATAACCTCAGCAGCATTCTAGGGTCTGTTGTACTAAAAGTGGGTACACACGGTACGATGCGTACCCGCCGATGCGATGCACGATCCCAGTGCTGACATATCGGGCGGTCCCTACACAGTGTGGGATTAGACTATCTTGCTGCTGGTGCCTTCCTAGGGTATTGTACCCTCCATATTCACCACAAAATGAGGCGGCAATCTCAGAGACTGTAAGATTGGTCACAATCCTGATGAAGGGCAGACCGCCCCCGAAACATAGATGTCCAGTATATCCCTCAATTCTCACTGATTTTACAGTCTCTGAGCACTGCCTCATTCAGTGGTGAATATATACTATATTATAATACAGTATAAAATATAATAAATCAATTATTCATTCATTAATGGTTACAAAAGTGTTGCAGAAGATGAATCAGGAAGAATACCTAACAATCAGGGGCTGACTGAGCTGACAAGCCAGCGGCAGGAGAGAGAGGAGAAAGGTAGTGCGGGGCGGGAGACAGAAGGGGAGGGGCCGGCATGAAAAAGAACGCAGCTCATTGGTGGCTGGTCCCGCAGGAGGGGCCAGACACCGGTAAACAAAGCAACAGAGTGACAAATAAGCTGCCCAGGAAGATGTGATCGCGCGTCATTCGCTATAACAGTACTCGTGGCGGCACAGGAGGGACCATCGCTACCGAGTAAAATAGTGAGAAAGTCGACAGCACACCACACGTAGATGGCCAGCTGCCGGCCCAAAACCCAGATGAGGTGCGGCCCAACTCTGTGGCTATTACATTACATCTGCAATGAATTTTATACCTTAGTCGTCTCCTTCATGTCGGCAGCCATTTTGGGAGGGATTTTTCTGTGTGTGTTTATCACATGTGGTGTCCCTTATTGGAGATATGCTCACCCGGGCATCTCAGCAGCCAGACCGGCCCATCTTGCCATCGGCCCTTCTGGCATTTGCTACAACTGTCAGATGGAATGACTGGCCCTGATTCTAGTAATGGCCGGCTTCCCAGGTCAGGTGGCCAATATACACCTACTAAGCTCTCAGTGTCATTACTTCTCCCTATGGGGCACATTTATTATCACTGAATACAGGAGAGTATCCCCAGCACTGAGAGAATCCAAACTTCATTGTGACACTTCCACTATGCAAAACTAGACACTTACTCTCCATAAATGGGAGCCCAGCAATATAGGACTGTTATAGGTAGTCTACAGCCCCAATTGGTCTGTGAAATCCAACATGTTGGACAACCTGATTCACCGATTCCAATGACTTTGGTAGGAATCTGATATCTGTGAACCCCATACATTGCAGATTTTCTTACACGATCATCTGCAAGATGCAGAATTTCCCTAATTGATTGCTGATGTATGAGGGCCTACGCCTCTCACATGTAGCAGGACACGCCCATTTTACCACCGAGCTCATAGGTGTCGCTTTCACAATCTCCCTGAAATGCTTTTTCCAAAGTAGGCAAGCATGTTGTGTTGTAGTAAAGAGGGAAATGAGTAGCACCAGGTCACTGTTACCCATACTTGTAGACAAGTGGTTCTCAAACTCGGTTCTCAGGACCCCACACATGTCACATTTTCCAGGTCACCCAGCAGGACCACAGGTGTATTCATTACTCACTGACACATTTTTAAAGATCCTCAGATGGAGCTAATTATTTCACTTGTGATTCTGTGAGGAGCCCTGGAAAACATGCACTGTTTGGGGTCCTGAGGACCGAGTTTGAGAACCTATGTTGTAGACTATCTGGCTGTTCCTTCCGGGAGGGAGCAGCCAGATCGGCAGTGCAGGGGGCGTGGCTGGGAAAAGGGGCGAGGCCAGATGGGCAGATGTAATTGGCAGGCGTGACGTGGCCCCGTCCCCGCTACACAATGTAAATAAAACAGGCATTGTGAAGCAGGGGGCGGGGCCAAATGTACGCAATTCGGCATAAATCGCATCACCGCCTTCCCCCCCCCGCTGCTGGGGTTTAACAGGTATTCGCAGGGTAAGGGACAGGGGGGATCGTCAGCAGTCGGGAAGCTTGCCTGCGTTTTCGGGGGGCCGGGAGCTGCACCTGTTTATCGGGAGGCTGCCGGCCGAATTAGGAGGGTAGGCAACCCTGCTGTTACCCGCATTGGTTGGGTTGTGTACCCGCATTGGTTGGGCTGTCACACAAGTATACCCATGTAGGTAAGACTGGCATGGTAAGTCTGATAAATAGCTATTGTATGACCATGGAAGCCATTACACACAGAAACTTCCACTTACTGATGGAAAGTTCCAGGTACGATAGATCGGCTTCATCCAACTTCCCAAGCTGAGATGTTACCGGGTCTTTTTCCTGTAAAAGTGATGGTAAATGTATCTTTGGTTGTAGGATGCGTAAAGGCCTACACTACAGCATCACAGATTGCTGGCACTACAGCTACAATATTGCACACTTGCCTACTTTTGCACACTCTCCTCCGGGAAAAGCCCACGTCAATTTTAATCCATACTTGCCTACCCTCCCGAAAATCAGGTACCACTCCTGGCCCCGCAAGGCAGGAAAGCCTCCCGGCAGCTGCCAACCCACCCCCCATCCCCCCAGTGACGCGATTCAGTGTGCCTTTGGCCCCGCCCCCTGCTTCACAATGCCGGTAATCTCTGCATTGTGTAGTGGGGGCAGGGGCCAAAATTACGTGATCACGCCCCCGCTCCGCCCACTAATGCCAGGTGATCTGTCTGGTCCTGCCTCTTATGCCAGCCACGCCCCCTTATATGAGCTGCTCCCTCCCGGAAGGGGCAGCCAGAATGTTGGCAACCTTGGTGTAATCCCCAATAATTGATACCTTACTGGCTTTAAATTGATGGTAATTCTCATTTTCCTGCTTGCTAGGGAAGGCAGCGAAATTGGTTGGATACTAATATCCTTATAAATGTCCGTGCATAATAACATTATTTATAATGAATGACTTGTGGTGTCTGAACTCTTCTATTATAATATAAACTCATTTGCACATAAACCCGCTCATCACACAGCTGCTCAGATAAAGTTGTGTTTTATTTTCGCTGACTTTATAAAGGACAAAGGCCCTCATTCAGACCCACTCGCGAGCGGCTGTCCGCTCGCAAGTGGTTTGATGGTCCGCATGCGCGAGACACGACGAGCGAAGGACTTTCCTTCGCTCGGAGTGTCTCATCAAAGGGGGCGTGCTGTCGATGTTGACTGACAGCACGCCCCCTTTGGTGGGCGTGTCGGGGGCGTGCCTGCCAAACGGAGGCGTTCCCAAGGGAACGCCTACCGTCTGAAGCCGGCCCCACTGACATCACTAGTGATGTCAGTGGGAGTGATTTTGGCTCTGATAGAGCCAAAATCACTCCTGGCCTTGCGGTTGAAAAACTCAACCGCAGGCTTTTGCTCGCAGTTTCGATGGTCGCGATGGTCAAGACCATCGCGACCATCATCCTGCACGCTCGTATAGGCTGTGGGTGGTGACCCACAGCTATACGAGCGTCCAGGAGGACGCTCCATATTAATGGAGGTGGGCCCTGATTCAGAGCGAGCGCTCTGGTCAGAGCGTCCGGCTCTGAATCAGGGCCAAAATCTCTTCTCATCCTGTACCTCCAGCATTACTTCACTAACATTATACGGATATTAGAAGTCACCTGTACAGCGTACAATTCACTTCCTGAATCCACATTATTTAAAAGGTCATAGAATCCTCTGTCACTTCTAACCTCACTATAAAGTACAATACATGGGTCATTGTACTCTCCTGTAACACTGCATACTCTGAGCCCTTATCATTACCCAGAGCTGTGTGATCTGACGGCTCTCTAGCGCCCACTACAGGACTCTGCTCAGACATTACACCATCCCAGGACAGCAGGAAAGTGATTAAACAGAATTGTCAGTATTATTGAGGTCAGAAGCAGAATGAAAGGCGATTTCCCAGCTAGTAATCCATAAAAAGATCCCTCCTGCCGCTATTAGTTCAGGAGAGAGGGGGCTGTAATAAACCCTCATTCCAGACTCTTTCTTCTCTTCCTGGGGTCAAATGTCTTAAATTCAGATTTTCAAAGGTTTCCAGCCCAGGCAGGAGAATTCTTTCTTCTCTCAGCGAGACAAGATCTTAAATGAAAATTACGTTTACTATCAGTCCGCTATGCGCCTTTCTTCCCACCACAGAAAAAAGCACCTTCATGTCAGCTCCTACTTTCCCAAATGAGACGGGATCTGTGAAAGGCCCGTATTCCCCTCGCTGGTTCTCCTGCGACACTAATTAGACGCCGTATGTAGGTCACAGCTGTAGTCAGATATCTAAGTCATGTCAACATTAGCCATAAAAAATTACCATTAGTCAGATACTCTGAGACGACGAGCAAAGTTCCCAGGAATGTTTGGGGATGAGATCTTTATTCTATTGACTTTTTACCCATCTTCGTGGTGTATAAATGACAATTATACTGTATACTGAGGTTCTGTTATTCCCATCCCCAAAAAATCGTATTTAGTTGTGTATCTGTTGGCGGCCCCTGTGATCAGCTGTGTGTGTCTAAATAGACCACAAGCTGATCACTTAAAAAAAAATAATAATTAGTTAAAAAAACGAACAAACAATTACCTGCATCCAGGGACCGGTGATCTGCGAGGACATCCTGGGCTCCAGTCAGCCGGTCTCCTGCACTGTGACCCCGGTCAACTGCTCTATGCCGGCATCTCAGTTTGAAGCATAGAGCAGCTGACTGGGGTCATAGTGCGGGATCCTCAGAGGACCCAGAGTATGGATCACCAGGTAAGTGAAAGCTGAACAAGGGAGGTGGGAACAAGGGGCCTGATTCAGAGCCGCTCGTAAGCGGCCGCTCGTTCGCTCCGAGCGATGTTCGCACATCTGCGCATGCGTATGGGTCGTAATGCGCATGCGCCAACCAATCAGTGCGATCGGAAATCGAGCGCTCGCCAAATAGCGAGTGCCTGCTAATTTGAGTGACAGGATGAGGCGTTTGTGGGTGGTAACAGGGGAAGGTGCTTGAAAACGGGGAGTGGAGATCCGAACGCAGGCGTGCCAAACGGTCACAACGGGCGTTTTAAGGGTGTGCATAATTAACAAAGCAGCGTCATCGGCCACGTCACTTGGTTGTCTCTTAGCCTGAACTGTTCGCATGATTGCGGTAGGAAAATCCTACCACAAGCACCGCGAGCAGTTCAGACGCCTTTCGATGTACTCGATTAATCAAATAAATAGCGAAGATGACGTAGGATGCGAGCGGCCAGGGGGCGTCTTTACGAAATAGCGAGCGCATGTTTAGTTCGCTCGCTCAGACATAGAGGCGTCAACAGACCGCAAAGAGCGAGCGCTCAATTTAAATAGCCAGCCCCTTTTTCTGAAAGAGCGAGCGCAAATAGTGTCCGGCTCTGAATCAGGCCCAAGGTGTGTACAGTATGTGGGGAGTGGTGCGGGAGGTTTTCGAGTGCGGGAGGGGAGGAACGGGTGGTTGGTTTTCAAAAAATACCTTGAGGAGTGCAGGGAGAGGATTCGCAGGGACAGCGCTTTCTCAATTCTCCTGCTGTAATACACTTCTCTCGTTTATAATCTGATGCTGAGAACAAGTTCCATTCTCTCCTCCATATGGTTCTAGATGTGAGGGGTCACTACTTCCCTTCTATCCATCAGACAGGGTCTCCCCGAGGCCTCATCACACCGACATCTCCCTCCATTAGCAGCTACCAGAGCAGAAAACTCTCTATGACTGTGGATGGGGGTCTCTAACCCCCCCGAGGCCTCTGAGTGTGTCCCCTGTCCATAGCCCATCAGACCCCAGGGGCAGGAGGAGCCATTGTCAGGGTTATTGCAGCTGATCATCTGCAGCGATACGTCATTCTCACTAACGCACAGCCCAGAGAGGGGCCCCCCGAGGGCTTATTACAAATAGTTTGGGGAAGGCAAAGAGGAAATTGAAATGCAGGCGCTATTTTATTTGTTTTGGCTGAAGGATAGCCCATGTACAGCTTGTCCCACATCTGCAGAACGTTACATCCGTGATGCAGAGCTCACACTTCGTGCCGCACTCAGACATAGCGTGAAGTAAAGGCATACATGTCACGCAGCTCAGAGTCACATCAGCATGAAAAGTCCCTGAACAGTCGTCTCCTACATCGCACGTGGATCCTAGGGATAGTGCACACGTAATGTGCGTGGATTCACCACACGTGTGCACCGAGCATTTATTACAGTGACATTATAATGACACCAGGTGTTTTACAGCAGAGTATTTGTAGAATTGGTGAGTTAGATGGTGGTATCCTCAGCTGTGAGAGTTACTGTTCTCATCACTAGGGATGGACATCGATGGTCGATGTTTGCTGACCATCAATGTTTTTCTTGTGATGGTAGTGTTTTTGACATTCGATGGCAGTATTCCGATGTTTGTCACCATCAAATGGTTATTATTCGACGGTTTTTTTTTTTTTTTTTTTAATGCTGAGAGCTGCACTGTCGCTGCATCTTGCCCCTCCCCCACCCCCGTCTCTTCTCCAGTGTCGTCCCGCCCCATTGCCGTTCCCCTGCCAGCCCTGAAATTGGGCTATTGCGCATGCACAAAAGACCCTTCTAGATTAAAAATAAATAAATTTCAAAATGAATAGTTTTTTTTAAATCTAATACTTTTGATGCGATGGTTACTTACCATCGCATCGAAAGTTTTGATGGTGGAAGCCCAGCCATCATTTGTTTGGTGGGCTTTCAATGTCCATCCCTACTCATTGCTCTCCCGCTGACATCAGTCATACCCCAGTGACCCTGTGACATCATAATTACGGTTCTGTGGGCAGGAAGATCAATAATTTGGTCCCATAAGATGGTGTTTTTCAGACCTGTCAATTGTCCCGATTTTCAGAGGACATGGGGGGATGTGGTTCCTAGTGGAAATTAGAGTGGTCTCAGCCAAAATGAGCGCGCTGCAGGCTGGGCTGTCGCAGGGCTGGTTTAGGCCTCGCTGCCCCAGCACATGTGGCATCATGAGATCAGAGAATAGGGAGCAGGAAAATGGACATCTGGCACATCATAAGGACATGTCAGGCACCTCATTGAAGTACGTCACAAGCCACCGGGGCAGTGACAGTGCTGGGCCATAGTCCTAGCCAATGGCGTAACCAGGGGGATGCGCATGGGGCACCTTACCCTGGGCACCCCCCTCTGCAATGTCCAGTGCTGGAATTAAGTGTTGATCCCAGCGCTGGAAGTCCTGCAGTCCGGTGAGATGTGCCCCAGGTTGGACACATCTCACCGGACGGTTCCCAGTGTTGGGTTACACTAATAGCGAGCTGGGTGCAGCTTACAGACAGATGGCCAATTGAATTTGGCACTGGCCACGATCTAATTATGGCTTGCGGATCGGCAGCCAATAAATACCGGTTTGCCGTGTTAGGTCGGTGGAGGAGGCAGACGTCACGCTAAGAGCTCCGGCGGGCCTGGGAGAAGCCAGAAGACAACGGTCTCAAGACAGAAGACTTTAATTAGGGGAGTGGGGGGCACCGTTTATTCCCTTACCCTGGGCGCCAAACCCCCTAGTTATGTCACTGGTCCTAGCGCCCTTGTCTGTGGCACTGGTAGCACACCCCTTGCTTTGGCATCTCTGGGTGGATTGGGTGTGTGGCCGAGAGTCTCCCAGCATTGGCGTTCCTGGCCAGTGACAGGAAGGTGTCTTAGCGCATGCACTGAGAGGATGCGTCTTACGGGCGTGTTGTTGATGGTGGCTCCGTACAGAGATGCTCAGCCACTGACATAGGAGGCCATTCTCGGACAGAGAACCTACACCTGCCATAGGCCTGGAGCTAGTTCTGATGGTGCGACTGTTGGCGGCGTCTACAGATACAGCAGGCGGTACTTCAGCGAATACGGACGCAGACAGCGGGCGTCTCACTCCTTTCACATTCAGACCAGCGGATGTACACAAAGGAGGGGCTTTGTAGCGGCATTTGCATAAAGCCGCCGATGGGTGACCGGCAAATGACGCAGTTACAGACGCATCTGCATCCAGCTTAGAGGTACTGTACATTTACTAAAATGCGGGTTTTTAGAAGTGAAGATGTTGCTTGTGCCAACCAACCAGATTCTAGCTATTATCTTCTAGGAGGTGCTAGATAAATATGATGTAGAATCTGATTGGTTGCTATGGGCAACATCTCCACTTCCTAAAACCCGCACTTAAATATACCCCTTAGTCACACTTGCCGATATCCTGGCTGCCCCTTCCGGGAGGTAGCAACCCTGGTCGGCTTAGCAGGGGGGACGGGACCGGTAAAAAGGGGCGTGTCAGGAGACATTACATGCCATTTAGGGGCAGGGATAGGGGCGGAGTCACACACTCACGTCATCAGCCACACTGCTGCGGGTGTTTGGGGATGCATTGCCGGGGACACTGGATGGGCCAGGAGGCTTACCTACTTATGGGGGGGCCGGGAGCTGCTCCTGATTTTCAGTAGCCTCCCAGCCAAATCGGGAGAGTAGGCATGTATGCCCTTAGTATCAGGCCCATAGAATGGTGTTAGTGTAGAATTTGTTGAGCACGGTAATACATAGAACATAAGGATGATTATTATTATTCTGCAGTCTGTAGGTGTCCTGGTTCCTGGCTCCTCACATATGGCACCAAGGTCCCTGTCTCTTCATTTATTCTCGGACTTCGCACTGTTTGCGCACTGGCTTCAAGCGTCAGGACCATGGCTGTCTAAGCAGACTGCGCTGTGACATCAGGAGCGATGTCTCGGACTATCCATGGAGCCGCCAGCCTCTGTGGGGTAGGCACCTGTCCGCCTCACAACATCTTTAGGGAAGAATTGAGTTTTATTCATTCAAGGAGAGAATGGAATAAAACTTCTCGTTTTTGTGCCAGAATTCCAACATACACCAGCAGGTGGCGCTATGGACTCAGAGCTACAGTCACAGAAATCCACTTTACAGCAGGAATAAGAGTCACACCTGGGCCCTATTTAGCAAATAATAATTGAGAGATATTTCCTAAAAACACCTGTGTTCAAGGGGATATCCACAAATATTATGTATCCCCCGAATGTACCATGGAGGGAGTGCAGCAGATATGGGGGCTGTGAAGCTGTCAGATTTACCAAGCTTCGGAATGCTATGCGTTCTGGAGCTTGGCCCGATGGTAGCCAGGTGGCGTCATCCTATAGTAGTCTGAGCTAATAATTTGCACATTTTTCCAGAGAGGGATCCTTCGGGTTCCTCTCCATAGCTTCCCTGGTGAGGTATCCGACGGCTTCGCTTGCGTGGTGAGCGCCTGGGACCCAAACTAGGAAGCCGTGTGATAGCTTTACGCTCTCACACTGCTTCCAGCTCTTCGCCAGGACAGGCTCTTATCGGAGCCCCTATCCAGCCAAGAGATTGTTAGTGAATTTGCATGAAAATATAGCTGTTCACTTTGCTAATTTCAGCTAACAATATGTATAACATCCACATTAAAAATGCGGTTTGTGATAAATATGCTCCTGTATTGGAGCTTTTTGTCTTATTATTGAAGTCATTAACGTGGTAGTGGCTGTAGAGAGCTGGGCCGGCCGCTCAGATGAGTGGGTGTGTCGCCCTAACCAGCCCACACGACCAGCGAAAGTAGGCAATCCGAGCAGCCAATGACACGACTCGTGCTGAATCGCGTCATTGTGGCCCCTCCCCCATCTTCACGATGTTGGTAATCACAGCCAACCCCCGGACCTCTCGGCCTAGTCTGGTATTGGAAAAACCATGACAACTGCCGTACCACACACCTGACTGGCGCAGTGTGGCCGCAACTCCCTTTCGGCCAGTGCGGGAAACCAGTTGTGATTGGTTGGTGGTTACTTTGCAGTCCAGGAACTCCATAATGCATAAAAACCAATGAAGGAATATAGAGTGTTTGGTGGGGGGATTGCTGGCCAGGATGGCACAGAGTAAAGTCACTGCACTCGCCATGGCCAGCAGATTCTGTCACCACAATGCCTTTCCTCCTCTATATACAAATGACAGCACTGTTCCCTGGTAGGGATCGGTAGTCCCGAGCTCTTCAGCTTCTCGTTCCTATATGTCAGTATAAAGCTGCCCGTGTGCACTCAGGGCACCAGCAGGTGGCGCTCTCACATCAGTAATCACCTAAAGAATGAGCCCACTTCTGCTTCACATATCTTACATAATGAATAGGGTTGACAATGACACAGGTCTGTGAAAGTCAACGGCCTATAAACTCGGATTGCGTTGGTTCATAGGAAGGTGGAAAACAGTTTCTTCCCAATCTCAAAAATGACCTCTAAATCCCAGACTCAATCCCTCCCTCTCCCATAATGCCCTGTGTTGATTAAATTTCAGATATTATTACTTGCAAGAGACATCTCATCCATTTACACTATGCCATATTTGCCGTCACTGCCTGTACCGTAAAGAACCCTTCCTGTGCTCATGGTCAGAGTTTTGTCGTTCAGTCACCATTACTAACCCACATCGTCTGTACTATCCTGGATACAGGATAATATATTCTATTTATACTAGAGATGAGCGCAGACCCCTGTGTTTTGGTTCTAAATCATCATCGTGTTTTGGTTTTGGCAAAATCACCGTCTATTGATTTGGATTTCTTTAAAAATTTATAAAAACAGTTAAAATCATATCACTTGGGTTTTTGTTCCTACAGTATTAACATCAATAACATTAATTTACGGTCAATTTTGAACATATTGAACTTAATATACTACTCTCCCTACTGTAGTTTGGAGGCGTTCTCCTGGGCTCCCGGGAGACATCCTGACTGGACCCTCAGACTTCTCCAGTGGCAAGACAGTGCCAGGGTGGCGCGATTTGCATCACATGGCTCCGCTCACCGTACATTGCGGCACTAGTACACCACAGTGGGTGGTGATGAGGTGAGGGCCGCATATCCCCAGAGGGCGCCATTAGGAAGTTGGTGAATTTGCTATCGAGTTACCTTCTCTCTTATCCTGAGGTATCCGAAACTATACCCTGTACCGCGTATTATACTTGTCAGGAGACGGGCGTGGAGAATCACGTTGTCACACACCCGCCGCCCATTTCACTAGGAGGTGGGCAGGATACAGGAGGGTGCACTACTCTTCAATAGGGCTCCCCAAAAATTTGCGGGTCCCCGGATATTCCAGGGAAGTTGCCAAGTATGCCTCATATTCCATATATATAGTCTAACTAGGTACTTGGTAATACATTGCGGGCATTAATCCCACTTCTCATCATGCCAGGCTTTTACCCTTTTATAGATGTCTTTGTTATGTATTCCATATAAGTAACATTATTATTTTTCTGGGTGGGGTGTGGGGGGGATCCAATGTGTTGGGAGGTTCATAATAGTAATTATCTGTAATGTGGTCATTAGTATCTATACGTCCCACTTTCTCCAGCCCATTCCAACTTCAACTGATTCACAGTTTGCACAACCTGACCACTCAGCAGACCCCAAAGTGACCCCAGAGACAGGTTACCCCCTCTGCCCTACCTAATAATAATATCCTCAGTCACCTGCACCTGTCTGAGCTTCCGTACACTCCTGTTTCCATTGTAATGGGAGAAGCTATTTCTCATATTACTACTGGAAGAGCTCCTGAACCTACTCCCAAATATCTGTATTGGTGGTCACATAACCCCTGCTGCCCTTGTACGCTTTCATCTACAACCTTCTTCTGCCTGTGACTCTGCCACTGAGCTTTGCACCCCACTCTCCTACGGCCACACCCCCTTCTACACTGGCTCCACCTTTTATATGCTGGCCACTCCCCTATCTACACTATTTCCACACTAACTCCACCCCCTTCTACACGGACCCAACTCCTTCCATACTGGCCACACTGCTTCCACAATGGCCCCACCCCTTTCTACACTGGCTCCACCTCATCTATGCTGGCCACACCCACATCTGCCCTGGCTATCCTTCCTTCGACAATGACTCTACGTCAGGCTCATATTTACTGACCACAACCCTTCTACAATGGCTCCACTTTTACCCTGAGCAAAACCTCTTCTACACTGGCCCCTCCCCCTTTGCTCCACCTCTTCCATGCTGGCCCTACTACCTTCTACACAAATGTTATGGGCCCCTATCCCATTCTGATTGATTTTGACCTGGTTGACGGCTACAAGCGTGTTCACGATATAATCAAAATATGTGGCTGTTTTTTTTCTGTTTTCACCATTCGAGTTAGAATTAGTAAATTTAAAAAAGATTTTTCAATAATTTAAAAGCATTCTACCATTTTTTGTAATTCAGCCTGTGAACACTGCTGTGAAGTTCCCCATTAAAACCAGTTCAAAAGCATTTAGAAGGAGGAATGGCTCAAATGTGGTCAAGCCTGTTCAAGTTTATCAAATGTCCAAAAGTTTTGGCAAAGTGGTTGAAGAATCTCTACATGAGGTATTCACCCTATAATGGGTGCGTCCTCCGTACAGCAATCTCTCATTCTCCATAATCATGCGTCCAATGAAATAGATTTATTTGTTGCAGTTTATAACGCCGTGGCGGGGTGAGTTGGGGAATTATACAAAGGTCCTGTGTAGGTGACGGACGCAGCATGTACACCCTGAGTTCCTGGCTCTGCACCCCCAACATTATTCTCAGATACGGAGGGTGATAATCTACAAGACGCTCCCCTGAGGGTTCATATCTATCCTTTCATTATACACTACTGTGCAAAAGTTTTAGGCACGTGTGTAAAAAATGCTGCACAGTATGAATGCTTTAAAAATTAGAAGTATTAATAGCATTTTGTTAATTGATAAAAATAAACTAAGTGAATGAACAGAAGAGAAATCTAAATCAAATCAATATTTGGCGTGACCACCCTTTGCCTTCAAAACAGCATCAATTCTTCTAGGTACACTTGCACACAGTCTTTGAATGTACTCTGCAGGGAGGTTGTTCCAAACATTATTATTATTACATTTTATTTATAGGGCGCCGTACATACAGTACAGGGTACACAGAACATTACATTACAATACAGTAACCAACTTATAAACAGAGCACAAGTAACAATTAGCAACGCGATTCTCCATACACAGTACAGCTGGGAAGGTGAATGCTGTCATAGAAGTGCTAGAGCAGAAGGCTGTGAGACAGTGGGGAGGAGGACCCTGCTCCTAGGAGCTTACAATCTAGGGGAGAACATCTTGGAGAACTAACCACAGATCTTCCGTGGATGTAGGCCTGCATTTTGTTAATTAATAATAAAAAAAAAAAACTATTAACACTTCTATTTTTGAAAGCGTTCCTACTTTGCAGCATTTTTCCCCCACACCTGCCTAAAACTTTTGCACAATACTGTATATCATTATAATACCCGTATAATCCATAGGATTGTACATTACATAGGTATTGACAGACTATTTTATTTTTATTTATTACCAGTTATTTATATAGCATGCATGTTCCTCAGCGCTTTACATAGAATATCTTATGATTCACATCCCCCCCCTGCCCCAGTTGCGCTTACAATTTATATTTTCTACCACATGCTCACATACACTATGGTCAATTTTGTGGGGAGTCAATTAACCTACCAATATATTTTTGGAGTGTGGGAGGAAACCCACGCAAGCACAGGGAGAATATACCAACTCCACACAGTTATGGCCATTGTAGGGATAGAACCCATAACCTCAGTGCTGTGAGGCAGTAACGCTAACCATTACACCGTCTGTGCTGCCCCACTATAGATGACCACAGGTCTAATTATACGATTTAATGGAAAAGATTGTAGAGAGGGAGACCAAATATACATATGTGACCTCCAACCTGTGTGAGTGTAAAAGACATTCCATGTATACAGTATGTATGCTCTTAGTGTTTGTGTATGTGTGTGCGTATGTATGTGCGCCACCTAACGTGAGGCTGGGACAAGAATCACAACACAAGTCAGTTTTGTTGGATATACCGACAGCTGGAAGCCCGTCTGAGTTGGAGACTGCCAGTATGGATACCCAACCGCGGAACAAGAGGTATCATGAGGAGTTTGCAAATATCACTTTATGTGAACCCCAAAATAGCCAAAAGACAAAATCAAGCAGCAACAGGGAAAACTGGAGAACAGCAATAAACAAAGATATGGCATCACTGCATGACAATAATACTAATACGTGGGCTCTTGTAAGCAGGCTGAGTATCCGCAAGACAATCAAGAGCAAGTGGGTCTCCTGTAAGAAGTTAGTTGTAGAAAGACCTGTTGTCCATTGCAAAGCCCGTCTTGTCACTAAAGGATGTATGCAGAAATTCGGGATACACTACAGTGAAGTCTTCTCGTCTGTGGCAAGGTACAGTACACTGCGTTTAATCATTGCTATTTCTGAGTGGACCCCGATAATTAACATTCTTACTTGCAGTGAGCGCCGGAACAATTCATCATTGCTCTGGCACAGAGACAGCTGATCCGAGCATCAGCTGTCTCCCCAAACGGTTTCACTGCTCCTTTCAGAGCAGTGAAACTTAGTACTGTCAAGTCTGATGCAGCTATGCTACTGCGCCTGTGTGAACTAGAAATCATGCAGGTGCACAAAGGCCCAGCATCCAGCAGAAGGAGATGGACAGGGGCAGAATTATTTGAAAGGATCCCTCTTTGCAACACAGGCCTCCTTGCCATAGGGAAGGAGCAGGTTATGGGAAGATGGTGAATGCTCCTGCAGTCAAGCTCCGAAAATATAATATTTTTTGGAGTTTGATGTATTTAGGTCCACATACTAGTGTTAAGGGACAGCGGGCCACATCGGGAGAGATAGGTAAGCAGGAGATATCTGTAATATCTCCTGCATTACATGTATGATGAATGGCCCCAAAACTTAATTTCTACAAAAGCAGATGAAAATGTTAAGTTTCACCTGCTATTGTAGAAGTGATAATGAACAAACCGCTTAACCACAAAACGATAGAGCATAGACTGTTCATAATTGTTGTGTATGTGGATGACTTATTACTAGCAGGTCAAGAAAGGTACATAGCTAGTGTCAAGTATCTATTAGAGCAGGCATTCAAGTTGAAAGACTTACAGCCTGCACATCCCTTTAAGTTTAAGAATCTTGCAAAACTTGACCAAAGGAACTGTTACAGTTGATCAACAAGAATATTTTGATGCGATACTTAACAAATATGCAATGTCAGGTGCATAGCCCCAACACTCCCATTTGCAAAGGCACAAAAATAACTAAAGCCATGTCACCAACAAGCAATAAATAAATAAATAGAGAACATAAAAATTATTCCTTATCAGAGTGCTGTTGGGAGCCTAAATGGGGAGCAAATGAGGACGATCATTGTTTCTTCACGGGATATCTGTTTGTAATGATAAGCGCAGCCGTATACTGAGCAGAGAAGGAGCAACCCACTGATGCCCTATCCACCTCTGAGGTGTAGTATCAGTATACGGCACCTACAGAGTCAGTCAAGGAAGCTTTATACCTAAAGAAGACTTTATGTAAATGGGATCTTCTGGATCAGGATGGAAACAATCAACATAGAGTGCGACAAGGAAGGTGCAATAGACTATGGGGGGTCTAAGCACATAGCTATTAGACATAACTTCTTCCAAGAGTTGATGGAAAGGAAGTCTGTCAGCGTTGCTTATTTGGCGAGTGAAGGGAACGTTACTGATAACATGACAAAGGGACTGACATTACAAGTTCTGAGCGTGTTCCCAAAACCACGTGGACTGGAATACATTTCATTTGTGTTGATATGTTTTATTATTTTTTGGTGCATAACCCAAATGTTTGTGGTTACAGGATGGATTTGCCAAATGATTATTATGTAAAGTGGAATATGTTTTATGCAACCGGAGACAGCCCAGAGCGAGGGGAGGTTGTTGTAGAGCAGTGCTCTCCGGACCTCTCTCCTGTCTCTACTATGCATGCCAGGTCCGATGACCCATAGTGAGCAGGAGGCGCGACCTCTGACCTGAAGACGTCACCGCTGGGCTACTGCTCATGTGCAGTTGGCGCCATCTTTGCTGCGTAGAGTGTCAACAGTACTGTGCGCATGCGTCAAGTGTCATTACCGTTGTTACAATGCAGATTTAATTGCAAAGTGATTGACAGGCAGAGACTGTTTGTGGGCACCAATGGGGGTGGTGGCAACTCAAACAGAGGCGTGTCGTGACCATTTTTGGACGTCTGAGATCACAAGGCCATTCTGCTTGACCATAGTGTTACTCAGAAGGCAGATAAGTGACTGATCTATGACCTATGCTGCGAATTTCTACGCAGCCGCTCGGATGCGCGAAGCCTCCAGTGCGCATCTCATTACAAATCCAGGGGCTGCGACCTTTGCATATTTTTGTATGGCCGCAGTGTACAAATTCGCAGCTGCAGTTAGCGTGCATCTCTGAATCAGGCCCTTAGCTCCTTACCGCTTATACCGCTGTGTTATCTGGCCAATCAGTCACTCTCACATTCCGCCTGACACCTAATGTAACCACCCCCCAATAGGCTATATCAGTATAGATTATATGTTATATTATCTGACTATCCCCTAATAGGCTATATCAGTAGTGATTACACGTTATATTATGTGACCACCACCAAAATAGGCTATATCAGTATAGATTATACGTTATATTATGTGACCACCACCCCAATAGGCTGTATCAGTATAGATTATATGTTATATTATGTGACCATCCCCCCAATAGGCTATATCAGTATAGATTATATGTTATATTATGTGACCACCCCCCCTAATAGGCTATATCAGTATAGATTACACGTTATATTATGTGACCACCACCCCAATAGGCTGTATCAGTATAGATTATATGTTATATTATGTGACCACCACCCCAATAGGCTGTATCAGTATAGATTATATGTTATATTATGTGACCATCCCCCCCAATAGGCTATATCAGTGGTGATTACACGTTATATTATGTGACCACCACCTAATAGGCTATATCAGTATAGATTATACGTTATATTATGTGACCACCACCCCAATAGGCTGTATCAGTATAGATTATATGTTATATTATGTGACCATCCCCCCCAATAGGCTGTATCAGTATAGATTATATGTTATATTATGTGACCACCCTCCCTAACAGGCTGTATCAGTATAGATTACACGTTACATTATGTGACCACCACACCAATAGGCTATACCAGTAGTGATCATACGTTATATTATGTGACCACCACCCCAATAGGCTATATCAGTATAGATTATATGTTATATTATGTGACCACCCCCTAATAGGCTATATCAGTATAGATTAGACGTTATATTAGGTCATACATGCCTACCCTCCCGGTTTTCGCGGGAGGCTCACGATTTTTCGTGTAACCCCCCGCACCCCCGGAAGGGTAGGCATTTCTCCCGCATTCTGCCCACTTCCTAGTGAAGTGGGCAGAATTAGGAGAATACCCGCGGCAATCGTGGGTCTCTGTGAAGGGGGTGGGGCTTAAGCTGTGATTCTGCATGAATCACAGCATTTGGCCCCGCCCCCTATGTAAATTGTGCCCAATCACGGCAATTTTACCACGAGGGGGCGGGGCTTAATGACGCAAATCATCAAGCCCCACCCCCGTCGGCCCCCTGCTGCTTCTCTTACCCGGGCTTCTCCCGGGAAGAGAATATTAAAGGTAGGCAACCCTGTATTAGGTGACTCCCACCCCAATAGGCTACATCAGTAGTGATTACACGTTATATTATGTGACCACCCCCCAATAGGCTATATCAGTAGTGATTACACGTTATATTATGTGACCACCACCCCAATAGGCTGTATCAGTAGTGATTACACGTTATATTATGTGACCACCACCCCAATAGGCTATATCAGTAGTGTTTACATGATGATGATACTCAAATCTACCTTTCCTCCCCTGATCTCTCCCCCTCTCTTCTGACTCGTATCTCCAACTGTCTCTCTGCTGTCTCTTCCTGGATGTCCCAGCGATTTCTTAAACTTAATATGTCTAAGACAGAGCTAATCATCTTCCCACCCTCCCACATCACCTCACTTCCCACTATTTCTTTATCAATTGATGGAATAACTATCTCATCTAGTCCCAAGGTGCGCTGTCTTGGAGTTATCCTGGACTCATCCCTCTCCTTCAAACCACATATCCAGAACCTTTCACAGTCCTGTCGTTTCCATCTCAAAAATATTTCTAAGATCAGACCCTATCTCACCCAGGATGCTACTAAAACCCTCATACACTCACTGGTCATCTCCAGATTGGACTATTGTAACTTCGTCCTATCTGGCCTCCCCAAATCCCATCTCTCTCCTCTCCAGTCTGTCCTCAATGCTGCTGCACGGCTTATCTTCCTCTCCAAACATTCTGTATCTGCCTCCCCTCTCCTACAAGCCCTACACTGACTCCCCTTCCCTTTCAGAGTCCAATTTAAGGTTCTCACGCTCGCTCACAAAGCCCTCACCCAATCTTCTCCCATATACATCTCTGATCTCATCTCCCTTCACGCTCCTCTCCGCCCTCTTCGCTCAACTAATGCACGCCGCCTTTCATGCCAGCTGATTACTTCCTCCCACTCCCGCCTCCAAGATTTTGCCCGCACTGCTCCCCACCTCTGGAACTCTCTCCCACTCCGCATCAGACTCTCCACCTGTTTGCAATCCTTCAAACGGGCTCTCAAGACCCACTACTTCATCAAAGCCTTCCAGCTATCATTCTAACTCCTTGCTACATGCTCATTCGTCCCCATCTACCCCATCTGTGTCAACCCAGTTTGTCTTCCCCCACCTTTTTAGAATGTAAGCTCTCACGAGCAGGGCCATCTACCCTCTTGTGCTTCTCCTTACTATAGTGTCATTTACATCTTACTCACCACTAGGGCACCTAACACTTGGTTGCTTATGCTCTGTTGCTTATCTGGGTGATATGGTCACTAATGTAGCAATGTATATTATCCATGTCCTGTATTGTATTGTTCTGTAAGTCACTTGTATACAATTTGTTTTTGTACTTTGTAAGGCGCTGCGGAACACTTGTGGCGCCATATAAATAAATGCTAATAATAATAATAATATTATGTGACCACCACCCCAATAGGTTGTATCATTATTATTACTATTATCGTTTATTTATATGGCGCCACAAGTGTTCCGCAGCGCCTTACAAAGTACATAAACAAATAGATTGATTTACAGTGACTTACAGTACAGTATAATACAATACATTACAGGACATGGATAATATACATTGCTACATTCACGACCATAACACCCAGATAAGCAACAATGCAAAGCAGCCAAGTGTTAGGTGCCCTGGTAGAGAGTAATAAATAGGTGAAGGTATAGTAAGGAGATGCACAAGAGGGTAGAGGGCCCTGCTCATAGGAGCTTACATTCTAAGGATCAGTAGTGTTTACACGTTATATTATGTGACCACCTCCCCAATAGGCTATATCAGTAGTGATTGCACGTATTATTATGTGACCACCTCCTCAATATGCTATATCAGTAGTGCTTACACATTATATTATTTGACCCCCCCAATAGGCTAGATCAGCATAGATTACACATTATATTATGTGACCACCACCCCAATAGGCTATATCAGTACAGCACCTACAGTAAATGTGCAGCATCTGCGTCACCCTGGGCCTTAAGTCTCTGAGGAACATTCCCAGCAGCTTGTATCCAATGTCATGGAGATACCAGGCTGCTCTGGGGGGGTCATACCCAGTACAGGGCAGGTATAACCAATAATGTGGCGTCTGAGTGTATGGGTGCTTTGTTCCCTACACCAGGTAACGCGCCTCGGAAGGATCAGCCTGATGCAATAATCATATGAGATTGGTGTCCTGTAATCAGCAAGTCTTAATAACTGGCTGTACAGTACATGATCTCTGACAGGGTTTCTGCATGGCTGACTGAGCCCAGACTCATTAAAGTCTAATATACATCTAGATTCACAGGTCACGCCAGTCCCCGTATGGCTGGGAGGTAATTATCTCACAAATACAAGATTAACCATTTATATGCAGGACACACAGATAACTCTGAGCATAGGGCGGCACTTTACCCAATCTGACATTGCTCTAACCCCTCTCTGTCTCTGTGTCTCACTCACTCTCCCTGTCTGTCTCTCTATATCTCACTCGCTCTCCCTGTCTATCTCTGCGTCTCACTCGCTCTCACCCCATATATCTAACTCTCTCTCCCCCTTTCTGTCTCTTCGTATCTCACTCGTTCTCTCTCTCCATCTAACTCCATCTCCCTAGCTCACCATATCTCACTCCCTCTCTCCATATCTCATTCGCTCTCTCCCTCGCTCTCTCCTGCCTCTCACTCCCTCTCCCCATATCTCATTCCCTCTCTCTCCTGCCTCTCACTCCCTCTCTCCATATCTCATTCGCTCTCTCCCTCTCTCTCCCCTGCCTCTTACTCCCTCTCCCTATCTCTCTGTATCTTACTCATGCTCTCCCTCTTTTCCCTGTCTTTCTCGCTCCCTCACCCAATCTGCTCTTCGTCTCACTCGCTCTCTCCCCATCTTTCTGCCACCTCTCTCACTCCCTATCTTTCTGCCACCTCTCTCACTCCCTATCTCTCTCACCTCATCTCTCTTGCTTCCTTCACATCTCTCTCCCATCTTAGGGGTACATTTACTAAGATGGGAGTTCCATTAAGAAGTGATGTTGCCCATAGCAACCAGATTCCAGGTATTATCTTCTAGAAGGTGCTAGATAAATGAGAAGTAGAATCTGATTGGTTGCTATGGGCAACATCACTTCTTAAATAGAACTCCCATCTTAGTAAATTTACCCCATACTCTCTAGATCTCCCCATCTCTCTCCCATCTTACTCTCTAGATCTCCCCATCTCTCTCCCATCTTACTCTCTAGATCTCCCCATCTCTCTATCCCCCAACTCTCTCCCATCTTTCTCTCTAGATCTCCCCATCTCTCTCCCATCTTACTCTCTAGATCTCCCCATCTCTCTCCCATCTTACTCTCTAGATCTCCCCATCTCTCTCCCATCTTACTCTCTAGATCTCCCCATCTCTCTCCCAGCTTACTTTCTAGATCTCCCCATCTCTCTCCCTTCTTACTCTCTAGATCTCCCCATCTCTCTCCCATCTTACTCTCTAGATCTCCCCATCTCTCTCCCATCTTACTCTCTAGATCTCCCAATCTCTCTCTCTAGATCTCCCCATCTCTCTATCCCCCCATCTCTCTCCCATCTTTCTCTCTAGATCTCCCCATCTCTCTCCCATCTTACTCTCTAGATCTCCCCATCTCTCTCCCATCTTACTCTCTAGATCTCCCCATCTCTCTATCCCCCAACTCTCTCCCATCTTTCTCTCTAGATCTCCCCATCTCTCTCCCATCTTACTCTCTAGATCTCCCCATCTCTCACTCTAGATCTCCCCATCTCTCTCCCATCTTTCTCTCTAGATCTCCCCATCTCTCTCCCATCTTACTCTCTAGATCTCCCCATCTCTCTCCCATCTTACTCTCTAGATCTCCCCATCTCTCTCCCATCTTACTCTATAGATCTCCCCATCTCTCTATCCCCCAACTCTCTCCCATCTTTCTCTCTAGATCTCCCCATCTCTCTCCCATCTTACTCTCTAGATCTCCCCATCTCTCTCCCATCTTACTCTCTAGATCTCCCCATCTCTCTATCCCCCAACTCTCTCCCATCTTTCTCTCTAGATCTCCCCATCTCTCTCCCATCTTACTCTCTAGATCTCCCCATCTCTCTCCCATCTTACTCTCTAGATCTCCCCATCTCTCTCCCAGCTTACTCTCTAGATCTCCCCATCTCTCTCCCATCTTACTCTCTAGATCTCCCCATCTCTCTCCCATCTTACTCTCTAGATCTCCCCATCTCTCTCCAATCTTACTCTCTAGATCTCCCCATCTCTCTCCCATCTTACTCTCTAGATCTCCCCATCTCTCTATCCCCCAACTCTCTCCCATCTTACTCTCTAGATCTCCCCATCTCTCTCCCATCTTACTCTCTAGATCTCCCCATCTCTCTCCCATCTTACTCTCTAGATCTCCCCATCTCTCTCCCATCTTACTCTCTAGATCTCCCCATCTCTCTATCCTCCAACTCTCTCCCATCTTACTCTCTAGATCTCCCCATCTCTCTCCCATCTTACTCTCTAGATCTCCCCATCTCTCTATCCCCCAACTCTCTCCCATCTTTCTCTCTAGATCTCCCCATCTCTCTCCCATCTTACTCTCTAGATCTCCCCATCTCTCTATCCCCCAACTCTCCCCTATCTTTCTCTCTAGATCTCCCCATCTTACTCTCTAGATCTCCCCATCTCTCTCCCATCTTACTCTCTAGATCTCCCCATCTCTCTCCCAGCTTACTTTCTAGATCTCCCCATCTCTCTCTCTAGATCTCCCCATCTCTCTCTCTAGATCTCCCCATCTCTCTCTCTAGATCTCCCCATCTCTCTCCCATCTTACTCTCTAGATCTCCCCATCTCTCTCCCATCTTACTCTCTAGATCTCCCCATCTCTCTCCCATCCTACTCTCTAGATCTCCCCATCTCTCTCCCATCTTACTCTCTAGATCTCCCCATCTCTCTCCCATCTTACTATCTAGATCTCCCCATCTCTCTATCCCCCCAACTCTCTCCCATCTTTCTCTCTAGATCTCCCCATCTCTCTCTAGATCTCCCCATCTCTCTCCCATCTTACTCTCTAGATCTCCCCATCTCTCTCTCTAGATCTCCCCATCTCTCTCCCATCTTACTCTCTAGATCTCCCCATCTCTCTCTCTAGATCTCCCCATCTCTCTCCCATCTTACTCTCTAGATCTCCCCATCTCTCCCAGCTTACTCTCTAGATCTCCCCATCTCTCTCCCATCCTACACTCTAGATCTCCCCATCTCTCTCCCATCTTACTCTCTAGATCTCCCCATCTCTCTCCCATCTTACTCTCTAGATCTCCCCATCTCTCTCCCATCTTACTCTCTAGATCTCCCCATCTCTCTCCCATCTTACTCTCTAGATCTCCCCATCTCTCTCCCATCTTACTCTCTAGATCTCCCCATCTCTCTCTCTAGATCTCCCCATCTCTCTCTCTAGATCTCCCCATCTCTCTCCCATCTTACTCTCTAGATCTCCCCATCTCTCTCCCATCTTACTCTCTAGATCTCCCCATCTCTCTCCCATCTTTCTCTCTAGATCTCCCCATCTCTCTCCCATCTTACTCTCTAGATCTCCCCAACTCTCTCCCATCTTTCTCTCTAGATCTCCCCATCTCTCTCCCATCTTACTCTCTAGATCTCCCCATCTCTCTATCCCCCCAACTCTCTCCCATCTCTCTCTCTAGATCTCCCCATCTCTCTCCCATCTTACTCTCTAGATCTCCCCATCTCTCTCCCATCTTTCTCTCTAGATCTCCCCATCTCTCTCCCATCTTACTCTCTAGATCTCCCCATCTCTCTCCCATCTTTCTCTCTAGATCTCCCCATCTCTCTCCCATCTTTCTCTCTAGATCTCCCCATCTCTCTCCCATCTTACTCTCTAGATCTCCCCATCTCTCTCCCATCTTACTCTCTAGATCTCCCCATCTCTCTCCCATCTTTCTCTCTAGATCTCCCCATCTCTCCCTCTAAAACTCCCCATCTCTCTCCCATCTTACTCTCTAGATCTCCCCATCTCTTTCCCATCTTGCTCTCTAGATCTCCCCATCTCTCTCCAGATCTCCCCATCTCTCTATCTCCCTATCTCTCTCACCTCGGACTCCATTTACTAACGAGTTAGTAGAACAGCGATAATTATCTTTTTTCCTCTCTGTGGTAATTTTCATTTCCCAATCACTATTTAATAATCCTCCAGGTTGGTGCGAGCGCTAATGAAGAAAAGTCATGTCAGCGCTAATTTTCATATGTATATTGCGCTGATATATATAAATTTTTTTAAAACTAGAGTCTGGCACATGTGCAGTGAGACCGGACATTTTTTCTTTTTTTTGTGGTGTTGCAGTTTGTGAGCTTCGGGGCGGCTAAGTGTCTGGGTGCACTGTACGACCCCTGCTTGGCAGCGGCAGCAACCTTCCTTCCCGGCCCAGCACACGGTGTTGCTTGCTGAGTTGGGGAGGCAGGCTGCTGCCGCTGGCTCACAGGCATGGAGCCAGCCGAGTGCTGCTGCGGGAGGGTGGAAATAAAGGTTGCCATTTGTTTTCATGATCAAATGCTAACAAATAGCGCTATTATGCCCAAACCCTAAACGTGCATTAATAAATAGGACGAAGTGTTGTTTATATTGTGCAACGCGTTTTAACAGCTGAAACTCGTTTGTAATTGGAGCCCCTTATCTCTCACCCCTTCTCCCTATCTCACCTAATTTCTCTTGCTCTCTTTTCATCTCTCTCACTCTCTCTTCCCATCTTATGGTGCCGATACATCTGCGACGGATCGTCGTGATGCAGGGAAGCAATCGGAAATTTCCGATTGCCCAACATCGATGTTCAGTGATTCGTCACCGGATCGCTGACATTTGACATGTTAAATGTCAAAGATTTGACGATCGCGGTCATTTTTTGATCGCAATCGTCAAAATCCAACATGTTGGATTTCTGCGATCCTGCGATGCCGGATGGGGCCCATGACTCTCTAGATCTCCCTAAATTCTCTCCTCATCTCTCTCCCCATCTCCCTATTTATCTTGCCTCATTTCTATTGCTCTCTCCCCATCTAGATCTCCCCATCTCTCTCGCTCATTTCCCATCTCTCTCACCTCACCTCTCTCTCCCCATCTCTCTTGCTGTCTCTTCTATCTCCATCCCCTCCCCTTAGAATGTAAGCTCTCACGAGCAGGGCCCTCTTCCCTCATGTGCTTCTCCATCACTTGATTATACTTTAATATACAACAGTATCCCACCCTTGGTTGCCGACACCATGCTGCTTATCTAAGTCTTATACAGCAATGTATTAATCATGTTTCTGTCCTGTATTATTTGTACTGTTAATAACTGTTTTCTTGTGTGCTTATTTGTTTATGTACATTGTAAGGCGCTGCGGAACCCTTGTGGCACCATATAAATAAAGGATAATAATAATAATAATCTCACTGAGTCTCGGACTGGCCCACAGGGGTACAGGGGAAATCCCTGGTGAGCCCCACCTCCTCTTCTAATGTCGGTGTCAGACTGTTCACAGGATTTATACATTGTTACTCTATTACAGAGTCACTAACCTGGTAGAGCAGGAACATGGATGAACAGACCATGCACTGTAGTATCCATGGTGTCTGCAGTGGTTAGCCAAGTCTCTGTGATAGCTGGCCATACCCTTCTGGAGGCTGGCCACACCCTTTATACATGGGCCCCTACCACTGCCTTCCCCCGGTGGGCCCTTCATGCCCCAGTCCGACACTGATCTCACTCCCTCCCACCATCTCCTTATCTCTGTCTCTTTTTTGCCAGTTATATAAACATAATCAGAATGGGTATGATATACCACCGGCCATGCGGCCGGCGGTTCGATTCCCATCAGCGGCAGCCCGACAGGAGCACAGTTCGAAGCAGCGGAAGCCCGACAGCGCTGGAAATCCCGATCGTGGATAGGTAAGTATAGACTAACCTAACCCCCCTAACCCTAACCCTCCTTAGGGGTGCCTAACCCTAATCCCCCCTCTAAGTGCCTAACCCTAATCCCCCCTCTAAGTGTCTAACCCTAACCACCCCCTTCCCTGCTGCCTAAACCTAAGTCCCCCACGGAGGTGCCGAACCCTAACCCTCCCTCCCCCTAGCCTAACCCTAACCTTCCCGGGGGGGGGTGCCTAACCCTAAGTCCCCCCCGGGAGCCCTAAACGTAACCCTCCCCCCCCGCGGCTGTCCGCTTGTGGCGCCCGGCATCACTACGATCGTGATGCCGGGCGCCGGTCTCCCGGCATCGGGGAAATGCGGGCGTCTACATCTAGACGCCCGGCATTTCACCCATGCCGGGATAAGAAAGTCGGGAACCCGGCTGCCGGTATTTAGGCAGTCGGCTTCCCGATTGCTTCCCACATAATCATATCCCCTGGATGTGACTGTTCCTTTCTGGGCTACTCAATTGTTCTTACAAATAGATGCTCAAAATATTAACTTTTCCCAAAACCTGTGGATTGTAGGCAGGGCCGTAAGTACAGTAGAGGTGTGCGAGCGGTGCGGCGCCTAGAGGTGGCACCCTCGCTGTTTCATGGCACCTGCAATTCAGTAGAAGCGATGGAGCTCCGCCTAGAGCGTCTTTAGCACACTACAGGCACCCCTCTTTTCCCCACCCCCTCGACGTGACATCATGCCATCACTTGCTCACCAATTAAATCGCTGATTGGAGGATAATGTGTCATTTATGTATTAGACATATTAAGGGGGAGATGTACTAAGCTCTGGAAAGTGATAAGTTGTCCATAGCAACCAATCAACTCCTTCCTACTATTTTATAGACTGTACTTGATAAATGCTACTTGAAAGCTGATTGGTTGCTATGGGCAACTTCTCCACACTTTTCACTGTTTGATAAATAGACCTAACAGTAAACTACCAGCCACTCAGCTCCTGTCACTTTACAGGCTGTGTTTGAAAAACGACCGTTAGGAGCTGATTGGCTGGTAGTTTATCACTCTCCAATTTATCACTTTCCAGAGCTTTGTACATCTGTCCCTAGTATGGATCCATCAGGACCCTCCCATCTGTGCATTGTGTTCTCAGACAAGGGGCTGTCACATCGATGCTATTATTATTATCTATATAATAATCTCCTAAGATCTGCCACATCTCCAACGTGCATAAACAGCAAGAGTCCCTCCAATGGCTCCCACACTGCAGTCAGCAGCGGTCAGACTGGGATGAGGGACTGCTCTGTGCCTGGAAGGGGTAAGTATACAGGGGACGGGACAGAGGCGGACTGAGGTGACGTGCTGGTTCCGATAGACTATTTATTATTATAATACATCTTTACAGTGCATCTTGTGGAAACATCACTCCGAGATCGTGCCCAGCACTCTCGGAGTTGCTGGGCTACCCCCAGGCTCTCCCCGCACTGTAAATAGATATAGTACGCATGCGCACAGCATCTATTACTCACTGCTCTGCTATGGTGAGAGTGCCCCCCCCCCTAACTCTCCACACCCCGTGGACACTGCGGCGACGGGTGGGACATCAGGACAATCCCCAAAAAGTGGGAACTATGCTTTAAAATGGTGCTGCCTGTGAATGAGCTTACCAAAGATGGCGGTGTGCCAAGCAAGATCTTCCCCAAGATGGCCGCAGAAGAGACAATAGAGCCTGCACTGCTCCCTGTAAAGCAGGAAGCAGTGAGGTCTGCACGGACGGAGCTTGTGCAGAACTGACTTTTGGGGGTAAATTTACTAAAGTGAGAGTTTTTAGAAGTGAGTTTTAAAAGTGATGTTGCCCATATCAACCAATCAGATTCTAACTATTATCTTCTAGAAGGTGCTAGTTAAATGTTAAGTAGAATCTGATTGGTTGCTATGGGCAACATCACTTTTAAAACGCACTTCTAAAAACTCTCACTTTAGTAAATTTACCCCTTGGAGTTTAGGGATTCATTGGAGCAAGGTGCAAATTGTGTGGTCAATTATCGCTACCGTTCCTCCATCTGTGTGTGATATTCCTACGAGCTTGTCTACATATTTTTCCTATTTCGTTTTCTATATTGCCTGCCAATATTCTCATGTGAGGATTTACGCTCTACCTCAATTCTACATCGTGTACATCTATGCCAGAATATAGTTTCAAGTGCACTGATCCTTCTACCTAATCGTGAGGTCTACCATTGGCCACCATGATTTAACATGGTCTACTGATATTTGTCTTTTTCTCTATGTACTATTTACATGTGAATGTATTTTATTTCACTCTCTACAATTGTTTTTCATTACTATTTCAAACAACTTTGTGTTACTTTTAGTTTGTGTTCTTACAACTGTTGTTTTTGATTCATGGTATCTTTTTGATAGTTCGAAAGTTATCACCTACTTTCCTATATTTACCCCCGTTGTGGTTTTGGTACCAAACCTTGTGTGGTTTATAGTACTGGCTGAGTATAAAAGGTTAGAGGTGTTAGGGCAATCTCTGGTGGACGGAAGACCCGGCCATTGCCCCTGAGGCCTGTACAGACTCAGGTGGAGGCACTGCCAATGTTTAAACGAGAAGACTGTGAGAAGTTGCCTGCTAGATCGGCATCACATGTACACGGCCCCGCTCAGAGTGTGTGTACAAAAGGGGGCGCGTTACATTAACAAAAACCTTCTTAAATGTTAATTAAATAGGAAATGTTCTTTATAATCTCCAATAAAAGCCACAAAACACTTTGGGGCTGATTGTGCATTATAAGTAAAAAGAAAAAAGCAAGTGACTTTGCATCTGGGGAAAACCATGCTGCAAAGTAGAGGGGGCTAATACATTTATTATTTTGCATGCAGGGTGCCTTTGCAGGTAGCCCACAAATGCTGGACAGCTTTCTTCTTACAATGCAATTTAGATCTGAGTTTGGACACGCCCCACCCAAATCTAATCTCTGCACATGTCACAACTGCACTCTCCTTAGCCAATCACAAGAGGTTTTTACACAAGCCACAATGCTATTGGCTGGAGGTGAGGGGGTGCATTCCAAGTCCTCCCTGCTTTGATCACACATTAGTAGAGCTTAATTAAACCCTTTTGGTTGATAGAGGAGAGGGTGATAAACAATACTGTGCAGCCCCCATGGTATCAATGGCACATTCATGCCAATGGCCTATTCGTTTTAATGGGGTTTCTACATGTAGAACATTGACAAGAATGAGAAAAAGCCAGCACAGTGCTGGTGTAAGCGCTTTTGTTAATTAAGCTTTTCATGTGCGATGACGCGTTGTACGGACTGAGATGGATAATAGCGCAACATAAACGCACTCAGACCCAAGTATGAACTTAAATAGAGAGGACAGCATTGGTTTTATATTTGGTTGTGACTAGGCGTAGTGTTTAACCACCACTGGATAAATACCCTTAGGTAGCAGGCTTTGAAGGCTATAATGTGCAAATAATAAATTGTAATTGTAGCAAAATGCATTGTTGTATTTATCATTTGGAAACTTTTGTATGGTCTTGTAAGATTAGGACTTACAGATTGGTGTAAAGCTGTAAAATGATAGGAAGTTAATGGTGTAAAGCAGGGGTGGGGAACCTTGTTTCTGCCGAGGGCCATTTTGAAATATATAACATTGTTTGCGGACCCAGTGCAGGACACGCCCCCATGTGATGTCACACGGGGCGGGGCCAGAATCGCCAGTGATTACAGCAATGCCCTGAGCATCCTCAGGATGCTCTGGGGAGCTGTAAGGGCAGCGGTGTGACCGTCTGTAGCGTCCTAAGGACGTTCCAGGCGGCACTGCTGCTGGGTGCCATTCTAGGCACCCTGCTAGCCAGATGAGGCTAGCAGAAAAAATCTCAGAGGGTCAGACTAAATGATTCCACGGGCCTTATATGCCCCCCGGGCCTGAGATTCCCCATCCCTGGTTTAAAGTATGTTCAGAGGAATATATTTATTTATATTTGATATATTTTATTTGTGAAATCAGAGATTAAATGCATTTCCACCGGCCATCCCAGTTCTCCTCCTCCTAGTACCATGGCTGCTGTGGACCTCACAGAGTTGGTGCTATAAGGACGCAGAATAGGAGGCTGTATTTGCGCCATTATGGTGCCGTTACTCTGACAGGATAGTGTCTTACTGGCTTTTATATTACACCAACCATACGCGTCATGTGTCTAGTGACCACAGCTTTCTGCCCCCTCTCCCATGTCCCCACCGCGCCTTCTCAGGCCCCCCGCCTCTTCCCTGTCCGTTCCAGTGTTTATCGGAGTCATGTAAGGATAGGGGTTGTGCAGCGGTCACAAAATAGAGCTTGGGGCCTCCTGATTTCTCTACGAGAGCCTGTAACCTACAAGCCCGGGCCCCATCTCGCCTCCCCACTCCCTGAGCCATCCTCCGCCAGCGTTCTGCGGCATTAATGCCCTGGCGCTCTCACTCTGAGAAACGTCAGAATCTCTGGGCTCGGAATTGAAAAGCTCCTCGCTGGATATGGCAGCTTCCCGCCCCCCCATCTCCCGCCCGCGGCGCTCTGCAGTTTTGTCCGCATCCTGAACTTTTGAACCGAGGCGAAACGACGAGAAAATAAGCCATCCAGATTTAGCTTTCTACCCCCCCCAACCACCACCCACCCCCTTCTTGTTGTTATACAAGAGGAGGTCACACAGAGTTCATCGCCCTTTCTCACATTCCGCCACAAAAGGGACATACGGAAAAACATCACATACAATATCCGTCAGCCGAATGAGGGCAGCAAGAATATGGCAACTCAGGCATGAGTAATCCATAATTTATCTTGGAAGAGAGGCGCGCAGGCTGACGAAGCGATCGGCGTGTCGCTACCAGATACGGTAGCGTAACTGGAAACTTGCGCCTCGCTCACCCCTAAAAATGCCCGCAATTCTATTTTATTGTATTTTTTTTTCGAAGTGTTTGAAGGTTTTTGTGGAATCTGCAGAGGAGACTGGCCGGCTCCCTGCTGGATGTCACACAGTTGGTGTGAAGCAGAAGCATACAGCAGATGGAGGTTAATTGGAGGCTCATTAAACAACGAGGGGCTTTTTCTCTAATGAAAACCGTGACCCTGAACTGCTTTGGTCTGGCCTGGACTGAGGAAAACACAGCCACCTGCACAGAGAACGGAGGCGGCTTCTCAGACTCGGCTTCCTAGGAAGCTTCCCAAACTTCTGCTGATTCCAACCCTGTGATCTCACTGCCATTCAGGGGAATCAGGGTGATGATAATGTACAGAGAATGGGGGGGGGGGGGGGGGGGGGCATGGGTTCTATGGACTATCCGGTTTAATTGCAAGATTAAATTACATGGTTTTTGGTCTTGAAACGGGGACACGGGGATGTGACACGGGGACGATGTTCTAGAACTATAACTGTAAAGAGGTGCAGGGAATGCAGACCCCAGGTTATATAAATGTAAGGGGCTGTATAACATGTCGGTTTCAATATAATACCCCAAAATTAGGAATATAATAAGCCCTTCCGTGAAGGCACGGGCGGTGCTAGGAAGACCATGTCCAAGGATTGTGGGGGACACCAGCCCTAAATGAATTACATTACAAGTACATGGGTAGGAAGGTCATGCCTAAATCATCATACATGTACAATGTCGGTATCTCAGAGAGCGTTTCCTGACGTGGTCCAGGAGCTGTTAGGACCCAAACAAGTAGAAGAAGAATGGTCGGTCCGAATGGAGAAGATACCGATGGGGAGATGTATCAAACCTTCTAATAAGGACAGTTGGATAAGTTACTAATGGCAACCAATCAGCTGCTAGCTAGAATGTATTTGATTAATGATAGAGCTGATTGGTTGCTATGGACAACTTCTCAACTTTATCTCTCTCCAAGGATTGATAGATCCTCCCCCCCGAGAGCATTCGCAGAACGTGCAGTTTGTGGAAGTCCGGCTGGAGAGCCAATGTGGACATTATGCCCCCCACGTGGGGTCCTGGAAGACTTGTAGGTCATTGTTTATTTATTTCCATACTTCCAAGTTGAGCAACTTCTTTAGGATTTCCTAATATTGGAGAGGTTTGAAGCCTGCAGATCACGTCACAGGGTCGGCCCTCTGCTGTGCCCTTTTGGGCCTGATTCGGAGATGGATGTGGGGCCGACATTTACGTAGTTGAGCGATGTTTTTGCTACTGCGCATGCATGAAAAGTCTAGAAAACTCTTACTGCGCACTTGTTTTATCAATGTGAGCGATGTGGTGCGCAATTGCCGTGTGGTATCACTAACACTTTGGAAGGGGTTGGGCTATCCATGAGTGTTTCAGGATGGAGACTGGGAGGTGACCTAAAGTGATCGCAAAAAGGGGGCCGATTCATGAATGTGTTAGGGGGTGTCACTGGCATGTCCGGGAGCGCTGCTGGTGTTCCAAATTGCAAGTCCTCAGCTTCAGAGGCTATGTTTAGTTGGATTTGAGGAGAGTAGCTAGAGTAGACCCTACATTGACGATGTTGCGTTAATGTTGGTATGTATACAATCTTCATCGCAGATGTAATGCAACACAACTGGGGGAGTGTCTGTGTACATGACATCACTGGGGAGGGAGTGGCTGTATACATGACCTCACTTTGGGAGTGGCTGTGTACATGACATGACTGGGGGGAGTGGCTGTATACATGACATCACTAGGGAAAATGGCAGTATACATGACATCACTAGGGAAAATGGCAGTATACATGACATCACTGGGGGAGTGGCTGTATACATGACTTCACCGGGGAAGTGGCTGTATGTGTGAATCATTCAGGGCATGGCTACATGATGCAACATCACTGTGGGTGTGGATGTGTGCTGTAACATCACAAGGAGTGTGGCTGTATACATGACATTACTATGAGCGCGGCTTCTTGTGATATCACTGTGGGCTGTATGTAGAGACATTTGGGAACGAGAAGTTTAGGGGGAGAGTTATCAAACCCTAGAGAGAGAGAAAGGGGATGGTATAAGAGCTGTCCTTTGCGATAAACTTTGCATAAACCCAGAGGTCCTTCTTCCAGAGCCGGCCCTAGCCAAATTAGTGCCCTAGGCAAGATTTTGGGTGGTGCCCCCTCCCGTGGGTTCCTGAAAAGGGATGTGGCCCACACGACAGGGGCGTGGTCTCACTGTGCTGTGGCCCCTTCCCCCATTGTGCTGTGCTCCCAGCACCCCTCTCCTAGCACAGCACAGATCACAGCACCCCTAGCCCAGCAGAGCACGCCTCTCCCAGCAGTGAGCACCACAGCACTCACCCAGTTCCAGACTTACTCTACTTGAGCACAGTCTGCAGAGCCGCCCGACTCGAGGTACAGCAAGCCACGGGCGGTGGACCAGCTTTTTCCGGGCTCAGGCTGGCAGGCCACGTCCCGATGCAAGTTGCTCCAGCACTAACCGCTGTCCAGGTGCCTCACCCCACAAACCACCACCAGCTATTCTGCCTCTGCTCACTCACTGTTTGCTGTTGAGCTCCCATCGTGGATACTGTGCAGTGGCAGCTGTCAGAGACTCTGCAGGCAGCAAGTGCCCCGGCCGTTCCAGCACCAAACCTCCGCCGGCCCTAGGTGGTCTTGGATGCCCCTAGGCAGTTGCTTAGTTTGCCTATGCCCGGCTCTGCCTTCTGCGCATGCGTCAAGTGACTCACACGCCGCGGGGGAGCCGGGAGGGATCAGATTGGGTCTTTCTCCCAGCACTTTGCAAATAGAAGCCCATAGGCATACCGGAGCTTGGTGCATATGCGGTAAGTGGCCAGACCTCAAAAACTGCAATGATGCATCCCGCACTGTGTGTGAAAAATGACGGTTAGGAACCAGCTGTTTGGTACTTTAGCTCAATCCCTTTATTTCTCTCCCTGCTTTGATAAATCGACCCCTAAAGCTGGGTACACACTTAGCGATGTGTTCCTGGAGGATATGTTTGCCTGGCGGGACGACATATAGTACCGCGGGTACGCATTGAGCGATGGAATGAACGATGGAACGATCCCTTGTTCAGTCCTTCATTACCTGCAACGGCGCCGTACACCATATTGTCTGGTTGGCCATGCAGCAAGGCCGACAGGACGATATCGCATGCGGGAGTGCGCAGGTAGTACGTACACACTGGACGATCCGGCTGATAGCTCATTCAGATTCGGCCAGAAACGACATATCGGGCAGACATCGTCCTACTGCAGTGTTGGCTAACCTTGACACTCCAGCTGTTGTGGAACTATATATCCCAGCATGCCCTGCCACAGTTTTAGCATGCCCTAATAGCAAAACTGTAGCAGTGCATGCTGGGTTATGTAGTTCCATAACAGCTGGAGTGTCAAGGTTAGCCAACACTGTCCTAGTGTGTACCCAGCATAAGCCCCTAAATGGGAACTAAGCTGCTGCCCCAAGGAGCTGAACATCTACAGTAGTACAATGCGTATGTCCATGTGTGGCTGATTTATGAATGATCTGGGAAATAGCTGTGTATCTTGTTCTTATTATTTTTATGAAAAGCTGGCTGCAGGCAGGGGCAGGATTTAGGGGTCAGGGCTCCCCTGGGCACAACATCAACAGAGGCTCCCCTCCTTCCAGTTTTATTAGGTTCATTTTTTAATAAGCTCTAGTTTGGCGATCGTCTGTATAATGTAATAACAATACAACAAGCCATGGGCTAAGGCAGGGGCTTCTTTCTTGCTTTCAAAATCTTTCAGACTAACAGTAATGAAACAGCCAAGTGGTACCCCTAAGCACATGCCTAAAGTGCCTGATGGGAAATACACTCCTGCCTGCAGGCTCCAGGACGGGCTTAGCACATACAGTTTCTATGTAGACTCATCTCTCTTTTCCTAACCCAAAAATATAGAACAGACGGGCATTGCCCATTACACTGCCCATCCCCTCTATATACCCTGCACAGCAGTCACTGACCGTACATTGCCCATTACACTGCCCATCCCCTCTATATACCCTGCACAGCAGTCACTGACCGTATATTGCCCATTACACTGCCCATCCCCTCTATATACCCTGCACAGCAGTAACTGACCGTACATTGCCCATTACACTGCCCATCCCCTCTATATACCCTGCACAGCAGTAACTGACCGTACATTGCCCATTACACTGCCCATCCCCTCTATATACCCTGCACAGCAGTAACTGACCGTACATTGCCCATTACACTGCCCATCCCCTCTATATACCCTGCACAGCAGTAACTGACCGTACATTGCCCATTACACTGCCCATCCCCTCTATATACCCTGCACAGCAGTAACTGACCGTACATTGCCCATTACACTGCCCATCCCCTCTATATACCCTGCACAGCCGTAACTGACCGTACATTGCCCATTACACTGCCCATTCCCTCTATATACCCTGCACAGCAGTAACTGACCGTACATTGCCCATTACACTGCCCATCCCCTCTATATACCCTGCACAGCAGTAACTGACCGTACATTGCCCATTACACTGCCCATCCCCTCTATATACCCTGCACAGCAGTAACTGACCGTACATTGCCCATTACACTGCCCATCCCCTCTATATACCCTGCACAGCAGTAACTGACCGTACATTGCCCATTACACTGCCCATCCCCTCTATATACCCTGCACAGCAGTAACTGACCGTACATTGCCCATTACACTGCCCATCCCCTCTATATACCCTGCACAGCAGTAACTGACCGTACATTGCCCATTACACTGCCCATCCCCTCTATATACCCTGCACAGCAGTAACTGACCGTACATTGCCCATTACACTGCCCATCCCCTCTATATACCCTGCACAGCAGTCACTGACCGTACATTGCCCATTACACTGCCCATCCCCTCTATATACCCTGCACAGCAGTAACTGACCGTACATTGCCCATTACACTGCCCATCCCCTCTATATACCCTGCACAGCAGTAACTGACCGTACATTGCCCATTACACTGCCCATCCCCTCTATATACCCTGCACAGCAGTAACTGACCGTACATTGCCCATTACACTGCCCATCCCCTCTATATACTCTGCACAGCAGTAACTGACCGTACATTGCCCATTACACTGCCCATCCCCTCTATATACCCTGCACAGCAGTAACTGACCGTACATTGCCCATTACACTGCCCATCCCCTCTATATACCCTGCACAGCAGTAACTGACCGTACATTGCCCATTACACTGCCCATCCCCTCTATATACCCTGCACAGCAGTAACTGACCGTACATTGCCCATTACACTGCCCATCCCCTCTATATACCCTGCACAGCAGTAACTGACCGTACATTGCCCATTACACTGCCCATCCCCTCTATATACCCTGCACAGCAGGTAATTGTCAGGCTGATAAAATGACACCACTGAGCCAGCACAAACCACCCTGAATCGCTTTTCATTGAGATTTGCTGTTAGTTCCTATGGTGTGTGACTGTAACGAGAGAAAGCGTATGGATAACTGTGTCTGTACTTAGCCTGCCCTGGACTCTTCCACCATATACCCAATGGCAGATTATAATAGGAGAACTCAGACGGTACCTTTGCTATGTGTGAGAATGAACATAACGGGTTATTTCACTAAACATGACAATAGCAGCGTGTTTGCCATTTACTTTCAATGACTCAATGTGTACATTCATACAAGCACCACAATACAGTATGGGATCATGGGGCTCATTTATCATTAAATATTTGCGGTTTATTCCCCCAAAACACCTGTTTTCGGCAGGTAAGAATGGAGCAGATATCTCCATTACCGCTAACAGTCACAGACCACACAGGTTTCTATGGGAGATGCGATGTTGCTGGATTTACCAATATTCGGAATGCGCAGCTAACACCAACTGAATATGGCGTTACCCTATGGCCTATGGGCTACATTTCGCTAAATTTCCCGGCAATGGCGGCCGCTCATGTGCAGTATCCCCGGCAGCACATTGCAGGGACGGGCTTCCTTTCCGTGCCCCTTTCTCTGTATATGCCGGATAATCCATTCCAGCGCTATTACTGCACCTCGCAACGCGATCACGGGTGGTAATGTCAGTGGTTATTTCTCGGCACATAATGTAGCAATTTGCATTGTTTCAAGTTTGGAATTCAATATAATTCTCTGCTAATTCCTGGACCATGTATAGTTTTATAATGTATAGGAGAGCGTGTTTCAGTGCATGGTGACACATCTGAGGGACCAGTTCCTTATACAGTATAGCACACATCTCCTCTGTAGAACCTGAAATAATCATAATCTCCATACTTATCCCAAAGACATGGGACATTTAGAGGCCAGGTGTTGCGTGTATGGGGCCCCAGAATTTGGTGTTTGGACATGGGATGATTTCCATACAGCTGGGAAGGGGATGTAGTCAGCATCCCGGTGTGTAGACGACCGAAATACCGACAGCATCAGGATCCCGGCACCAGAATCCCGACCACCGGCATCCCGAAGGCAAGTATCGGGGATTAAGGTGCAGCGATATGCTTTAGGGGGAGGGTTAGGCACTAGGGGGTAATTAGGTTTAGGCACCGGGGAGAGAAGGGTAAGACTTACCTTGACTTAACTTACCGTGTTCCTTATGGGTGTCGGAATGACGCTATTGGTATTCTGACCAATGGCATCCCGACCGCCAGGATCTCATACCCAACCCTCTCCAACCTACAGCATAAAAAGGTAATACTTCTGTGTTTATAGGGATATTCAGTATCTTGTCACCTTTGGGTCCCAGAAACCTATGTATTACTCTCTCTGAGGATGGGAAATTAATTGTTCCCCTCAGGGGAAACCGTACCGCAGGTTACCATGGCATTACATTGGGTCTGGAAGTAGACAAAGGTCTTTTCAGGGCTGAGGCCCCCATTTTTTGCTCCTCACAGAAATGGCTCCCCCCCAGTAATATTAATGATTCACCTGTGTGGTCACCACGTGGAGTCCTAAGAAGTATCTGAGATGACCACTGAGCAGGATAATATCTGACGAGAGTATTAAATAATCTTCCAGGTCTGGGAGTCAGAACCTTTATACCAATAATTACTGTATGTGAGATCTCCATCACATACCCTCAGGTCCTACGTGTTCCCGAACCCACCGGCGCTCCTCGTTCCCTCCAGCACCCTTTGTTCCTGCAACCTCTTCTTGAACCCTTACATTCTCATTTCCAAACTCTCGAGATCTCATTCCCAGAACCCTCAGGATCTCCTCATTCTCCAAACCCTCAGGCTCACCTCATTCCCAAAACCCTCAGGCTCACCTCATTCCCAAAACCCTCAGGCTCACCTCATTCCCAGAACCCCCAAGCTCTCCTCATTCCCAAAACCCTCAGGCTCACCTCATTCCCAGAACCCACAGGATCTCATTCCCAGAACCCTCAGGCCCTCCTCATTCCCAGAACCCACAGGCAATCCTCATTCCCAGAACCCTTAGGATCTCCTCATTCCCCAAACCCTCAGGCTCACCTCATTCCCAGAACCCTCAGGCTCTCCTCATTCCCAGAACCCTCAAGCTCTCCTCATTCCCAAAACCCTCAGGCTCACCTCATTCCCAGAACCCACAGGATCTCATTCCCAGAACCCTCAGGCCCTCCTCATTCCCAAAACCCTCAGGCTCACCTCATTCCCAAAACCCTCAGGCCCTCCTCATTCCCAGAACCCACAGGCAATCCTCATTCCCAAAACCCTCAGGATCACCTCATTCCCAGAACCCTCAGGATCACCTCATTTCTAAAACCCACAGGATCTCATTCTCAGAACCCTCAGGCACTCCTCATTCCCAGATCCCACAGGATCTCATTCTCAGAACTCTCAGGCACTCTTCATTTCCAGAACCCTTAAGTGCTCCCAGTTTCCTAACTCTCAGGTTCTACTCATTCCCAGAAAACTCAAGCTCTCCCTGCTCCTGAACTGTTTATCCTCGTTCCCAGAAGCCCCAGGTGCTCCCAGTTCCCAGAACTCAGATTCTTCTCATTCAGTTATCCCGCTTTTTGAATCTTTCCCCAGCTCTTTGTTCTGCTCTGGGAGAGACTCAGAAACTAGGGATCAGAGATCAGTTGCATATTTGCTGACTTGTCAATCTCATGGTTAGTTCCAGGTTCCTGTCATGATTGGCATTATTGTGCTAGAATTGTCACAGGTGACAGGATAATTACTGTATATCTCTTTCGGACATCTGAAGGTTCTTCTCTGATATGTCCGGAACTTGTGTGAATGGGGAACATGCACAGTATCTGTGTAGGGAAACATATTATAGATAAAGGTGACCACAGACAATGTCCCCAGCATCGTTATACGGAGCCTTTTCTGGAGCCATTTTGTCCTGTGTGATGAGTAATAATTGCTTTGGGTTTCTGGCCTTTTCAAAGTGGGATTTCTCTGTTCTCTGATTTGCGTCTGCCTGGAATTAGGGTTTTGTTACTGTTAGGGTGGATGTCAGTACAGCGGACACCGCAAGTGCCGTGTCCCAAATTTCACTCCGGGGGAGCCTCAATCCCATCCCTTTTCACACAAACTGTCCTGCCATTGGTTGAGCCCTAACAGTGAACTGACATTTACTGAAGTGCAGAGACATTTGATTGGCTACCGAAGTTCACTGAAGGGACAGTTGAGTCTAGCGATGACAGAACAATTTGTAATGTACCAGATATGTGGTCCAAATGTCAGTGAGAGGCAGTACGAGGAGATGGCCGTGATAGAATTGTTATATATACTGGTCATAGGGATGTGTATACGGTGAAGATATGACAATAAATTGTATAAAGTAAGTGGTGTTGTAACAGGCGCCAAGCACCTTTCTAGGCTGCAGATAGCTATACATGACAAGTACCACCCTTCAGTACTAAGTGTGCACGAATAATAAAAAGGTACGTATAGTCAAGTGCGCACAGTGCTCCCAAATCAAGATAAAAATAATATTCACAATACTTCCCCACGACTCCAATCAAGATGTCGCATATGATCTTCAAATTGAAGTGGTGGCATTTCCATACATATGAAAAACATAAGATTGGCCAAACATAGTGTAATACAATCACAAATACAATTTATTAAACTTTTTGAGAATAAAAACAATTAAACATGGGTATATATTCAACAATACCCTCGAAGAAAATAAATAAATGCTGTGTGTAGGATAAATATTCCTATGTGCTGTGTGTAGGATGAATATTCCTACATGAGAATAAATGGTTCTATACAATGAAGATAGGGGAATTACCAGACGTCCCTTTAACAAGGGCCCATAGTTTTTATAGATGGAGGTTTTCGGATCACCTCTGTCTCAGGATCCTTATTTGAGGGATATTCATGCAATTCCTGTCAGATGATCCTGTCACCGTGTACCAAAGCGTTTCAGGAGTCGGCTGCTCCCTTCCTCAAGGTAAAGTGACATGTGCAAAACTGACCATCTTTAAACCCTTTTCAGGATTCACTTCTGGGTCAAAATATTGGAATTCTTCATATTTTTAATTACACAACCAATACATATATGATTGTCCCTGCGATGTCCTTCAATTATTCTAATAGATATCTAAAACGGATCTAACAGAAGAAAAAAAAAGAATTTTTACTAAAAAGTATCGAATTTATTTTAAATAATAATTATTTCTATTTTAATGGTGACTATTACATGCAAAAGATGGGTACCGCTATGGGGACCAAATTCGCTCCCAGTTACGCCAATTTATTTATGGCGTACTGGGAGGAAACACGAATGAAGGATATTTTTGATGGAAACTTGAAGATTTGGTACCGCTATATAGATGACGTCATTTTTATTTGGGAGAAAACAGAAGAGGAGTTGGAATAATTTTTTAAAGTTCTTAATGATAACGATTTTAACATAAGTTTTAGTTTTAAATCAAGCCAACAAGAAATCAATTTTTTGGACCTCACGATATATGTGGAGGAAGAGAAATTAGAAACGAAATGCTATAGCAAACCTACTGATGCCAATAATTACATATCCATTTTTAGTGAACACCATGAGAATTGGCTTAGGAGTGTGCCTAAAAGCCAATTCCTGCGGTTAAGACAGAACTGCAGCAAGAAGGAGGTGTGCGAAGACCAGAAAACCACTATGGAAGAAAGATTTAAAGAAAAAGGCTATGAGGATGATGTATTAAATAAATTCAAAAAGGAAGTGCTGGACAATGATAGGAAAACACTTTTACAAAATAAACGAAAAACAAAAGAAGGAAGTGAGACTTTTAAACATGCATTTATTACTGAGTATACAGGACAATATAAAAAAGTGGAAGGCATTGTGAAGAAACATTGGCACTTATTGTTGAAAGATCCAGTACTAAAAAAGACATTACCCATGAAACTGGCTTTCATCTACAGACGGGCACCTAATTTGAAGATCAAGTTAAGAGTGCACTCAATATAGAAAACCCACACCCGATACGAAGTAAAGGATTCTTTCGCTGTGGCAACTGTGTAGCATGTAGAGAAATCAGAGTAAAAGAAACGAAATACATTGATTTTATGATCAAAGGGAATACATACAAGTTAAATAATTTTCTGACATGCAACACGACGAATGTAATATACTTCATTGAATGCAGTTGTAATTTAGTTTATGTAGGGAGAACCAGCCGAGCACTAAAAACAAGATTGAGAGAACACCTTCGAAACATCGGAAATGGGTTGATGACACACTCCCTATCAAATCATTTTAAATCAGTACACAACTGCTCCACAAAAGAGTACGGTTCATGGCAATTGAAAATATTAAAAGTACGTGGAGAGAGAGAAATGAAGAGAAGTTAGCAAAAAGCGAAATGCAGTGGATTTTAAATTAAAAACAATGATACCAAGAGGTCTTAATTCAGATTTTGAGCTGAAATGGTTTTTATAGAAGTTTTATAATCATTCACCATTCACTCTTTCACAATCTATCCACAGTTTTATATAGAGCTATTTTATTCCTTCCACTATGGTTTTATATATTATGTATTATATTTTTATCTATTTATTCCTTCTCTCCTCAAATTTTTTTATTGTTATTATTATATTATTATCCCTCTTTCTTTGAATACCAGTGCACTAGAGATTCTATCCGATTTGATTCTATTTATCTTGATTACACCTCTTTTTACCATCATGTCAGGAAAAAGAATTATCCACGACTCCCCCATGGTTAAGACAGTATATTGCTGGAAAAAAGATCGTTTTAATACCGAATAAAAGATGGCCACCCGGATCAGTGTGAACATTTAGAAGGAGTGTCCCACCAAAAACGGCCGCCGGATAATAAGAGACAATATAAAGAGGAACTTTTAAGCTACATAAAGATGGCCGCTAAACCGGAAATACAATGGGTCCCTGATGCGTTCCACATACAGGAAGCGGGGATGCTAATAGGATTGGGAGCCACAACTTGGGGGAACAACATGCAGGAACTATATATCTGTGTATGGTGCGGGTGGTGGGAGCGCATTGTGGACGGATTTACATAGCGCTGAAACCGGAACTGGTAGTGACGCACTTCCGGTTCGGCGATAAACGTAGAAAAGTGAATTAAAGTAATTTAGAAGTGTATGAGACACTCTTATAATTATGTTATCTATTAGAGTAACTGAAGGACATCGCAGGGACAATCATATTATATGTATTGGTTGTGTAATTAAAAATATGAAGAATTCCAATACCTTGACCTTTGACTCGGAAGTGAATCCTGAAAAGGGTTAAAGATGATCAGTTTTGCACATGTCACTTTACCTTGAGGAAGGGAGCAGCCGACTCCTGAAACGCGTTGGTACACGGTGACAGGATCATCCAGCAGGGAGGAATTGCATGAATATCCCTCAAATAAGGACCCTGAGACAGAGGTGATCCGGAAACCTCCATCTATAAAAACTACGGGCCCTTGTTAAAGGGACTTCTGGTAATTCCCCTATCTTCATTGTATAGGACCATTTATTCTCATGTAGGAATATTCATCCTACACACAGCACATAGGAATATTCATCCTACACACAGCACATAGGAATATTCATCCTACACACAGCACATAGGAATATTCATCCTACACACAGCACATAGGAATAGTCATCCTACACACAGCACATAGGAATATTCATCCTACACACAGCACATAGGAATATTCATCCTACACACAGCACATAGGAATATTCATCCTACACACAGCACATAGGAATATTCATCCTACACACAGCACATAGGAATATTCATCCTACACACAGCACATAGGAATATTCATCCTACACACAGCACATAGGAATATTCATCCTACACACAGCACATAGGAATATTCATCCTACACACAGCACATAGGAATATTCATCCTACACACAGCACATAGGAATATTCATCCTACACACAGCACATAGGAATATTCATCCTACACACAGCACATAGGAATATTCATCCTACACACAGCACATAGGAATATTCATCCTACACACAGCACATAGGAATATTCATCCTACACACAGCACATAGGAATATTCATCCTACACACAGCACATAGGAATATTCATCCTACACACAGCACATAGGAATATTCATCCTACACACAGCACATAGGAATATTCATCCTACACACAGCACATAGGAATATTCATCCTACACACAGCACATAGGAATATTCATCCTACACACAGCACATAGGAATATTCATCCTACACACAGCACATAGGAATATTCATCCTACACACAGCACATAGGAATATTCATCCTACACACAGCACATAGGAATATTCATCCTACACACAGCACATAGGAATATTCATCCTACACACAGCACATAGGAATATTCATCCTACACACAGCACATAGGAATATTCATCCTACACACAGCACATAGGAATATTCATCCTACACACAGCACATAGGAATATTCATCCTACACACAGCACATAGGAATATTCATCCTACACACAGCACATAGGAATATTCATCCTACACACAGCACATAGGAATATTCATCCTACACACAGCACATAGGAATATTCATCCTACACACAGCACATAGGAATATTCATCCTACACACAGCACATAGGAATATTCATCCTACACACAGCACATAGGAATATTCATCCTACACACAGCACATAGGAATATTCATCCTACACACAGCACATAGGAATATTCATCCTACACACAGCACATAGGAATATTCATCCTACACACAGCACATAGGAATATTCATCCTACACACAGCATTTATTTATTTTCTTCGAGGGTATTGTTGAATATATACCCATGTTTAATTGTTTTTATTCTCAACAAGTTTAATAAATTGTATTTGTGATTGTATTACACTATGTTTGGCCGATCTTATGTTTTTCATATGTATGGAAATGCCACCACTTCAATTTGAAGATCATATGCGACATCTTGATTGGAGTCGTGGGGAAGTATTGTGAATATTATTTTTATCTTGATTTGGGAGCACTGTGCGCACTTGACTATATGTACCTTTTTATTATATGTGTATACGGTGGCTACATATAATACATGCTACCCACATGTATACTGGGTATGGAGTGGCATAATATACTGTACATTGTATTGTATGGTGGGTATGATTATATACATGCTACTTACCTGTATTATATAATGGGCATTAGGTGACATTAAATACATTGATATTAAATACACTGACATGGACAAGGTGTATAAACATTGCAGCAGCAGTTATAGTACCCAAATAGCAAAATCCAAAGGTTACAGTAGATGCCATTGTAGGCAGTGGGGAGGAGATGATGGTATCAGTATGGTACATTATATACGTGAAACTCACCTGCATTGTATGCTGGCCATGGCGTGGCATTATACAGTATATGTGCTACTCGTCTGTATTATACACTGGCCACGGAGTGGCATTGTACAGTATATGTGCTACTCGTCTGTATTATACACTGGCCACGGAGTGGCATTGTACAGTATATGTGCTACTCGTCTGTATTATACACTGGCCACGGAGCGGTATTATACAGTATATGTGCTACTCGTCTGTATTATACACTGGCCACGGAGCGGTATTATACAGTATATGTGCTACTCGTCTGTATTATACCCTGGCCACGGAGCGGCATTATACAGTATATGTGCTACTCGTCTATTATACACTGGCCACGGAGCAGCATTATACAGTATACTGTATGTGCTACTCGTCTGTATTATACACTGGCCACGGAGCAGCATTATACAATATATGTGCTTCTTGTCTGTATTATACACTGGCCATTGAGTGGCATTATACAGTATATGTGCTACTCATCTGTATTATACGCTGGCCACAGAGCGGCATTATACAGTATATGTGCTACTCGGCTGTATTATATACTGGCCACAGAGCGGCATTATACAGTATATGTGCTACTCGGCTGTATTATATACTGGCCACGGAGCGGCATTATACAGTGTATGTGCTACTCGTCTGTATTATGCGCTGGCCACGGAGCGGCATTATACAATATATGTGCTACTTGGCTGTATTATACACTGGCCACGGAGCGGCATTATAGAGTATACTGTATGTGCTACTCATCTGTATTATAGGGAGGTGCACCTACAGCCATACAGTCCATGTGAACGTGGAGTGCAACTACAGCCATACAGTCCATGTGAACGTGGAGTGCAACTACAGCCATACAGTCCATGTGACCGGGGGGTGCAACTACAGCCATACAGTCCATGTGACCGGGGGGTGCAACCACAGCCATACAGTCCATGTGACCGGGGAGTGCAACCACAGCCATACAGTCCATGTGACCAGAGGTGTTACTACAACCATACAGTCCATGTGACCAGTGGTGTAACTATAGCCATACAGTCCATGTGACCAGAGGTGTAACTACAGCCATACAGCCCATGTGACCAGAGGTGTAACTATAGCCATACAGCCCATGTGACCAGAGGTGTAACTATAGCCATACAGTCCATGTGAACAGAAGTGTAACTACAGCCATGCAGTCCATGTGACCAGAGGTGTAACTACAGCCACACAATCCATGTGATCGGGGGGTGTAACTACAGCCATACAGTCCATGTGACTGTAGGTGCTAACTATAGCCATACAGTCCATGTGGCTGGGAGTGCAACTACAGCCATACTGTCCATGTGACCAGAGGTGTAACTATAGCCAGTAGCGGCTCCAGGCACGGGCAAGCCAGTCCGTCGCCCGGAGCGATACTGTTTCCGGAGGGCGGTCCACCTCCCTCCCAGCGCTATAGGACATATTTAAGCACAGGGGGAGGGAGCGGAGGAGGGAAGGGGCGGCAACACAGAACGGCGCTGGGCGCAGCGCTGGCCCTGACTATAGCCACACAGTCCATGTGACCAGAGGTGTAACTATAGCCATACAGCCATGTGATCGGGGGGTGTATCCACAGCCATACAGTCCATGTGACTGTAGGTATAACTATAGCCATAAAGTCCATGTGGCCAGAGGTGTAACTACAGCCATACAGTCCATGTGACCGGGGGGGGTGGTGCAACTACAGCCATACAGTCCACCTGACCAGTGGTAGCTATGGGTTCCTGTCAATAGACAGACAGTAATTAGAAAGACAACAAATGTTAGACAGGAAACAGGTCAACAGGGATAAATTGAGATGAGGTTAGGTGCGTCGGGTGGGCGCCCTGTGGACCCTATTGTTCTTGAAGAAAGAGTTAACAATGGTAAGTCTACCATAACTCTTATTTTGTTCTTCAGGGTCCACAGGAACTACCTTGGGGATGTCCTAAAGCAGTTCTCTTAAGGGTGGGGACGCTCTTGAGCAGAGAGGAGAATCCGCCGCCTAAAGGAAGCATCCTTGGAGGCAAAAGTATCAAATTTGATGAAAGCGTGGACAAAAGACCAAGTGGCCGCCTTGCACAACTGTTCCACAGAGGCATCATGCCTAAACGCTCATGATGGTCCCACAGAGTTGAATGTGCTGTCAACAGTGTTAGGGACAGGGAGATCAGCCTGTGTATAAACCTGAGAAACAGTCATATGCAGCCAGCAAGCCAAAGTCTGCTTGTTAACTGGCCAGCCCCGTCTGTGAAAACCACATAACACAAAAAGCGCATCTGACTTCCTGGAGGAGTTGGTACGATCCACGTAGATACGAAGGGCTCAAACCCCATCCAGGGAAGCTTCACTTATAGAAAGGTCTGAAGACTGAAAGGCCGGGACTACAATTTCTTCATTCATATGAAAATGGGATACCACCTTTGGAAGGTAGCCGCCCCATGTACGGGGGACAGATCTATTCTGGTGAAAAATCAAATATGGGGAGCGACATGAAAGCGCTGCCAACTCAGACACTCTGCGAGCTGAGGAGATAGCGAGGAGAAAAAGTGTATTTGAGGTCCACTGTGTCCAAGGGCTCAAAGGGAGGAGCCTGCAGCACCCTGAGAACCGAGGATAAATCCCACGGTGCCACCGGAGGGACAAACGAAGGTTGAAGGCGGAGAACACCCTGCAAAATTGTTCTAACATCCGGCAGGAGAGCGATTATGCAAACCAAACTGACAAAGCAGAAACCTGAACTTTCAAGGTAGCCAGGCGGAGACTGAGGTCTAGTCCAGCCTGGAGAAAATGAAGAACTTGGGAGACCCTGAAAATTTTAGGGTCGTACTTTCTGTGAGAACATTGAAAAAAAGAATGCCAAATTCTGTAATAGATGCGGGCAGAGGAAGGCTTTCTTGCCCTGAGCATCGTCTAAATCACAGAAGTAGAAAAACCCTTGACTTTTAAGACGGAAGACTCAAAAGCCACGCCGTCAAAGCCAGACGAGGTAGGTCCGGATGTAAGCAGGAACCCTGCCCTAGCAAATCCGTCCGTAAAGGAAGTGGATGTCTATGGATAGACAGGTCAGATCGATGAACCAATGTCACCTGGGCCAAGGTGGGGCTATTAGTATCACCCCGCCGCCCTCTTGCTTGAATTTTCTGAGGACCCTTGGTAGGAGGGAGATTGGAGGAAACAGGTATGGGAATCTGAAATCCCACCTCACCGCCAGAGCGTCCACGAAGGTTGCTGATGGGTCTCAGATCCTGGACCCATACCTGGGGTCCTTGTGATTGTGACATGATGCAATGAGGTCGACATCCGATAGTCCCCACTTGTCCACCGGGAGCTGCAAGATGTCCGGATTCTCCCGCGTGTACGTCCTGACAATTTAGGAAATCCGCTTCCCAGTTGAAGACTTCTGGAATGAATATTGCCGACATTGCTGGAAGATGGAGTTATGCCCAAACCAGAAAGTTCGCCACTTCCCTCATGGCTGCCGGCCTTCATGTGCCACCCTGATGGTTGATGTAAGCCACTGTGATAGCGTTGTCGGATTGAATCTTGACCGGCCTAACCTGAAGGTGGCCCTGTGCCAGAATGAGCACCTTGTGCACTGCACGAATCTCCAAAATGTTTATGGGCAGGTGACTTTCCTGAGCCATCCATCTTCCCTGAAAGGTGTGATGACCTGTCACCGTGCCCCATCCTCGAAGACTTGCGTCCGTGGTGAGAACCCAATTTGGGACCCATAATGGTTGACCCTTGTCTAGATGGGCTGTCTGTAGTCACCATGAGAGGGAAAGCAGTACCTCTGGGGAGATAAGGATCGTTTGAGACTTTCCCACCGAAACAGAATCCATCGCTGCAGGGGCCTGGAACAGAACTGGGCATATGCCACCATGACGAAGGTGGATACCATGGACTCCAGGACCTGCATTGTTGAGTGAACTGATACTCTTCGATTGTGGAGCAATTTGCGCACCCGCAATTGTAGAGCAGAAATCTTGTCTCCTGGTAGAAAGACCCTTTGTGCCATAGAATTCAGTAGCGCCCCCAGATGTACCATCTGTTGAGTTGGAGAAAAAGACGACTTTTTCCAATTGGCTATCCAGCGGTGGTCTTGCAGACAGGCAATGTTCAGCTGGAGATTATGTTGTAACATCTCCGGAGACTGCGCCAATATCAGGAGGTCGTATCCTGACTCCTTGTCGTCTGAGATGAGCCGTCATGACTGCCATTGTTTGGTAAACACCCGAGGGGCTGTGGACAGACCAAAGGGCAGAGCCTGAAACTGGTAAATGTTGCTGATGAACAAACCTCAGAAACCTTTGGTGCATCCTGTTTGTCCAGGGAAACCATGAAATCCCCAGGCTCCATTGCCAACATAACTCACACCGTAGGGTTTCCATTACGGAATTTGAGCACATGGATAAACCTGTTGAGATTTCAGATTCAGAATAGGGCGATAAGACCCATTTGGCTTCTGAATCAAAAATAAATTTGAATAACAACCCCTTCTTGTTGGGCCACAGGAACAGAGATTATTACTCCTGCAACCAATAGGGCACCAATAGCCTCTTGACCGGGTCTGATGGAGTTGTACAAAAAAAAAACTTCTGAGGGGGATGCATCTGAAAAGTGAGGGCATATGCTTAAGAGACCACTTCTCAAACCCAAGCATCCGTTGTTGTCTGATGCCATGTGTAGGAAAACTGAAGAAGTCTGTCTCCCACCATGAGAGCCCTCAGGAGGAGGCCCACCCCATCAGGCAGATGGCTTACCATCCGGCTTGGAAGCTGGATGTCTGGCCAGCCATGATTTCTTGGTCTGCAGTCTGGCCTTCCTGCGGGAATTAACTTGTCTGGAAAAGGACTGTCCCTTTGCCCGTCCTTGAGGGAGAAAGGTCAGAAAAGAAGACTGCATATATTTAGAGGTAGTATCAGATGGCAATCCGGCAGATTTTGCTGCTGCCACGGTAGCCACTATGTTATCCAATTCTGGGCTAAACAACATTTTTCCAGCAAGAGGCAGAGATTGAAGGGCTCTCTTAGAACCCGTATCTTTCTTCCAGGATCTTAACCAAAGGGTTCTGCAAGCCACAACCGAAGTTGCCGATATTCTAGAAGCCAGAAGACCTGCGTCAATAACTGCTTCTCAAACATAAGCAGATGCTTCTTGCATTTGGGAGAGATAGGACAGTTGTTCTCTGGTAGCCTGTGGCATACTGTCTTCCAGAGGTTTTACCCATTCTTCCATCACCTTGGCTACCCAGGCTACGGCCACAGCCGCCGGGTAATAGCTCCAGACAATGATAAAACTGATTTCAAACATGTTTCAAGTGTCCTATCTGTAACATCCTTGAGTGAGGATGAAGATGAAATAGGTAATGTAGAGCTCTTGATCAATAGTGTCACATGAGTGAAGGACTTCCCACTTGGTACATTCACCAGGTGAAAACGGGGATACAAAGATGTTCACTTCCTTGTAGCATGAAAATGTCTATCAGGAGTGCTCCATGCTTCAGCCATGAGGCCCGTAAGCTGTTCAGACTGAGGAAAGTAATCCTTTACCACTTTCTGACGCCTAAAGACCGGAGTCTTAGATTTAGGCGGAACCTCCTCTTCCTCTATACTAAGGATGGATCTAACCGCTGTCACCAGAGAGGGAACATTCGCAGAGGATTAGTGGTCTTCTCCAGCTGAGAGAGACTCGGGGAGGAACCATTTGTATCGTCATCTGATGAAGTGTTAGAATCCCCAGGCTGCACCTGATGGGATACTCTCTTAAGCCTAGGCTTAATAGTAACTGGTCTATTTGTTTGTACCACTTGCTGAGCAGTGTTAGATGGTTGAACCATACTGATTTGAGTGAGCATAGGTATCCATCCAGAAAGGGTACATGGGGGGGATATACATAGAAGGATGTAACTGCTGCAGGAACCCCATAGTGAGAGGCAGCTGCTGCACGGTCCACTAAATGCGACATAACCTGAGACCAAGAGGATGCCCAGAATGGCTCTTGTACAGGAGCTGGTGTACTGGATTGTGAGGTACAGTCAGGTGCATAAATATTGGGACATCGACAGAATTTTCATATTTTGGCCTCTATTCGCCACCACAATGGCTTTGAAATGAAACAAACAAGATGTGCTTTACCTGCAGACTTTCAGATTTAATTTGAGGGTAATTACATCCAAATCAGGTGAACGGTGTAGGAATTACAGCGGTTTCTATATGTGCCTCCCACTTTTTAAGGGGCCAAAAGTAATGGGACAAACTAAACAATCCTAAATCTAACTTTCACTTTTTAATACTTTGTTGCAAATCCTTTGCAGGTAATTACAGCCTGAAGTCTGGAACGCATAGACCTCACCAGACGCTGGGTTTCATCCCTGGTGATGCTCTGCCAGACCTCTACTGCAAATGTCTTCAGTTCCTGCTTGTTCTTGGGGCATTTTCCCTTCAGTTTTGTCCTCATCAAGTGAAATGCATGCTCAATCTGATTCAGGTCAGGGGATTGACTTGGCCATTGCATAACATTTCACTTTTCAGCCTTAAAATACTCTTTGGTTGCTTTTGCGGTATGCTTCGGGTCATTGTCCATCTGCACTGTGAAGCGCCGTCCAATGAGTTCTGAAGCATTTGACTGAATATGAGCATATAATATTGCCCGAAACACTTCAGAATTCATTCTGCTGCTTTTGTCAGCAGTCACATCATTAATAAACACAAGAGAACCAGTTCCATTGGCAGCCATACATGCCCACGCCATGACACTACCACTACCATGCTTCACTGATGAGGTGGTATGTTTTGGATCATGAGCAGTTCCTTTCCTTCTCCATACTTTTCTCTTCCCATCACTCTGTTACAAGTTGATATTTGTCTCATCTGTCCATAGGATGTTGTTCCAGAACTGTAATAGCTTTTTTTAGATGTTGTTTGGCAAACTCTAATCTGGTCTTCCTGTTTTTGTGGCTCACCAATGGTTTACATCTTGTGGTGAACCCTCTATATTCACTCTTGTGAAGTCTTCTCTTGATTGTTGACTTTGATACATATACACCTACCTCCTGGAGAGTGTTCTTGATTTGGCCAACTGTTGTGAAGGGGTTTTTCTTCACCAGGGAAATAATTCTTCTGTCATCCGCCACAGTTGTTTTCCGTTGTCTTCCGGGTCTTTTGGTGTTGCTGAGCTCTCCGGTGCGTTCTTTCTTTTTAAGAATGTTCCAAACAGTTGATTTGGCCACTCCTAATGTTTTTGCTATCTCTCTGATGGGTTTGTTTTGATTTTTCAGCCTAATGATGGCTTGCTTCACTGATAGTGACAGCTCTTTGAATCTCATATTGAGAGTCGGCAGCAACTGATTCCAAATGCAAATGTCACACCTAGAATCAACTCCAGACCTTTTACCTGCTTAATTGATGAAATAACGAGGGAAAAGCCCACACCTGTCCATGAAATAGCTTTTGAGTTGATAGTCCCATTACTTTTGGCCCCTTAAAAAGTGGGAGGCACATATAGAAACCGTTGTAATTCCTACACCGTTCACCTGATTTGGATGTAATTACCCTCAAATTAAATCTGAAAGTCTGCAGTTAAAGCACATCTTGTTTGTTTCATTTCAAAGCCATTGTGGTGGTGAATAGAGGTCAAAATATGAAAATTCTGTCAATGTCCCAATATTTATGCACCTGACTGTAGCTGCCTCCTATGACAGGGAGCACACAAACCATCCTGTATGAAATCCTGAGCCGACAGGCCTGCTAAACAGGGTTTATATGATATAAGCACAGGAGCTTCAGCCTCCTGATTATCCTTAACCTTTCACATATCAATGTATAAAAGGTATAAGGTACAAGGTATAAATGCAATGCAATGTGAAGTAGACAAAAAAAACCACACATCCTGTTCCAGAGGGATGAGAAGAAAAACAGTGATAGTTATAACTGACAGTCAGAAATAAGAGGCAGTATCAAACAGCAGCTAGCATACAATGCATATGCAATTAAATTGCAATGAGCTCTGAAACAACTGACCAACACCCTAGACTTGGTAGGATGTAGAGCACTATATACCTGACCCAGGGGAGAGGTATACAGGGAGACAAACCCAAACCTTCTGAGAACAAACAGCTTCAGAAGAGCACCGATGGTGGACTGTGAGCGTCTCATATATATGAGGCGGGTAGGAAAAGCAACAGAGACGCGGGACTACTTTCGTAGGGTCTGCGTCTGGGTCGGAGCGGCCGAAGAGCCTATCTCCCCTAAGCTGCATCAACCTACGCTGGCCTCATGGCAGTAGATGCGTCTACTGCTGATCCCCGGCGTCAGACGATAAGGCCCCGGTGATCTAGTGAGGATGCGGTGGAGCGGCCAGGCCTTCACTGCAGCGGCTTCCGGTGCATCTCCAGCGCCAGAAGCAAGGACTGCCACACAGTGGCATCACCTTACCCAACATCTCCGTACCTTACTCGACAAATGAGGAATCGCCTTACCAGACATCTCCATGCGTCCGATTGCAGTCCGGGTCTCCAGCGTCGCTGCTAGCTAAGCTCCGCTGTGACCCGACAAAATCACCAGAGACGTTACTGGTCTTGTGGCATCGGCAAAGAGGTAGGAGTCGTCGCAGTGCATGCGTCTTATTAGGACGCTCAGCATTGCTAACCCAGTAAAATAGTAAACTAAAACAAGTCATAAAATTAAAGCTTGGGACCCTGTTCAGTAGGTGCATCTGATCTGCTGAGCACCAAACAAACAACTGAACGCCTGTAGCTGGGGGCAGGGTATATATGGAGGAGGACCAGTGCATTCTGGGAGCTAAAGCTTTGACTGTTTGGTGTCTGTATCTCTCCAACCACATACCGTAAGGTAGTTAGAAGAAAAGGTTGACACAGAATATGTCGACATGGATAAACATAGACAGGTACAAAAGGTCGACAAAAAATAGTCAACTTTTTTTTTTGTTAGGGTTAGGCACTAGAAGGGACGGTTAGTGTTAGGCATCAGGAGGGTGAGTTAGGCACTTACCGGAAGGATAGGCACTAGTAGGAATAGTTAGGCACTTATCCCGATGGTTAGGGTTAGGCACCAGGAGGGAGGGTTAGGGTGAAGATTAGGGCTAGAAAACAAACAAAACAAAAAAAGTATTGATCATTTTGTCGAGCTTTTGACCATGTCGACCTATTGCCTGTCAAACATTTGTTGTCTATCTAGACATTATCTATTATATCAAACCCAGTTTCTATAGCCATACAGTCATATGACTGGGGATGTAACTATAGCCATACAGTTATGTGACCAGTGGTCCACCTCATTCACAATGTACAGTAGGCAGTCATTTCTCCCTGGCACTGTTACATGACCAGGGTGATCTAACCTCGTAAGGACAGGACTGCTTACTGCTACCCATCCACGGGCAGATCTGAGCACCTAATGACTAGATCTGCACTACATGGCCAACCACACGCTGGCTACGTTGGATGGATCTGGTTGTTTGGCGCCCAGGTGTGGAATCAGATTAGATGTCACCCAGCTGGATTTGATAAGATATTATGTTGGTTGGGAGTGATGCAGCAATTTGGGGCCAATTTGCCACAAATAAATTGGTTGTAGAAATCACTGTTGTACGTGAAACTTTAATTTGGGAATTTTTTTTTTCTCTTTTTTAACAGTAATTGTAATTAAATATGATTAATAGTTTGACACAACTGATCTGACAAGTAATAAGACTACTGGACAGTACATGGGATGACCCCTAATTACATAGAGTTGAAATCTGAGACCTTTGTTGTATATAATACATTGTTGCGCAGATAGCAGCGCACTCCGGAAACCTGACACGAGTGATGACCAAACGCTCCGCCAACAAACACGACAAAAGCTTCTTTTATAAACAAAGTATTTATTTTACCTATTAACAAGTCGATCTGGTGTTATTTTGGTGCGTACATCTTTAGACGGATTTGCTGGGAAGGAACAGATGGGACGGCGGGCTCACAGTGTTGACGTTTGATCATTGCTTCTTGAGGGGTGTAGGCGGGAGACCATGTAAAAAGGGGGGTATAGCAGTTATGCCATGGAAGATGAGTATTTTGTCCCAGTGCAGACTACTGGCTGTACTCCGATATAAGAATAAGCTGCTATATCAATGGCCCAGGATGCTGTCCACCTCTGTCCTCTTACATACAACTGGAAAATGCTGGTGACATTCATAGGAAATGCCTACAGTGTGTACAGAAAATCATAGGATACCTATTTGTACCGGAGCCCCAAAACTACAGGAGCCCAAGGCAACTAACCAGAAAGAAATGTATCATCTCTATAAAGACGTCTACCTACAGAAAACAAAAAAGCTCAACCTCAGAGCCGCACCTGTTCAGGTGACGTAACGAACGGTGGCCACAAAAATGGACTGGACGAGATCTACAGAAGTAGCCGACCTGTGACGCTAGCCGTTGTGGGACTACAAGTCTCAGCGAACCACAAGGGCTGGAGGGCCAGAGGCTGCCTACTGGTGGTGACAGGGCAGAACATGCAGATTGCTGTGTATTCGGTGGTAGATATGGAAACTCACTAATGTTACAGGTGGGGAGAAAGGAGTGTAGGTTCCCGGGGACTGACTGTGGCGGTCTGCAATGGATAATGCTGCTTTATTACATATGTATGTGTGTAGGAGACAGCAGCGAGTACAAGGTGTCTGTCTCATACTGTTCCCTGACTCCTGACCAGGGCCCATCTGTGCGGAGTTTATATGTCCTCCCCATGTTTGCACACTACACTGGCCTCCGTGTGGGCAGAGACTGATGTCCTATATAAATAACTGATAATAATTGCTTTGCTATAGTCACTGTTCTACTTACAGTACATGAAACCAACTGGGTGGAATGAACCAGAGTAACCAGACTATACCTGGGTACTATCTTCCCAATTATACCTGGTTAGGGCTCATACACTATAAGGAGAAATGTGCTATAGAGATTTCCCTCAATGTATAAATTCTATGATTACACCAATGGGGAACTGTATGTACATGATTCAAAGATGGCTATGGATTGGCTGGTGTGATACAAAGATGGATATGGATTGGCTGGTGTGATACAAAGATGGATATGGATTGGCTGGTGTGATACAAAGATGGATATGGATTGGCTGGTGTGATACAAAGATGGATATTGATTGGCTGGTGTGATAAAAAGATGGATATGGATTGGCTGGTGTGATACAAAGATGGATGTGGATTGGCTGGTGTGATACAAAGATGGATATGGATTGGCTGGTGTGATGCAAAGATGGATATGGATTGGCTGCTGTGATACAAAGATGGATGTGGATTGGTTGGCTTGGCACAAAGACGGAGGGAGGATTGGTAGGCACAAAGACCAATGTGGTTTGGCTGGTATGATACAGATGAGTGTGGGTTGGTTTACTTTGCACAAAAAACGGATGTGGATTGGTTGGCGCACAGACCAATGTGGGTTGGCTGGTATGATACAAAGATGTATGTGGGTTGGTTGACTTGGCACAGAGACGGATGTGGATTGGTTGGCACAAAGACCAATGTGGGTTGGCTGGTATGATACAAAGATGTATGTGGGTTGGCTGATTTGGCACAAAGACAGATGTGAATTGGTTGGCACAAAGATGGATGTGGGTTGGCTGGTATAATACAAAGATGAATGTGGTTTGGTTGTCTTGGCACAAAGATGGATGTGGTTTGGCTGGTGTGATACAGAGATGTATGTGGTTTGGTTGTCTTGGCACAAAGATGGATGTGGTTTGGCTGGTATTATACAAAGATGGATGTGGTTTGACTGGTGTGATACAAAGATGAATGTCGTTTGGCTGGTATTATACAAAGATGGATGTGGTTTGGTTGGCTCGGCACAAAGATGAATGTCGTTTGGCTGGTATTATACAAAGATGGATGTGGTTTGGTTGGCTCGGCACAAAGATGAATGTCGTTTGGCTGGTATTATACAAAGATGGATGTGGTTTGACTGGTGTGATACAAAGATGGATGTGGTTTGCTTGGCTTGGCACAAAGATGGATGTTTATGTCTATTTGGATTCTGGCTTTACCTATTTAGTAGAGAAAAGTGCTGATTAAATTAGTACTAAAAATATAGAAAATTGCCTATCGCAGACATGAGCAGGAATCCCTATGGCACAGTATACATGTATATGTCCTACACAATCACCCCACGTATGTTTCTTACCACCACAACCTCAGGTTTCTGGAAGTTTGCAGAATGGTGGCAAGTTCACGCTACTATGAAATCATACGGCTGACATATCTCATTGGCCTAGGGTTAATGTGTGCTGTGGAGGTAATCATGCCTGACACATATATTACACAGACAATACGCTTGTATCTGCTATGTCATCCAGGTGACTGATAACAGCAGGTATTGCAACCTTTCACTCTGCCTGTCCCTGCTCAGCCAAGGACGGGTGATTATCAGCAGGACACACCTCATAACATGGGAATACTCAATTCTCCCTGCCCACCGCGTGCTCCACACCTGCACTGAGTACACCAGACAGGAACAGTCTACACTTCACACAAAAACAACCATTTCATGTATGAATGTTGTAGGTAACAGCGACCTGACCGCTCAGTAAAGTGCCTGACTTGAGATCGGCAGAATGTCCATCACAACTGGCCAACCTCACCGCAAAGAGAACGCTCAACTAAATTCAGCTGAAGGTAGTGGCTGCGCTACACTCGTACCCATGGGGTTAATTTAGTCCTCAGTTCCCCCACCTTTCAGAGCCTCCGCACAACTCTGTAAAGCTTATATAATAAGCTGCACACATTGTTAGCAAAACGAATAAGGGATAACATGCTCCGCGTAAGAGCAGCTTAACACGCCACACGAGCGGCCAAATATCAGTCTGTCAACAGGTGATGTATCCGTCAGCCACTGCGAAGTGGGACGGATGATGCGTAAGTACCAAGCACAGAATAAATGTCCGGTTTTTTTTTTTTTTTCATTATTTTTTTTTAAACTTTCGAGTACCGATATTCAAAAACATTGTAAAAAAAAAAAAAAAAAAAAATTCAAATTGGTGTAAACAAAGTAGTAACAGATTCCAAAAACAACGACGACATCGACGACAAAACATTGTCTTTTTTTTTTTTTTGTACACTTCAGAGTTTTGCAATTAAAATCTACTACTGTACTTGGAGAGTCTTCTGAGCGTAGGGGAAGTGGCGATTCGTGATGACGTCATCACCATGACTTGTGCACATGATATGGAAGAAAATGTCATCTCACTGGCGGTCTGGAGGGGGTTTGCCAAAAAAAAAAAAAAAAAAAAAGAGAACTCACAAAACTCTTTCAGGTTCAGCGGAGACACTGGCTAAAAAGGACTTGTCTTTTTTTTTGTTACATTTACAAACATTTAGAGTCTGAGAGGCCATCTTCCTTTCCGCGGAAAAAGCCATTTTACGCTCCGTTATTTGTAACATCTTCAAGATGAATAGCTGAATACCGAGATGCAACTGGTCCATTTAATGGAAATAAATTTTCAACTCTCTCTCTCTCTATACAATTATTAGATTCTTTCCCTGTCAGCCAATCATAGTTCGATTGCCGGATCCACAGACCGCAATTCTGGTCATAATTTGTTCCGTCCAATGAAACCACCCCCTGGGCCCGTAGCGGCATGGTAACCCCACGCAGCGTTCTGCCGAAGGAGGTGCTCACCCTTCCCATATCATTTTGGATATCTGAGCTGATCTCTTCAAGCCCTTTATGCATTTTTGTATTTTATGGTTTTTTTTTTTTTTTTATTTAACAAATCCATTGTTGCAGGTTTATTATTTCAAAAATATTCTTCATATCTCCCCAAGCCCTGCCCCCAGGGAAGCTCTGCTCTCTATGTGGAACCGTCATGGTGGGCTTTGGGGGAACAAGTGGTCCTGTCTGTACCAGGTGCAATATAGAAACTTCATTGTACCAAGAGGGGTTGGGAGAGAGGGGAGGGCTCGGAACCCATGTACATTAGGAAGTGTCAGGAGGAGGAAGAAACTCGTCTTCAGGATCAAACTTCCACCGACTGGATCTGGTTCATCTGTGCTCGCATCACCTGAATGCTGTTGAGAATCTTCTTCTGGTGCCCAGCTAAGGTTACCCCGACCCGTAGGATGTCCCTGGAAGAAGGGGGGAGATGAAAGGTTAGCGGAGAGAAATCCCAGCACCGTCATCCTGATCATAGCTACAGAAGGATGCCAGGTGCTGTCCTCATTATGCACAAAGACATAACCATACAGTCAGAACCGGCGCCATTCTCAGACACGCCATGCATGGGAAACTGTTATAGGATGGTAGTAGAAGGAATACGCTATACGTTTCTCTGTAACTCTACTTCTCTACAGTTTAGGGTCATATTCGGGCACATTCTACATATACTGTATTATAAATGTATTAGAAATATACTTATACTGTAATGTAAACATATACTGTACAATACAGTAAAAAACATACAGTGCATCTGGAAAGTATTCACAACGCTTCACTTTTTCCACATTTTGTTATGTTACAGCCTTATTCCAAAATGGAATAAATTTTTGTCCTCAAAATTCTACACACAATGGGCCTTATTCAGACCCGGTCGCAAGCGCTGAGCGCTCGCAACCGGGTCGATGTTTGCCCACTGGGCATGCGCGAGACCCGGCTAGCGACGGGCCCTCCGTCGCTACGGGTCTCGCACCAAAGGGGGCGAGCTGTCGATGGTGATTGGCAGTTCGCCCAGTTTTGAGGCGGACAGGGGGAAGGGGGGTGGCCGGCCAAACGGAGGCGTTCCCGACGGAACGCTTGCCGTTTGGGGGCGGCCCCACTGACATCAGCAATGTCGATCAGAGCAGGAGGCTCCCTGGGGCTTGCGCTTGCCGAGACCCTAAGGTTGGTCGCAAGCCCCGATGATCGCGATGGTCCTGACCATCGCGACCATCAACCTGGTCGCTCGCTAGATCTGTGTTGTGGTCACCCACAGCTTAGCTAGCGACCAGGAGGCCGCACTTCACACTACAAGCGGCCGCCCTCATTCAGAGTGATCACTTGTATCTAGCGATCGACTCTGAATGAGGGCCAATATCCCATAATGACAATGTGTAAAGTTTTTTTTTGAGATTTTTGCAAATTTAATTAATAAAATATCTAAGAAATCACATGTACATAAATATTCACAGCCTTTGCTCAATACTTTGTTGATGCACCTTTAGCAGCAATTACAGCCTCAAGTCTTTTTGAATATGATGCCACAAGCTTGGCACACCTATCTTTGGGTAGTGTCGCCCATTCCTCTTTGCAGCACCTCTCAAGCTCCATCAGGTTGGATGGGAAGCGTTGGTGCACAGTCATTTACAGATCTCTCCAGAGATGTTCAATCGGATTCAAGTCTGGGCTCTGGCTGGGCCACTCAAGGACATTCACAGAGTTGTCCTGAAGCCACTCCTTTGATATCTTGGCTGTGTGCTTAGGGTCGTTGTCTTGCTTAAAGCTGAACCGTCACCCCAGTCTGAGGTCAAGAGCGCTCTGGAGCAGGTTTTCATCCAGGATGTGTCTGTACATTTGGGGGTGTCCTGCGCTCTGGATTTGAACCCTGGTATGTTAGGGACCTGCCCGACAAGAAGTTACCCGGATATGGTGGGCAGGCCCATAATCTTGGCCAAGATCATGCCAAAAACCTCTATTGTATTTACTGTAAAATGTATTTATTTATATATAATCAGTTAATTTGGAGTTGTGCACTTGTATTTCTTCTTTGTGTCTCTGTACATTGCTGCATTCATCTTTCCCTCTATCTTGACTAGTCTCCCAGTTCCTGCCGCTGAAAAACATCCCCACAGCATGATGCTGCCACCACCATGCTTCACTGTAGGGATGGTATTGGCCTGGTGAAGATGGTGCCTGGTTTACTCCAAACAGAACGCCTGGCATTCACGCCAAAGAGTTCAATCTTCGTCTCTCATGGCCTGAGAGTCCTTCAGCTGCATTTAATTAAATTTGCAAAAATCTCACAAAAACTGTTTACACTTTGTCATTATGGGGTATTGTGTGTAGAATTTTGGAGGACAAAAAATTATTTATTCCATTTTGGAATAAGGCTGGAACATAACAAAATGTGGAAAAAGTGAAGTGTTGTGAATACTCTCCGGATGCACTGTAATAGTACACAGTTTGACATGAAGTTAATTTAAATATTAAATGGCTCAATACTTCTGAGAAACTTCTGTAATAATAAAGTTGCTGCTCCCACGAATACAGAATACAAAACATCGGTCTTGTGGATGCCGCGACGGCGGCCAGCGACCCGCGTCATGTCAAATGCCGGTAGTAGCTTACATAATATCTGTGAAAACTCTTCTCCCTGGATCCATCTGTTTAATCACATAGGAACATTGTCTGGTTTCCAGTCAGAAGTGTCTAGAAATTCCTGAGTGTGTGTCATAGATAAACAGAAGAAAATGGACGGGGGGCCCGCACAGCTGTATGTGTTTGCCTGCAGGGCCCGTCTCACAAGAGGCAGCAAATATTGGCTTAGTGCAGACAATGCGGCCAGCACTGTGTGTCTATAATAGAGCGATTGTATGTCTGCCAGTCACTGCTCCCTGGGCATAACGCTGCCCTACAATCGGACACCTGGCGTGCGCCCCGCACTGCCATGTGTAATGCAAATACCCAGCAGGGGGCCAGCCTCGGGAGTTGGAAGGATCAGTGCCCCCCCCCCCCCAAAAAAAAAAGACATCAGTGCCCCCCCCTTCCTCAACAGACAACACAATTACACCCAGTCGTGTGCTCTATCAGAATATAAAATGGTGACAGCAGAAAATGATGGACTAACTCATTTTACAAATTCTTGGTTTTTATATCAATTTAACTGGTGTATAACTCGGTTTGGCCTGTATTACTTTATAGTGGGTAACAGAACATGAAATAATGGCACGGAATACAATTTCCTCTTGTAAGGTGGCGTAGCTCGGTGGATAAGGCGGCTGGCTGTATAACAATGACACTGACAGGCATGCTGGGCAGGGGTGTTAGCCCAATCCTCACGCTTTTAGATAAGTCTTTGGGGGTATATTTACTAAACTGAGAGCTTTTAGAAGTGAAGATGTTGCCCATAGCAACCAATTAGATTCTACTTACCATTTAACTAGCACCTTCTACAAGATAATAGCTAGAATCTGATTGGTCGCTATGGGCAACATCTCCACTTCTAAAACTCTCACTTTAGTAAATATGCCTCTTTGTCTCCTGTAATCTTAGCACCATCACTTATACTGTGACCTTGTCTGGAGCGAAAAGCACTAATCTATCTAAGCCCGGTCTGCATCATTGGAAGGACCACAACCAAGAACTGTCTCTCTTTATCTGTCCGTGAGAAGTTCTGTCCTAATTCTCAGCTGCAGATTCTGAAATGGACCTGATTGTCCTCCCATTATATAACAACCTTTAAATCGGTCCTGGTACTAGACTGGACAATACTTACTCCATGATCATTTGTGATACGACATCGAAGGAGGTGAAGCCGGCATTGGCAAAGCTCTCTTTGTACTGGCCCATTTTGATGGCGTCCAGCCATTCATCTACTGTGTTGAAGCTGGTGTAATCTGGGACTGTGCGGTCCAGGAGTGGGAGATTCACTCTATAAGGGACAGACACAAGCATGGATTCTTAGCATTCATTTTACCGATAATACTACAATTTCTTTACCCCAGCCTTCACATCTGTACATGATCTCCGAAAAAAACCTCTTATAGTAACTTAATGTAACACACTCACACCTGGCCCAACCTACAACTGTACCACTCACACCTGCCCTACTCCTACCTATAATGCTCACACTGGTACACCTTCACACCTACCGTACTACCACCTATAATATTCACACTGGTACACCCACACACCTACTGTACTACCACCTATACTACTCACACTCCTACACCCTCACACCTACTATACTACCACCTACACTACTCACACTCCTACACCCTCACACCTACTATACTACCACCTATAATGCTCACACTGGTAGACCTTCACACCTACTGTACTACCACCTATACTACTCACTCTGGTACACCCTCACACCTACCCTACTCCTACCTATAATGCACACACTGGTACACCCTCACACCTACTGTACTACCACCTATACTACTCACACTGCTACACCCTCACACCTACTGTACTACTACCTATAATACTCACACACCTATATTACTTACACTGAATACACCATCACACCTATATTACTTACACTGGTAGATCCTTACACTGGTACATCCTCACACTGGTACACCCTCACACCTATATTACTCACACTGATACACCCTCACACCTATATTACTCACACTGATACACCCTGACACCTATATTACTTACACTGATACACCCTGACACCTATATTACTCACACTGGTACACCCTCACACCTATATTACTCACACTGATACACCCTCACACCTATATTACTTACACTGATACACCCTGACACCTATATTACTTACACTGATACACCCTCACACCTATATTACTTACACTGGTAGATCCTTACACTGGTACATCCTCACACCTTTATTACTCACACTGATATACCCTCACACCTATTTTACTTACATTTGTACACTCTTACACCTATATTACTTACACTGATACACCCTGACACCTATATTACTTACACTGATACACCCTCACACCTATATTACTTACACTGGTACACCCTCACACCTATATTACTTACACTGGTACACCCTGACACCTATATTACTTACACTGGTACACCCTGACACCTATATTACTTACACTGGTACACCCTCACACCTATATTACTTACACTGATACACCCTCACACCTATATCACTCACACTGATACACCCTCACACCTATATCACTCACACTGATACACCCTCACACCTATACTACTTACACTGGTACACCCTCACACCTATATTACTTACACTGGTACACCCTGACACCTATATTACTTACACTGATACACCCTCACACCTATATTACTCACACTGATACACCCTCACACCTATATTACTCACACTGGTACACCCTCACACCTATATTACTTACACTGGTACACCCTGACACCTATATTACTCACACTGGTACACCCTCACACCTATATTACTTACACTGATACACCCTCACACCTATATTACTTACACTGATACACCCTCACACCTATATTACTCACACTGGTACACCCTCACACCTATATTACTTACACTGGTACACCCTCACACCTATATTACTTACACTGGTACACCCTGACACCTATATTACTCACACTGGTACACCCTCACACCTATATTACTCACACTGATACACCCTCACACCTATATTACTCACACTGATACACCCTCACACCGATACACCCTCACACCTATATTACTTACACTGATACACCCTCACACCTATATTACTCACACTGGTACACCCTCACACCTATATTACTTACACTGGTACACCCTGACACCTATATTACTTACACTGGTACACCCTGACACCTATATTACTTACACTGGTACACCCTCACACCTATATTACTTACACTGGTACACCCTGACACCTATATTACTCACACTGGTACACCCTCACACCTATATTACTCACACTGGTACACCCTCACACCTATATTACTCACACTGATACACCCTCACACCTATATTACTTACACTGATACACCCTCACACCTATATTACTCACACTGGTACACCCTCACACCTATATTACTTACACTGGTACACCCTCACACCTATATTACTTACACTGGTACACCCTGACACCTATATTACTCACACTGGTACACCCTCACACCTATATTACTTACACTGATACACCCTCACACCTATATCACTCACACTGATACACCCTCACACCTATACTACTTACACTGGTACACCCTCACACCTATATTACTTACACTGGTACACCCTGACACCTATATTACTTACACTGATACACCCTCACACCTATATTACTCACACTGATACACCCTCACACCTATATTACTCACACTGATACACCCTCACACCTATATTACTTACACTGATACACCCTCACACCTATATTACTTACACTGGTACACCCTCACACCTATACTACTTACACTGATACACCCTCACACATATTTTACTTACACTGATACACCCTCACACCTATATTACTTACACTGATACACCCTCACACCTATATTACTTACACTGATACACGCCGACACCTATATTACTCACACTGATACACCCTCACACCTATATTACTCACACTGATACACCCTCACACCTATATTACTTACACTGATACACCCTCACACCTATATTACTCACACTGATACACCCTCACACCTATATTACTCACACTGATACACCCTCACACCTATATTACTTACACTGGTAGATCCTTACACTGGTACATCCTCACACCTATATTACTCACACTGATATACCCTCACACCTATTTTACTTACATTTGTACACTCTTACACCTATATTACTTACACTGATACACCCTCACACCTATATTACTTACACTGATACACCCTCACACCTATATTACGTACACGGATACACCCTCACACCTATATTACTTACACGGATACACCCTCACACCTATATTACTCACACTGATACACCCTCACACCTATATTACTTACACTGATACACCCTCACACCTATATTACTTACACTGATACACCCTCACACCTATATTACTCACACTGATACACCCTCACACCTATACTACTTACACTGATACACCCTCACACCTATATTACTCACACTGATACACCCTCACACCTATACTACTCACACTGATACACCCTCACACCTATATTACTTAGACTGGTACACCCTCACACCTATATCACTTACACTGATACACCCTCACACCTATATTACTCACACTGATACACCCTCACACCTATATTACTCACACTGATACACCCTCACACCTATATTAATTACTTACACTGATACACCCTCACACCTATATTACTTACACTGGTACACCCTCACACCTATACTACTTACACTGATACACCCTCACACCTATTTTACTTACACTGATACACCCTCACACCTATATTACTTACACTGATACACCCTCACACCTATATTACTTACACTGATACACGCCGACACCTATATTACTCACACTGATACACCCTCACACCTATATTACTTACACTGATACACCCTCACACCTATATTACTTACACTGATACACCCTCACACCTATATTACTCACACTGATACACCCTCACACCTATATTACTCACACTGGTACACCCTCACACCTATATTACTCACACTGATACACCCTCACACCTATATTACTTACACTGATACACCCTCACACCTATATTACTCACACTGGTACACCCTCACACATATTTTACTTACACTGATACACCCTCACACCTATATTACTTACACTGATACACCCTCACACCTATATTACTTACACTGATACACGCCGACACCTATATTACTCACACTGATACACCCTCACACCTATATTACTTACACTGATACACCCTCACACCTATATTACTTACACTGATACACCCTCACACCTATATTACTCACACTGATACACCCTCACACCTATATTACTCACACTGGTACACCCTCACACCTATATTACTCACACTGATACACCCTCACACCTATATTACTCACACTGGTACACCCTCACACCTATATTACTCACACTGATACACCCTCACACCTATATTACTTACACTGATACACCCTCACACCTATATTACTCACACTGGTACACCCTCACACCTATATTACTTACACTGGTACACCCTCACACCTATATCACTCACACTGATACACCCTCACACCTATATCACTTACACTGATACACCCTCACACCTATACTACTCACACTGATACACCCTCACACCTATATTACTTACACTGATACACCCTCACACCTACAGTCAGGTGCATAAATATTTGGACATTGACAGAATTTTCATATTTTGGCCTCTATTCACCACCACAATGGCTTTGAAATGAAACAAACAAGATGTGGTTTAACTACAGACTTTCAGATTTAATTTGAGGGTAATTACATCCAAATCAGGTGAACGGTGTAGGAATTACAACGGTTTCTATATGTGCCTCCCACTTTTTAAGGGGCCTAAAGTAATGGGACTATCAACTCAAAAGCTATTTCATGGACAGGTGTGGGCTATTCCCTCGTTATTTCGTTATCAATTAAGCAGGTAAAAGGTCTGGGGTTGAATCTAGGTGTGACATTTGCATTTGGAATCAGTTGCTGTCGACTCTCAATATGAGATCCAAAGAGCTGTCACTATCAGTGAAGCAAGCCATCATTAGGCTGAAAAATCAAAACAAACCCATCAGAGAGATAGCGAAAACATTAGGAGTGGCCAAATCAATTAATTGGAACATTCTTAAAAAGAAAGAACGCACCGGAGAGCTCAGCAACACCAAAAGACCCGGAAAACCACGGAAAACAACTGTGATGGATGACAGAAGAATTATTTCCCTGGTGAAGAAAAACCCCTTCACAACAGTTGGCCAAATCAAGAACACTCTCCAGGAGGTAGATGTATATGTGTCAAAGTCAACAACCAAGAGAAGACTTCACAAGAGTGAATATAGAGTGTTCACCACAAGATGTAAACCGTTGGTGAGCCTCAAAAACAGGAAGACCAGATTAGAGTTTGCGAAACAACATCTAAAAAAGCCATTACAGTTCTGGAACAACATCCTATGGACAGATGAGACAAATATCAACTTGTACCAGAGTGATGGGAAGAGAAGAGTATGGAGAAGGAAAGGAACTGCTCATGATCCAAAACCTACCACCTCATCAGTGAAGCATGGTGGTGGTAGTGTCATGGCGTGGGCATGTATGGATGCCAATGGAACTGGTTCCCTAGTATTTATTGATGATGTGACTGCTGACAAAAGCAGCAGAATGAATTCTGAAGTGTTTCGGGCAATATTATATGCTCATATTCAGTCAAATTCTTCAGAACTCATTGGACGGTGCTTCACAGTGCAGATGGACAATGACCCGAAGCATACTGCAAAAGCAACCAAAGAGTTTTTTAAGGCTAAAAAGTGGAATGTTATGCAATGGCCAAGTCAATCCCCTGACCTGAATCCGATTGAGCATGCATTTCACTTGATGAAGACAAAACTGAAGGGAAAATGCCCCAAGAACAAGCAGGAACTGAAGACATTTGCAGTAGAGGCCTGGCAGAGCATTACCAGGGATGAAACCCAGCGTCTGGTGATGTCTATGCGTTCCAGACTTCAGGCTGTAATTGCCTGCAAAGGATTTGCATCAAAGTATTAAAAAGTGAAAGTTAGATTTAGGATTGTTTAGTTTGTCCCATTACTTTTGGCCCCTTAAAAAGTGGGAGGCACATATAGAAACCGTTGTAATTCCTACACCGTTCACCTGATTTGGATGTAATTACCTTCAAATTAAATCTGAAAGTCTGCAGTTAAAGCACATCTTGTTTGTTTCATTTCAAAGCCATTGTGGTGGTGAATAGAGGCCAAAATATTAAAATTCTGTCAATGTCTCAATATTTATGCACCTGACTGTATATTACTCACACTGATACACCCTCACACCCATACTACTCACACTGACACACCCTCACACCTATATTACTCACACTGGTACACCCTCACACCTATATTACTTACACTGACACACCCTCACACCTATATTACTCACACTGGTACACCCTCACACCTATATTACTTACACTGATACACCCTCACACCTATATTACTCACACTGGTACACCCTCACACCTATATTACTTACACTGATACACCCTCACACATATATTACTTACACTGATACACCCTCACACCTATATTACTCACACTGATACACCCTCACACCTATATTACTCACACTGATACACCCTCACACCTATATTACTTACACTGATACACCCTCACACCTATATTACTTACACTGATACACCCTCACACCTATATTACTTACACTGATACACCCTCACACCTATATTACTAACACTGATACACCCTCACACCTATATTACTTACTCTGATACACCCTCACACCTATATTACTTACACTGATACACCCTCACACCTATATTACTTACACTGATACACCCTCACACCTATATTACTTACACTGATACACCCTCACACCTATATTACTTACACTGATACACCCTCACACCTATATTACTTACACTGATACACCCTCACACCTATATTACGTACACGGATACACCCTCACACCTATATCACTTACACTGATACACCCTCACACCTATATCACTTACACTGATACACCCTCACACCTATATTACTTACACTGATACACCCTCACACCTATATTACTTACACTGATACACCCTCACACCTATATTACTTACACTGATACACCCTCACACCTATATTACTTACACTGATACACCCTCACACCTATAATACTCACACTGATACACCCTCACACCTATATTACTTACACTGGTACACCCTCACACCTATATTACTTACACTGATACACCCTCACACCTATATTACTCACACTGATACACCCTCACACCTATATTACTCACACTGATACACCCTCACACCTATATTACTTACACTGATACACCCTCACACCTATATTACTTACACTGATACACCCTCACACCTATATTACTTACACTGATACACCCTCACACCTATATTACTTACACTGATACACCCTCACACCTATATTACTTACACTGATACACCCTCACACCTATATTACTTACACTGATACACCCTCACACCTATATTACTTACACTGATACACCCTCACACCTATATTACTTACACTGATACACCCTCACACCTATATTACTTACACTGATACACCCTCACACCTATATTACTCACACTGATACACCCTCACACCTATACTACTCACACTGATACACCCTCACACCTATATTACTTACACTGATACACCCTCACACCTATATTACTCACACTGATACACCCCGACACCTATATTACTTACACTGATACACCCTCACACCTATATTACTCACACTGATACACCCTCACACCTATACTACTCACACTGATACACCCTCACACCTATACTACTCACACTGATACACCCTCACACCTATATTACTTACACTGATAGACCCTCACACCTATATTACTCACACTGATATACCCTCACACCTATACTACTCACACTGATATACCCTCACACCTATATTACTTACACTGATATACCCTCACACCTATACTACTCACACTGATACACCCTCACACCTATATTACTTACACTGATACACCCTCACACCTATATTACTCACACTGATATACCCTCACAAAACAGCGGTAACATTGAGTATAGCGGGGAAACATTAAAAAGTCACAGTTATAACTTAGTAACACACCGGTGTTTGTCATACTACGCTGCTGCATTTCCCGCTGGTCTTGGTCACAGAGAGTAAGTAGATTGGACTGAGCTCAGTTACAAAAGACAGAACATCTATTGCACAGAGATAGTGATTCTGCGAATATGCGACGCTAAGGTGCGAGAAGTAAAAGTGCAACAGGAAGGAACGGTGGGAATATATATTCTATGACGGGATCTGCACTGGGCCTGTACCTAATACACCCAGCGAACTTTTCTGCATGTTATATAATTATAGCGTGTGCTCCGTACCACATTACACGGCACAACCATTAGAAGAAATCAGTCTGTTACTTTCCTAGGCTATTACATTAGACCGTGGGGGAGACTCTACTAGTCCATCGTCATTGCACCTTATTGTATCACTTTTCAGCCAATGTCCATCACCACGAAAAGTCTGTGCTTATGAGATTCAGCCGACAAAGGCGCTCATTCAGAGCCGGACGCTCTGAGCAGAGCGCTCGCTCTGAATGAGGGCTGTCCTCCATGGGTTTCCTCCGGGTGCACCGTTTCCTCCCACACTCCAAAAATATACTGGTAGGTTAATTGGCTCTAGTGTGTATGTGTGTACACTACGGCAGTAATAGGGAATATAGAGTGTAAGCTATACTGGGGCAGGGACTGATGTGAGTGGCCAAATATTCTCTGTAAAGCGCTGCGGAATATGTGTGCGCTATATACATAACTGGTAATAAATAAATAATAACAGCACAAATGCAGCAGCGGAGAGAATCCTGGCCCTGGAGTAAATAAAGATTAAATAGCAAAAGGTGGAGTTATTCCATAAATAGGACTATACAATTCTCCAATAACTTCAAGGTCTACTTCACTTTTTCTTCAGGTTGTCAGTATGACGTTCCACTTACTACACGGATAGAACGCACACTACCCCGTGCACATCATACTAAGTACATATAATAACCCATGCCGTGTCTAAATAGGTGTTCTCATACACCTAGCCTACATACGCCATGTCCTGTGCGACTCTGCTAGCGCCGGGCGTCTTTTTCGCCTTGAAATGCACCTTAGTGGCAATGTGAGGGGACTAGGACGCACCAGCAGACTGCGCTGACTAATGTGATACGCGACACATATATATACGAGACACAACGGACCGCGGCGTGCAAAAAAGCTGCGGCTGCCGCATCGTGGCCTTTCTTATACAGATTGAGACGCAGTCGCACCCAGATATACAAGTGTCGCATATTAGCGCAGTCTCCCGGCGTGTCCTAGTCACATCGTCTTGCGCCTAAGAAGCGTTTTCTGTTTAAAAAGATGCCTGGTGCTCGCAGAGACGCACAGGATCTGGCGCGCCGGGAGGGGCTGTTTCTGACGCGACTGCAGCTAAGATGTATGAGGACACATCTGTATGTACAGAGCTCCACGTACCCGGACAAGAGGGGGGCAACAGCTTTCAAACTGTTGGGGTTACGGATCATTTTGTCCAAAGTGTTAACTATTTGCCCAAACTTAGGCCGGTGATTTCGGTCCTTTTGCCAACAGTCCAGCATTAGTTGGTGGAGTGCGTTGGGACAATCCATTGGTGGTGGAAGCCGGTAATCCTGTTCAATAGCGTTTATTACCTGCAACATACAAAGAGGTGTTTTATTATCAATATGGCGGCCACTCTGCGTTTCATCCGGTCTCTCTGTGTGGTGATGGCCGCTGGAGGACTCGGTCACAACAATTACCGTACTTGTGGCCTGGAGACGCCTGGCATTCTACGGCCAAACGCCATGAGATAATTAGTGCCATTTCCTGAGTACACACACAGAGATTCCCGGCTTATTATAACATGGTCACTAGTGTACAGGAACCCTACAGATTACTAAGCATTGTTTGCCTAACGTAAAAATAAACTACTCTCTCCCCTAGGAGGACAGAGGCGACCGGATGAGTCCGTCTGACCACAATCGGACCAGGTCCTGCCGGCTGTCAGTCTGTTCATATAGGATCTTCTGTGTCTCTGGTGGGTTTAATTTCTGAACAATAAGATCATTAAAGAGGTTTCAGCGGGTGGTATATGGACTCGCTCCTATTATCCAGGCTTGCTGTGTACCTGACACCTCAAGGTCACCATGTTAATTAGCGATGAATGGACTGCGATCAATGCTATATTATTTCATTGAAGGGGAACAGACAGAGAGAGTTTAATTAAATCCCCAAAGGACAATTAATACAACTACCGTCCACATTAAATAGATCCTAATTCTTTATGGTTCAGTCCCCGATATATAATAATGGGTTTGATGTAACCACAGCTCCCCCCCACAAACCCTGTACTGCTGTATGCGCACTGGTGGAAGGACGCACAGCTGCTGGGAGTACCCACTTACATCTTGGTTAGTCATATCCCAGTAGGGTCTCTCTCCGTAAGACATCACTTCCCACATTACGATGCCGTAGCTCCAGACGTCGCTGGCCGATGTGAACTTTCTATACTGAATAGCTTCGGGCGCAGTCCAGCGGATGGGAATCTTTCCGCCCTGTAATACAGAGTTGTCACTGACACGAGGTACGTATACTGCAGCATTTTATTTTTCAATCCCAACAATTTTCATAATTCCCCTAATTAGCACAAATATTAAGAGAACTCGTCCCGGTCCCCGTCCTCGCACACTGCGAATATGGGGGGCGATTCAGAGCTGGACGCAACGGAGGTTCCGCACACGCCGATCGAGCGATTGTTTGCCATCGCGCGTGCGTACAAGCTGCATCGCGACTACTGATGCACAGAAAAATCCATGGCAAAGCGAGTGACAGGCTGTCAGCGTTTGAGGGTGGTGGTGGGGGGGTGGTCTGAAAAACGCAGGCGTGTCTGTCCGTTTGAACGTGGTTTTGTGGGCGTGCATAAATTAGCCGGTGCTATTTCCTACGCAGTTCTGCACCTCAGAAGAGCTCTCAAGACTGCGGCAGACATTACGCAAAAGGTAAGATGGCTGCTCGATGTGCGTCGATGTTACCGATATTCACGCATGTAAGCGACGTTGTACGCATATGAGAAGGCAGCGGTGGGCGTCCCTATGCTCGGGTAGGCTTTGCACACATGCGCAAATTTTCACCGCTGCGATAGCATTAGCGTCCGTCTCTGAATCAGGACGCTGCGTTAGCATTCGCGTCAGTCTCTGAATCAGCCCAGGAAAGATAGGACCGGAGGAGCAGACGGAAGAATATTCTGCCACATTTTCTCATCCCGACTCAGCAGCTGTTCCAGCAGAGTCCTCACAACTCACAGCTGCGGTGGTCTAAGACCCTGACAACTCCCAGGAGGCTGCGACTGCACGAACCCTGCAGTAACGCTCCGTCCTCTGACGCTGATTAATTAGAGACACAATTGCATGGTGATGACAGAGGGGCTCAAACTCTCCGCTCAATGAAAATTCTCTGAACGTTTCTTGCTGAGAGGGGAGAGGGGTCTCGTAGAGGGAAACGCCAAAACCTCTCCAGGAAAAGCAGGGACTCAGGGTGGCCAATTCACAGACAGGGATGAGTGACCCCGGGGGTCAGCCGAGGCCCACAAACCTGCTGGGAGAGGTGGTGCTGGGAGTCATCGGAAAAGTATGTGGAATTCCTTTCATCTATTCATAGCCCAGCGCAGAGATGTCTGGGGATTGCTGAAATATCACAGGTCACCATGCTTACATATGGCTTAATTACCAAGCTGGGGGCTAGACCGGGGAGCTTACACTCCAAGGAGCAGAATCAGACGCCGTGATGGAGAACATTCAGGCTTGGGGGAACATGGGAGATCCGTAGCCTGATTACCACAAAACTGGTGTAGACCAACATAACTGCAGGATAAAAATGTGCCCCAAAGAGCTTACAATCTAGAAAGGAAACGGATCCTGTGGTAATGTCAGTCTATCCAGGTTCTACAAGCGGTGGGTGATATGAAGCTCTGCTGCACGTGTATTGTGTTACATGGGAGTCCGAGAAATCGCTGGTAACACAAAGGTAATGGGGAAAAGAGGGCATTTACACTGAGGTAATCCCAGGGACAGTGACTCTGAGGTAATCCCAGGGACAGTGACTCTGAGGTAATCCCAGGGACAGTGACTCTGTGGTAATCCCAGGGACAGTGACTCTGTGGTAATCCCAGGGACAGTGACTCTGAGGTAATCCCAGGGACAGTGACTCTGAGGTAATCCCAGGGACAGTGACTCTGAGGTAATCCCAGGGACAGTGACTCTGAGGTAATCCCAGGGACAGTGACTCTGAGGTAATCCCAGGGACAGTGACTCTGAGGTAATCCCAGGGACAGTGACTCTGAGGTAATCCCAGGGACAGTGACTCTGAGGTAATCCCAGGGACAGTGACTGACTCCTGCTCTGGTGTAAAGGCCACAAAAAGTGGGACAAGCAGTGGAGGGAGGCACAAGACTCGCAGCAACAGCCTTTCCTCTCAGATGCCTGCCCACAATGCCACCATACCCAGTCTGTCTGCGTGGGAGATGTTTGGGAGGTAACGGGGTGTGACACGGCACAGCATACAGAGAGATTGGGCATGGCTGAGACCCTCCGTCAGTACTGGGAATAGCTCTGTATCCTGGCAAAGGCCCCACGCTGCGTTACAGGTGGATGAAAGGCGAGGACACGTAGGTTACAGGCAGATGCCACTCACCAGAGCGCTGGTGTAGGTTGGGTCTGACGTGTCATCCTCCAGGAAGCGTGACAAACCAAAATCAGACACCTTACACACCAGGTTACTGTTCACCAGGATGTTACGAGCCGCTAAGTCCCGGTGGACGTAGTTCATGTCGGCCAAGTACTTCATTCCCGCAGCGATGCCCCGCAGCATGCCCACCAGCTGGATGACCGTGAACTGACCATCATTTTGCTGCAGAGAGACAAACAACAGGTCTGACAATGCAAAGTACTTAGTTCTCAGATATAGTTCTTATTGTATTTTCCTTAATGTACATATAGTCCTTATTGTCAGAGTCATCCTATCTGCAACAGGGCTGACAACGTTTTATATACACTCCATGACCTTACTGGGACCAGTTACACTGACCTATCACCCCGTGACCTCACATGCGCTTACTGGGACCAGTTACACTTAGCTACCACCCTGTGACCTCACATGTGCTTACTGGGACCAGTTACTCTGACCTATCACCCCGTGACCTCACATGCGCTTACTGGGACCAGTTACACTTAGCTACCACCCTGTGACCTCACATGTGCTTACTGGGACCAGTTACTCTGACCTATCACCCCGTGACCTCACATGTGCTTACTGGGACCAGTTACACTGACCTATCACCCCATGATCTCACATGCGCTTACTGGGACCAGTTACACTGACCTATCACCCAGTGATCTCACGTGCGCTTACTGGGACCAGTTACTCTGACCTATCACCCCGTGACCTCACATGTGCTTACTGGGACCAGTTACTCTGACCTATCACCCCGTGACCTCACATGTGCTTACTGGGACCAGTTACTCTGACCTATCACCCCGTGACCTCACATGACCTTACTGGGATCGGCTACAGTGACCTATCGCCCTGTCATCTCACATGCGCTAACTGGGACCGGCTACACTGACCTATCACCCCGTGACCTCACATGTGCTTACTGGGACCAGTTACACTGAGCTACCACCCCGTGATCTCACATGCGCTAACTGGGACCGGCTACACTGACCTATCGCCCCGTGATCTCACGTGCGCTAACTGGGACCGGCTACACTGACCTATCGCCCCGTGATCTCACGTGCGCTAACTGGGACCGGCTACTCTGACCTATCGCCCTGTCATCTCACGTGCGCTTACTGGGACCAGCTACTCTGACCTATCGCCCTGTCATCTCACGTGCGCTTACTGGGACCGGCTACACTGACCTATCACCCTGTCATCTCACGTGCGCTTACTGGGACTGGCTACACTGACCTATCACCCTGTCATCTCACCTTTACTAACTGAAAACAATATAAATGGTGACTCCCTTTTTCCCTAGAACCAGATACTTAATTCACTCCCAAGTAAATGTGACCCTTGATAAAATCTTCCAGCGTCATACCCGTAGGAAGGAGTCCAATGAGCCGTTTTCCATGAACTCCGTAATGATCATCACAGGTGAGCTCTTGGTAACTACTCCTTCCAGATGGATGACATTGGGATGGTCAAACTGCCCCATGATGCTGGCCTCGCTGAGGAAGTCTCGCCTCTGCTTCTCCGTATACCCCGACTTTAACGTTTTGATTGCCACAAAGATCTCTCGCTTGCCTGGGAGCTTCAGGTGTCCGCTGCAAACTTCCCCAAACTCTCCTGCGGAAGACAAAGTGAAAACTACCTCTAGAAGTTACACTGACCAACATTTGTCTTTGGTCCACAAACATGTACAATAAGTACCCGTTTATCAACAAAGAGGTGCATTAAGGACAGGAACATCACCCCCACTCCCCCCAACAGATACTGCACAACCTGTGTCTTTCATTCATCTTACATGTATGACATAAGCGTTCTTACCTGCCCCAATCACCTGCTCGATTTTCACACAGGAAATGTCAATTTCTTTGGCAAATTCTCGCACAGCCTCATTGGGATCCTCATAAGTAAAAGGATCTATGTAAATTTTCATCCCTGGTGTCACTGCGGTGGGAGAACAATAACTGAGACACTCCGAAATTAGAGAGCGAGACGGAAAGAGATGAGGAGATTGTATGGGGATTATGGAAACAGAGGTGGATGGGGGGACAGTGTGTGGGCAGGGGCTATGGAAACCGAGGCAGGGATGGGCGAGGGCTATGGACGCAGAGGTGGGCGAGGGCTATGGACGCAGAGAAAACATAGGAGGAGGGAGGGGTGGAACAGAAAGCGTAGGGTCTGTGAGGGTTACAGAAGCAGGGGCGTAGGGTGGGCGAAGGCTACGGAAACAGATGCAGAGGTGGGCGAGGGCTACGGACGCAGAGGAGGAGGGAGAGGGGTGGTGCGAAAACATAGGAGGAGGAAGGGGTGGAACAGAAAGAAAAGCGTAGGATCGGTGAGGATTACAGAAGTAGGGGTGGAGGGTGGGCGAGGACTACGGTAACAGAAACGGGGGTGGGCGAGGACTACGGTAACAGAAACGAGGGTGGGCGAGGACTACGGTAACAGAAACGGGGGTGGGCGAGGACTACGGTAACAGAAACGGGGGTGGGCGAGGACTACGGTAACAGAAACGGGGGTGGGCGAGGACTACGGTAACAGAAACGGGGGTGGGCGAGGACTACGGTAACAGAAACGGGGGTGGGCGAGGACTACGGTAACAGAAACGGGGGTGGGCGAGGACTACGGTAACAGAGACGGGGCTGGATAAGAGAAGCATAGATGGAACAATGTAATCAGAACTTGTTCAGGAATAAGTCAATGTTAAAGAGTAATGGAGAAGATTTGGCAATGGAAATGGTGGTTGTGGGGTGCCTACTAAAACGGATAATCAATTATTGCTCGCTCATGGTGTGCTCCGGATCCTCCAGATATACACAAATGGCCAGCGCTGGTTAATGATACAACTGACCATGAAAGATAGGACTAAACTAGCCGTAAGGCTCTACCCAAATATCATAAGCTATGGGACCGCTGGGCTCTTTCTCCATTGGGACTTCGTAGACTTGTCGGTGACCCCCCCCCCTTTGTAATCTGTCATCTTTTTTTTTTTATTTGCAAAAACATATTGGTCTATTCTATATAGGTATATGTTATTTACCGATCTCAGGCCTGGCTTATTTATGATATCCCCTTGAATGTACACACTTTGTTATTCTACGATATGTTCTTTGTTGGCAGTGCTTACATGTTTTCTGTATTATTATTTATTTTATTATTTTATTTTTTGTTATGTTTATAATTTGTAAACCCCCCCCGATAATCAGGACAATAGTCACTAACGGAAACGAACGCTTAGATCTGTTGGCCGCATCGATTACGATGAGCATCTGCGTTATATATTTCTGAATGTGAATACTAGTAGCGGGCGTATTATAAACACAAGCACTTAGTCTACGTCATAGCAGAACAGATTATTATATTTGCAGACCAGTAACCGCTATCCGGGGAGGGTCTGGGAGAACGGGGGGGGGGGGGGGGGAACCCTGGGTGACGGATGGTTTTATGATTTGCATGATTGTATAACAACTTTAAGGGAACAAATTAACCAACAAACCAACGAGAGAACGCGCCCCCAGAACTGGTGAAGGCAGGCGGTACGTACTGTGGCCACTGGTATAATGCTGCAGTTTGTCGGTGTACTCGGAATCGGCTCTCTCAAAGCCACGTCTTCTAGAAGGAATACAAACAGCCCTTAACCTGGGTAAAAGCGCTAATCCACCTAGCAGGCAATGACTTCAGCGTAGACATAGATCGGGTGTAGTATAGGAGATAGACAGTAATTAGACAATGTCTAGATAGACACCAGATGTTAGACAGTCAATAGTTAGACAGGGAAAAAAGTTAGACCCAAACAAAAGTCAGACACACTAAAGTTAGACATGGAAAAAGTTCGACAGGTACAAAAGGTCGACAGGGTCAAAAGTTCGACATGAAAATTGTCGACACAAAAATGGTCGACAATTATTATTTTTATTTTTTTAGCCCTAATCTTGACCCTAACGCTAACCGTCTGGGTAAGTGCCTAACCTTAACCGTGGGGTTAAGTGCCTAACCTTAACTGTGGGGGTAAGTGCCTTACCCTCCAGTTAGTGCCTAACCCTACATGTTTTTTAAATGTGTCTACCATTTTTGTGTCGATCTTTTTCATGTCGAACATTTGACCCTGTCGACCTTTTGTACCTGTCAAACTTTTTACATGTCTAACTTTAGTGTGTCTGACTTTTGTCTGTGTTGAACTTTTATCCTTAAGTTCCTTACCCTCCAGTAAGTGTCTAACCCTAAACCTACATTTTTTTTAAAATGTGTCGACCATTTTTGTGTCAATCTTTTTCATGTCGAACATTTGACCCTGTCGACCTTTTGTATCTGTCAAACTTTTTACATGTCTAACTTTAGTGTGTCTGACTTTTGTCTGTGTTGAACTTTTATCCTTAAGTTCCTTACCCTCCAGTAAGTGTCTAACCCTAAACCTACATTTTTTTTTTAAAATGTGTCGACCATTTTTGTGTCAATCTTTTTCATGTCGAACTTTTGACCCTGTCGACCTTTTGTACCTGTCTAACTTTTTACATGTCTAACTTTAGTGTCTCTGACTTTTGTCTGTGTTGAACTTTTTTCCTTGTCTAACTGTTAACGGTCTAACATCTGGTGTCTATCTAGACATTGTCTAACTAATTACTGTCTGTCTATAGTCCGGAACCCGCGCAGATTAACGTCCCAACGCTGCCTCGTTGTCCTTACAATAAAGATTCTCTATGTGCTGAATACGTAAGAGTGTGGCTCGTACATTCCGGATTACTGCGTATAAGATATATAATCATCTATCACATTGGCTATGCTGTGCATCAGATGTATTGGGGGGCATTTTAACAAATGCAAGAAATTAGGAGTATTTGGGTGTCAGATATTTTCCCAGCGCTATATTCATAGGCAGCAATACAACGTGCTGGGTGGATGGAGAGACTAACAGCGCTGCGCGCTCCACGCTACTCTACCTGTTGCAGACGATGATGATGACCACCAGGGCGATGAGGAAGACCAGACCAGCGGCTGAGGAGCCGATAATTAGTGGGAGTTTCTCCTGGAAGCTGCTCTGATATTCAGCTGTAGGGTAAAGCGAGAACAAAGATTTATCGTCTGGTGCTAAATGTCCTGGTTCTCATTACTGGACACATGAGGAGAATCTGTACCGGCGGCCACAGAGCGACTCCGGCCGGCTGGGCGGACAGCAGCAATATGCCTTATAGGTGGTCCCAGGATCAAGTAGGGACCAGAAAATACCTTTGTACATGAGCACAGGATTGAGAAGCCTTAGGTGCATCAAGCAAACCAGTTCCCCAATAGTGACACTTATTGCAGGTAATTTATAGCAATGTGGCTCACCTTCCGTCATGGTCTGGAAGTACATCTTGCCGCTGTATCTCCCGTAGCCGGCCACCGTCCGCGCCCTGACCTGGAAGACGTATATAGTGCCGGCTTTCAGGCCAGGAACAACCACGGTATTGGTTAGACTTTTTACCACTGAGGAATTGTGTTCCGTCAGGTCCTGTAAATGGAGAGATTTAAATATATTAGTGGGATTCCTCAGTCTCTTACACAGAACTCAGAATAACATTACATGTAAGACATAACCAGAAGGGAACTTTCTGCAGACGCATAGGAATTGCTGAGTATAAGCAGTCTGGGGTGATTGGATACCGGGGAACTGTGCACACCTTAGGGGAACATTTACTGTGACAAGACAACGGTCCCCAATACTAATGCTGTATCTCGTCCCAGGTTAGTGACCCAGCAGTGGACTTGTTACTGCCAGTCTCTGCTTCTCAGTGTACAAGTGCATGGGAAGAGAGCTGCATGGCCCTGGAGGGGTAGCAGTCGGAATACCGACGGTCCAAATGCCGACTGTCTAATCCCGGCAGGGGTCTAATGATAGGCGTGGAAATCCCGACGCCTGTCATTTTACCTACGTCGGGAGCCCGACGCCCGGCATACCGATCGAAGGTAAGCCGGGCGGCGGGCGCGGGGGGGTTAGGTTAGGGGTTCGGGGGGGACTTGGGGTTAGGCTTAGGCTAGGGGAATGGGGGCGTTAGGGTTAGGCACCCCCGGGGGGAGGTTACAGTTAGGCACCCCTCCAGGAGACTTAGGTTTAGGCTGCGGGGAAGGGGGGGGTAGGTTTATGCACGTACAGGGGGGGATAGGCACTTTGGGGGGAGGTTAGGCACCCCTAAGGGTGGGTTAGGGTTAGAGAGGAGGGGTTAGGTTAGTAAATACTAAAATACTTGCCTGTCGGGATTAGAACTGCCGGTCTTCCAGCGTCGGGATTAGGACGCATTCATACCGATCCCCCCTGGGGTGCCCTTACTGCCTCTCCTAATAAGACTGTGGGGTATTGTGTGTATAATATATCCTATGCCTGTATATACATTATATATCCATACTCGCATAGTGTAACTACTTTCATTCCCTTCCCAGAGGGCACACAGCCCTGGCATTTATTGATGGGTTTTGGCGCTGGCTACCTAGTTACATGTATGTTTATTTAACAACACATACCTGGCACACGGAAGGTATAAAAATGAACGCTATTAACCCATGCAGCGCCATACAACCTGCTCCTGAAGGTGACAATGAGGAAAACACCTTTCCACAACTAAAGCCTTTAGAATAATATTTTAACAGGTGTCGGGGGAAGTCATGCGGAAACCATTGGGCTGTAAAAACAGGCCGGTAACACCCCAGCCCCTGGGGACGCCAGGTGGGTGCTTAACATTCCTCTGCCTAGGTGAGAAAGTCGTCTGAGGGTCACCAGTGATCAGCTGGGGTGCAGCCACCAAACGTATTAATGCAGCCTGTAGCTGGCGAGGATTATTACTACTCTTATCAGCGTTGTTTAAGGAGAAACTGGTTACGAAGGGAAGGATTTTCTATATCCTAAATAGGGAGTGATGGGGAGAGAGCAGAAACGCTGGGGATGGGGGGTGGATTGGGGTCTGTAGGCGCGGGAGAACAAAAGTCCAGCCCGGCCACCATATCGCCCCAGAGCCTTCAGCAGAACTGATGAGGAAGGGGATTAAGACGACGGGTTTGTACGATTTGTTCCATTATATCTGACTGCGGATAATGACAGAGGCGCTTCCCCAAATCTTGAGGAAACAGTTGGCAGACGGGTATTCACGTAAGAAGAGCGTAAACATCAGACGCGCGCTGAATAGCTTAAATGGAAGTAAAGTGGGAATCATTCATCCAGGAGTAAAATCTCTATCTTCTGCGCGCCGCGAGAGCCAGGCCGTGCTGGGGGACTAAGTCAGGGTCATCGCCTGGTACATGTGATCTATAATATGGCCTGCACTGATTGCAGGATGCAGAGACCAACACCTTCACATTACATCGCATAGGACAGCTGAGAGAGAGGCTCAGACGCCTTCCAGGTCATCGGCTGCAACGTTTGCAGAGCATTAAATCAATGCAGGGAGAGCGGCCGCTGTTCATTTAATGTACAGACCCCACCCCTATGGGCACAGAGACAGTCAGCGCCTCTCTTCTCCCGGGACGGAAGGAGGATAATATGGGAGCTGGATGGAGCTTAATCTGTATGTCCCTCTAATCCTCAGATCTTCTATAATATAATAAAACACAGAATCAGGATGGCTGGAAACATGGAGCTGGGTGCATGGACTTGGTGTGATCACGGCTGGGCAGGGAGAGGTTAACACCCGCTGTGTGTGACTGATCGCTTTCTAGGTGAGAGGAAGCCGTTAATCATTACGGATCATCATTAATGTCTGGTGCACCTGTGAGATAGTTATTAACCGTTAATGTGGTGTCCTGGTAGAGAGGAAGAGGTTAATTATTGCTGTGCAGGTTAGGTAGAGTAGAATGATTAACCATAGGCGGTAATAGGAAAAGGTTTGTGTGTGTGTGTAAGGCTTGGTCATGGGGAACACATCAAAGAATAACTCCATGGCCAAATCCTATTTATTTCTCAAATACGGTGAAGAAAAACTTCCTAAGTAGGAGGTATTATCCTTGTCACATGGATCGTGCTCTGCTCATGTCTGCGCTGCCAGGCATCGGGCTCATGTAGGTGCTGCCAGTCATCGAGCTCATGTAGGCGCTGCCAGTCATACGGCTCATGTAGGCGCTGCCAGTCATCTGGCTCATGTAGGCGCTGCCAGTCATTGGGCTCATGTAGGCGCTGCCAGTCATCGGGCTAGTCGTTATGACCCTGTACGTGATGTTGGTCAGCAGGCACCCATATATGCTGATCATTGGCTCCCTGTATGTGATGCTGGTAATCAGGTCCCTGGATACAATGCCGTTACAGAATAACCCTACTACAGTATATAATGTTTTCCCGCAGTGCTGGGCTTCACTATACAGCTAATACCTAATATTGCCTAACCTTTATTACTACCTAGGGGTGTCTCTGCTCCCCCCCCCCCATAGCCTACATCGGGGTGTCTCTGCACTACTCCCCCATGTCCTACCTTGGGGTGTCTCTGCACTCTCCCCCCCCCCATGGCCTACCTCGGGGTGTCTCTGCACTCCCCCCCCCCCCACATGTCCTACCTCGGGTTCTGCCCCATGTACTACTTCGGGGTGTCCCTGCAGTCTCTCTCCCCCATGGACTACTTCAGGGTGTCCCTGCAGTCTCTCTCCCCCATGGACTACTTCGGGGTGTCCCTGCGGTCTCTCTTTACCTCATATCCTACCACAGGGTGCCTCTGCACTGTCTCTCCCCCCTATGTTTACCTCGGGGTGCCCCTGCACTCTCTCTCCCCCTCATGTGCTACCTCAGGGCGCCCCTGTGCTCTCGCTCGCTCCCATGTGCTGCAGTCATTAAGGAGTTGTCTCAGTACAGGCACAGGGGAGTGCCCGGGTACGGTGTAGGGGAGGGCCTGGGTACAGTGTCTCCCTATGAGCAGATATGATGCCATTGGAACGCTACGGTGTATATTTGCGGATTACCCACCTTCTCATAGTACAGCAGCTCATAGTCCAGGATGACCCCATTGGGCTGATCTGGCTGTGACCAGGAGAGCGTGATGCTGTCCACGGAGCGGCTCACCTGATGCATGATGGAGACGCTGGACGGGGCTGGAAAATAAACAAGAAGCAGATGATATAACGAGGTGCAGATAGAGGTCCCACTGACAAGAGGAGTAGAAGAATCACAGGAGCACTCGGGTTACTGGAGCGGAAAGTTCACCTCTCCCCGGTGATGGCCTCTGACAGTCCTGTTTCCAGCAGTCAGGAGCTGTCAGGTTTCATTCCAGCATTTGGCCTATTTGCTAGATGGAGCAGCGCAGCACCCGGACTGTGACCTGCTCTCCACTCACTGCACGCCTAATACGCAGGCTGCTCTGTACCAGCACTGGCTATTGGGGGGGGGGGGGGGCGGGGTACTCTGAGCCTCAAGACTAGAGCCCACAGCGGCCCTGCTAAATGAGAGAGGACCACTGATTGGGCTGAGACGGGCAGGAGCCTCAGGGCTTCGGCTATTTATTGTACAAATACTCAATTTAACATTCAGGAGCATTCACATATAATATATAATGATGCGCTACTAGCATTGGTGCTGAGTCTTTGGACGCACCAGCGATGCTAAGATAGGAAAATGCCGCGGGAGGCGTGTTGTGTAAATAAGACTCCTCCCGGCGGCTTCTGTGAGAGGCCGCTGCATCAGTGGACGCAGCATCGGATCATTCTGCATGAACGCGGCTGGTGTTTTCACGCGGCTGAAGCCAGTGAAGCTGCGCGCAAGGACGCTGTATGACGCCGCCCCCTAAAAGGGCACTGCGATCGGGCAGGAGTTCTGCACATGCACAAGCCTTCAAACATCGATGGTTTGCATACAACCCTGAATCAGGCCCTATATTAGTAATCTAACAACTGAAATCATCGATGTTTCATCGGCAGAGCTGGCTCGCACATGGGTACAGGCGCTTACGAGGGGCTAATAACGGAGCATTCGCATCATTACCAGCTGGCTGTATTGGAGCCGTCACCTTCTCTGTAAATCCACAGCATCAGATCTAGAACCCTGCGCCCCCTTCCCATGACTGCAGTGTGCGCAGAGCACAGAGGTGGGGCCGATTTACCGCGTCCGACTCCAGGCCGTGCACATCTTTAAATATTTGCCACAACCAGGATGTTTGTGCCGGGGATTATACAGCACATTACTGGTGTTTATTTAGATGGAGCCCGGAGATCTATATTTTACAGGAATCCATTACAAAGCCGCACACTTCCCAGCCAGTAAGATGTTTGTAATTAGCATCAACCGGACTGTATATTCTACGTATATTCTAAATACATACGTGCCGTCTCACAATTAGCGTTGTGTTATGCAGTCTGGATGTGAGATATTGCATGGAGGTCTCTGGTGTGGAGAGCAGATAACCGACAGGGTATTATGGCGTCTAACCACGGCAAACAAGTTTAATTATCGTTCGCATTGTTACAGATGAGCAGGAAACAACCTATCGATGTCTGGGCAGCAGCACATACTGCCGGGGCCGGCTCATCATCCTAATCTTAAAATGAACTAAACAATCGCACTTATTACCGTTCAGTGATTTTATGATCAATAAACACTGACATTCGCTAAGAGCGCTGTTTTAGCAGAACGTTGTTTATGTGACTGGGATGATCAGTGTAGGATGGTACCGAGGAGAAAAGGATGGGAATAAAATGTTATATGATGAAGGTTAAGTAAAAATAAATATAAATATTTTAAGAAGGAAGGAGGGAGGTTGCTGGACTGGAGGTTGGGAATGGACACTGGGTGTCAAGGGATTAGGGGTTCGGAAGGAACAAGGAAAGAGACCAGAGGATGTGGAATTGCAGGGTTGGGAGGAGACTCGAGGACGTGCGATTGTGGGACCGGAAGAAGACCGGAGGACGTGAGATTGGGGGACGGGAAGAAGGCCATAAATGGGATTGAGGAATGAGTAGATTGGAAGACATGGGAATGAAGGAAGGCAAGGGGAGCAGTGGATGTGGAATTGCAGGATTGGGAGGAGACTGGCGGACGTAGGATTGGGGGACTGGGACACATTGGACTAGGGGAACGGGAAGGAGGTCAGATGAAGTGGGAATGGGGAATGAGAGGACTGGAAGACATGGGAATGGAGGAAGGGAATGAGACCAGAGGATATGGAATTGGGGAATTGGAAGGAGACTGGAGAACGTGGAATTGGGATGGAAGCCGGAGACGTGGGATTGGGGGGAAGGGAAGGAAGCTGGAGGACGTGGGATTGGGGGGATGGGGAGGAAGCCGGAGGACGTGGGATTAAGGGGATTGGAGAGAGAAGATGGTACATAGGGCATGATTCACTATGGATCACAAAATTACGAACGCACGCAGTTCAACTGCGATAGTATGCTAATCCATTGTGATCACAATGCAAGCTCAGCACTACATAAGGAAGCCCACTTTACATTGCACGCATCCGTAATACTTAGCAGAATAGCTAAACCATCGGTACAATCGAGTCCCATCACAGCCCCATGCACACTTGCACAAGCTCTGACCTTACTCAGAAATTACTGACAACCACGCTCGCTATGAGACCTCAGACTGCGGATGGCATCGCAGTGAATAGCTTATGCACGCCCCTGCAACGGTGTTCAAACGCACTGGCACGCCTGCGTTTCTCCGACCACCCCCCCCCCATCACCACCCACAAACGGTGCTTCCTGTCAATCAATCTGCGAGGGGTTTGCGTAGCCCCTGGGAATCGCAGGCCCAATGGCAATAGCTAGCTTGCGCACGGCGATGCATGCGCAGAACGCAACAATCGCCCGATTGCGTGCGTAATCGCAGTTGCGAACGGTAGCGAATCAGGCTCATAGACCGTAGGACAAGTAAAGCTGTGCTGGAGAGGATGACTGGTATGATGGCAATAACAGGACTTCAGCATTGAAGGAGAATTAAAAATATCATTATTATAAGTGTTATTAATAGTAATAAAATGGGCAGAAAATAAGTCTACCTTAATACCTTGTGCTATGACCATGCAGGCTGGAGGCAGGATGAACAGAATGGGAGGAAAGGGTTAATCTGTCAGGCAGAGGAGGCTGCTGGGCTCACCAAGGGGGGGTTTATGTGACAGTTATGACAGATAAGTCTGCCATCACCCACCCTTGTGCTGTGATCTCAGTCCAAGCCATTCCCAGGAACGGAGTGTGGAAAATGCCTTTGTTCTGCCTGTGCGATGGCAATATGAGGAACTCGCACTGAATCAAGCCCGTAAAATTGTCCTAAGTCCCCGGCGCCATGGTCCAATCAAATCCTGCACAGTGATTAATGGACGCACACTGCAGGTAGGCCTGGGCACTGCAATCACAGGAGATGGGGCTGAGGCTACCGCACCCAAATCCAGATTTATTTCACAGATTTCTCAAACTTTCATATGCGATGAGATATTTCTACATTCTGTTCTCCTGGGAAGCTGATCACTGCACACACTACCTGTCCAGACATGGCAGACATGGGCAGCGACTTAAACTGCCCATCCTCCTCCTATCATGTGATCCATAGTTATGGGAAATAAACCCTGTGGAAATCCAGCTGACTGACAAACATCCCTAGCAAACAGACATTCGAGAGATGGGAGTAAATAGACGCCTCTGGAACATGAGAGTGCCCTCAGAAATAGATGGCTGAGAGATGGGAGTACTCTCTGAAATAGACACCTCTGGAGCATGAGAATACCCTCAGAAATAGATGGCTGAGAGATGGGAGTACCCCCTGATATAGACACCTCTGGAACATGAGAATACCCTCAGATATAGATGGCTGAGATGGGAGTACCCCCTGATATAGACGCCTCTGGAACATGAGAATGCCATCAGATATAGATGGCTGAGAGATGGGAGTACCCACTGGAACATGTGAATACCCTCAGAAGAAGATGGCTGAGAAATGGGAGTAGCCTCTGAAATAGATATCTCTGGGACATGAGAGTACCCCCTCAGAAGTAGATGGCTGAGAAATGGGAGTACCCTCTGAAATAGAGATCTCTTGGGGAGAGCACCCACAGAAATATTTGGCTGAGAGATGGGAGAACCCTTGAAAGTAAATGCCCCAGAGATGGGAATACCCACAGAAATACACATTTTTTTTTTATTATTGCTATCATCCTTTATTTATATGGCGTCACAAGGGGCTTGCAGCGTTTTACAAAGTACAGAAACAGAAACAGTATGAACAAAACAAGAATAAAAAGTGACTAATGGTGCATACACATGGTCAGATTTTCCTTCAGATTTGTACAATAACGATTTTAAAAATCGTTCAATCGTTCATTTCTGAAAGAAAATCTGACATGTGTGCCAGCAACGATGAACGATGTGCGTTCCCGTTTGTCAGATAACGATATCTGACATCGTCTGTGTTTGCAGTCAGATTTTCATTCATTTTGATACTGTCAAAAATCGTTCGTAGTTCATGAATCGTTGGTAAAATCATTTATCTGACCGTGTGTATGCACCATTACAGTACGGAACATTGCGGGACATGTTTATAAACATTGCTGCATCATAATACCCAAATACACAGCAGGGCGGCAGAGCCCAAGGGTTTGATGGTGCTGTAGGCATGGGGAGGAGATGATGGTATCAATGACAGAGCTTACAATTTAAAGGGGAGTGGGAGACAGACAGGGGTGACACCTAGGTTAGAGATTGGAGTAGCCTTGGAAATAGACATCTGAGAGATGGGTAGTACCTTAAGAAATAGATACATCTGAGAAATGGGAATGTGCTTAGAAGACGTCAGAGTTTGGAGTATCCTCAGGAATAGACGTTACAGAGACGGGAGTACCTTCAGGAATGGATGTCACAGAGATGGGAGCACCCTCAGGAATGGACGTCACAAAGATGGGAGCACCCTCAGGAATGGACGTCACAGAGATGGGAGTACCTTCAGGAATGGATGCTACAAAGATGGGAGCACCCTGAGGAATGGACGTTACAAAGATGGGAACACCCTCAGGAATGGACATTTCAGAGATGGGTGCACCCTCAGGAAAGGACATCTCTGAGGAATGGGTTTCGGAGAGGTGGGAGCACCCCCAGGAATGGACGTCTCAGAGATGGGAGCACCCTCAGGAATGGACATTTCAGAGATGAGAGCACCCTCAGGAATGGACGTCTCAGAGATGGTGGTCCCTTCGGAATAGTGGTCTCTGTGAGAGTGGAGGAATCCTGATGTGATGTGAATCTTTGCAATGGATTTTGCAACATAATGTCCCATTACAGAGAAATCATAGTAAAAAAATAAATTACAATGTGTGTCTCAAAAGCTGGATGAGGGGAACACACAAACTGTGCTCCCAATCTGTAAGAGGCCTTAATCAAAACCATTCTGCTCCATTATAAGCATGACCACCGGGGGGCGAAGTTAGATTGGATATTTTGCTCATCCACAGGCTGCATATGCACCTACAGAGGGAATTCCTACCATGAATGATTCCCGCACACTGAGCTTCCATAGACACATGATGAGGAAACAGCACTTACACACATGGCTGAGACCAGCCCCAGCACTGTACACATCTATCTGGCCAGTAAGTAGGGGCTGTCTATACCATTAACATCTCTCTTCATATACATACATAAATAAGTAAGAGTGCCTGAGGTCCTGTGCCCCATACCTCACTCCGACTGACTGATGGGTAATTACTGCATCCGGCCTGAGGCATTCCCATGGAAGCTGCTCAGGGAGGGCCGCAGACACGACCTGTCAGTCAGGCCCCTGGGCTGAACACTCCATCTGCCTGTCTGTCCTTTGTTGCAGGTGTGTCAGCTGCAGGAATACAGGTCCTCACTTCCTCACCTGCCTCTAATTATTCCTAGAGGGGCTGAAGAAGATGCTCTCATTATGTCAGTGACACCGAAAGCGTCGCTCTGCCCCAGTCGTCTCATAAATTACCCCAACACAGCATGAGCCGTGCGGGGGGAACCAAGACACAAAATACACGATTAACACACCCTATCTGCTCCATCTAATACCCCACCGAGACACGTAACCAGGCGCCACACTTTCTAAGGTTACTCCCAGGATCCTTTCTGCCTGCCAGGTGATATACCACCACTTTTGGGCGTAGATTTAACCAGGTCACCCCCCCCCCCTACAGCTGTAGCCGTCCTCACACTGGCACCCGGCATCCCAAGGCCTACATAGGATGTTATAATGCCTTGTATTACGTTACATCTCGCCGATCTGTGGGTTAGAAGGGAAGATCTCTGCACAGGAAGCCAGATTGTGTTTATGTCTGCATGTACATAGCAGGAGATAACTGACTGTCACGTGATGGACCAAGATGTCTGCCCATCTGCTAATGCCAGCACCGCAGGACACACAGCATGTGTAATAGAGGAATGGCGAGTAACACGTTTTCTACTGTGCCTACACATAACACAGCTCAGCCTCAGCATGGATCATACAGTATATACACCTGAGTATAATACAGCCCAGCATGGATCATACAGTATATACACCTGAGTATAATACAGCTCAGCATAGATCATACAGTATATACACCTGAGTATAATACAGCCCAGCATGGATCATACAGTATATACACCTGAGTATAATACAGCCCAGCATGGATCATACAGTATATACACCTGAGTATAATACAGCCCAGCATAGATCATACAGTATATACACCTGAGTATAATATAGCCTTAGCATGGACCATACAATATATACACCTGAGTATAATACAGCCCAGCATGGATCATACAGTATATACACCTGAGTATAATACAGCCCAGCATGGATCATACAGTATATACACCTGAGTATAATACAGCCCAGCATGGATCATACAGTATATACAACTGAGTATAATACACCCCAGCATGGATAATACAATATATACACCTGAGTATAATACAGCCCAGCATAGATCATATATACACCTGAGTATAATACAGCCCAGCATGGATCATACAGTATATACACCTGAGTATAATACAGCCCAGCATGGATCATACAGTATATACACCTGAGTATAATACAGCCCAGCATGGATCATACAGTATACACACCTGAGTATAATACAGCCCAGCATGGATCATACAGTATATACACCTGAGTATAATACAGCCCAGCATGGATCATACAGTATATACACCTGAGTATAATACAGCCCAGCATGGATCATACAGTATATACACCTGAGTATAATACAGCCCAGCATGGATCATACAATATATACACCTGAGTATAATACAGCCCAGCATGGATCATACAGTATATACACCTGAGTATAATACAGCCCAGCATGGATCATATATACACCTGAGTATAATACAGCCCAGCATGGATCATACAGTATATACACCTGAGTATAATACAGCCCAGCATGGATCATACAGTATATACACCTGAGTATAATACAGCCCAGCATGGATCATACAGTATATACACCTGAGTATAATACAGCCCAGCATGGATCATACAGTATACACACCTGAGTATAATACAGCCCAGCATGGATCATACAGTATATACACCTGAGTATAATACAGCCCAGCATGGATCATACAGTATATACACCTGAGTATAATACAGCCCAGCATGGATCATACAGTATATACACCTGAGTATAATACAGCCCAGCATGGATCATACAGTATACACACCTGAGTATAATACAGCCCAGCATGGATCATACAGTATATACACCTGAGTATAATACAGCCCAGCATGGATCATACAGTATATACACCTGAGTATAATACAGCCCAGCATGGATCATACAGTATATACACCTGAGTATAATACAGCCCAGCATGGACCATACAGTATATACACCCGAGTATAATACAGCCCAGCATGGATCATACAATATATACACCTGAGTATAATACAGCCTAGCATGGATCATACAGTATATACACCTGAGTATAATACAGCCCAGCATTGATCATACAGTATATACACCTGAGTATAATACAGCCTAGCATGGATCATACAGTATATACACCTGAGTATAATACAGCCCAGCATGGATCATACAGTATATACACCTGAGTATAATACAGCCCAGCATGGATCATACAGTATATACACCTGAGTATAATACAGCCCAGCATGGATCATACAGTATATACACCTGAGTATAATACAGACTCAGCATGGATCATACAGTATATACACCTGAGTATAATACAGCCTAGCATGGATCATATATACACCTGAGTATAATACAGCCCAGCATGGATCATACAGTATATACACCTGAGCATAATACAGACTCAGCATGGATCATACAATATATACACCTGAGTATAATACAGCACAGCATGGATCATACAGTATATATACCTGAGTATAAAACAGCCCAGCATGGATCATACAGTATATACACCTGAGTATAATACAGCCCAGCATGGATCATACAGTATATACACCTGAGCATAATACAGCCCAGCATGGATCATATATAGACCTGAGTATAATATAGCCCAGCATGGATCATACAATATATACACCTGAGTATAATACAGCCCAGCATGGATCATACAGTATATACACCTGAGTATAATACAGCCCAGCATGGATCATACAGTATATACACCTGAGTATAATACAGCCCAGCATGGATCATACAGTATATACACCTGAGTATAATACAGCCCAGCATGGATCATACAGTATATACACCCGAGTATAATACAGCCCAGCATGGATCATACAGTATATACACCTGAGTATAATACAGCCCAGCATGGATCATACAGTATATACACCTGAGTATAATACAGCCCAGCATGGATCATACAGTATATACACCTGAGTATAATACAGCCCAGCATGGATCATACAATATATACACCTGAGTATAATACAGCCCAGCATGGATCATATATACACCTGAGTATAATACAGCCTCAGCACGGATCATACAGTATATATACCCGAGTATAATACAGCCCAGCATGGATCATACAATATATACACCTGAGTATAATACAGCCCAGCATGGATCATACAGTATATACACCTGAGTATAATACAGCCCAGCATGGATCATACAGTATAATATGAGATATGGTAAGAACTTACCCTTGTTATCTCTATTTCTACGAAGTCCATAGGGTTCCACAGGGTACCTTGGGGGTATAGGTGTGACGTCAGTCGCTGGGCACCATAGAGTTAAGCTTTTCAGCCTCCCAGGATGCACTAGGGTCCCCCTCCTATACCCCGCCCCCGAGCCAAGGCACCTCAGTTAGTTATCAAGCCATAGGCCGGAGGAGGAGAAGGAAGAGAGAGAAAAAAAGATCTGGACACATACAAGAATCACATTCTCACCAGAGGGAGACGGAAAACCGGTGACCAGAGCAAAGCCCATCTGCAGCACAGGTGTGACAGGGCGGGAGTCCTGTGGAACCCTATGGACTTCGTAGAAATAGAGATAACAAGGGTAAGTTCTTACCATATCTCATATTTTCTACTTCAGGGTCCATAGGGTATCCACAGGATACCTTGGGGATGTCCCAAAGCAGTATCCTTTAAGGGTGGGGACGCTCCTGTGCAGAAAGGAGAATCCGCCGCCCGAAGGAAGCATCCTGAGAGGCGAAGGTGTCAAACCTGTAATACCTCACGAAGGTATGGACAGAGGACCACGTAACAGCCTTGCAGATCTGAACTGCCGAGGCACCACGTCGAGCTGCCCACGAAGGACCCACAGACCTAGTGGAATGAGCCTTCAGAGAAGGAGGGACCGGTAGGGCTTCATGAAGATAAGCTTCAGAAATAGCCATACGGATCCAGGCTGCCAAAGTTTGCTTTGAAGCAGGCCAACCCTTTTTACGGAAGCCATAGAGGACAAACAAAGCGTCCGACTTCCTAAACGAAGAAGTGCGGTCAACATAAGTCCTTAAGGCCCGCACAACATCCAAAGAGGCCTCACCCACGGAAAGACCCGGTGAGTTAAAGGCCGGAACAACTATTTCCTCGTTAACATGAAACTGGGAAACAACTTTGGGAAGAAACTCGGGCCGAGTGCGGAGCACTGCCCTGTTCCCATGAAAAACCAAGAAAGGGGGTCTACAAGAAAGAGCCCCTAACTCAGAAACACGTCTGGCCGAAGCAATGGCCAGAAGGAAAACAGTCTTAGCTGTTAGCCATTTAAGATCCACTGAGCCCAGTGGTTCAAACGGCGGTCCTTGGAGAGCCCTCAGGACCACAGCCAAATCCCAAGGCGCCACAGGTGGAACAAAGGGCGGCTGAATGCGGAGAACACCCTCCATAAAGGTGCGCACATCCGGGATTGTAGCAATCCTACGGTGAAACCTGACAGATAGGGCCGAAACCTGTACCTTCAAAGAAGCAAGGCGAAGCCCATGATCTAGTCCCGCTTGCAGGAAGGCGAGAATCCGAGACAGACGAAACTCCCGCGGTGCATAACCTCTCGGTCGACACCACTGGAAGAACGTATGCCACACGCGATGGTATATCCTCGCGGAAGACAGTTTCCGAGCTCGTAACATGGTACGCACCACAGAGCTGGAAAACCCCCGGGACCTCAGCATGGCCGTCTCAACAGCCACGCCGTCAAAGACAGCCGAGTCAGGTCCGGGTGAAGGCAAGGACCCTGAGACAGAAGGTCCGGTCGTAGCGGCAACCGCAGAGGACTGTCCACGGACAGACCCTGAAGGTTTGAGAACCAGTGCCGTCTGGGCCACGAGAGCTATCAACAGGAGCGTCCCTCCTTCCTGTTTGAATTTCCGGATTACCCGTGGAAGAAGGGAGACCGGAGGGAACAGGTATGCGAACCGGAACGTCCACCGGACGGACAGAGCATCCACCAGAGACGCCCCTTCGTCTCTTGTGCGAGACCCGTACACCGGCAACTTGTTGTTGTGCCGGGACGCCATGAGGTCGATTTCTGGAAGACCCCACCTTTCCCCCGGATGAACGTCCTGGCGACTCAGAAAGTCCGCCTCCCAATTTAGCACTCCCGGGATGAAGACCGCTGATATGGCCGGAAGATTGCGCTCCGCCAAAACCAGGATCCGAGAGACCTCTACGAGAGCCGCCCGACTGCGAGTTCCTCCTTGCCTGTTTATGTAGGCCACGGTGGTAGCGTTGTCCGACTGGACCTGCACCGGGCGACCCTGGAGAAACCGCTGTGCCTGCTGGAGAGCATTGAAGACCGCACGGAGTTCCAAGATATTTATTGGAAGCTCCGCTTCTGTCGGCGTCCACCTGCATGGAACAAGTGTGGACCCGAAACTGCTCCCCAGCCCCGAAGACTGGCGTCCGTTGTCAACAGGACCCAATTTGGAACCCAGAACGGACGTCCCTTGTTGAGGTGGGTCGTCTGTAACCACCACGCAAGGGACAGGCGAACCTCCGGGGTGAGCACAATCGTCTGGGACTTCAGAGACTGAGGCAGCCCGTTCCACTTGGACAGGATCAGGTGCTGCAGAGGTCTGGAGTGAAACTGGGCGTATTCCACCATGTCGAACACCGACACCATGGAGCCCAGTAACCTCATCGCCGAGTGTAAGGACACCCGGCGGCTGTGCAGGCAACTGCGCACCCTTGACTGTAAAGCAGAGATCTTGTCCTCCGTCACGAAGATCCTTTGCTGTCCCGAGTCCAGTAAGGCTCCCAGATGCAGAATCCTCCGAGACGGGATTAGAGTGGACTTCTGCCAGTTGATTAGCCAGCCGTGCCGTTGCAGCAGTGCAATGGTCAGGTCCAAGTGGCGTAACAGGAGCTCTGGAGATCCTGCCACCAATAACAGGTCGTCCAAATACGGCAACATGCGGACTCCCTGCAGCCGCAGAGAAGCCGCCATGACTGCCATCACCTTGGTGAAAACACGTGGTGCTGTTGCCAGGCCAAAAGGTAACGCCCGAAACTGGAAGTGGTCGCTGCGGATTGCAAACCTGAGGAACTGTTGATGGCGCAAAAGAATAGGGACATGCAGGTAAGCGTCCTGTATGTCCAATGACACCATGTAGTCCCCAGGTTCCAGCGCCAGAATGATGGACCGTAGGGTCTCCATCCGAAACTTCGGGACCCGCAAAGACTTGTTGAGTGCTTTGAGGTTGAGAATCGGACGATATGACCCATTGGGTTTCTGTACCAAAAATAGATTTGAATAGAAACCCTGGCCCCTCTGGGAGAATGGAACAGGCACTATAACTCCAGCCTGGAGCATAGTGTGCAATACCTTCCGCAGCTCCGTAGCCTTGTTCCGGTCTGATGGTAGACCCGTGGTGAAGAAGCGAGCCGGGGGTCTGTGCCGGAAGGAGAGGGCGTATCCGTGGGAAACCACCTCCAGAACCCAAGTGTCTGTCGTAGTGGTCGACCAACACTGGGCCAACTGTAGCAGGCGGCCTCCCACCCTGGGATCACCCAAAGGGAGGCCCGGACCGTCAGGCCGCAGGCTTGTCATCTGGCTTGGGGGCCGGACGTCTGGTACTCCATGCCTGCTTCCGGGGCTTGACCGATTTCTTAGGGCCAGCCTGTCGAGGAAACGACTGTGGTTTGGGCCTGCCCTGGGCCCTAGATGACCGAAAGGACGATGGTCCAGAACCAGAAGGAGCAGTGGCCGACGGGAGACAAGCAGATTTGGCTGCCGCCAGCGTGGCCACAATCTTATCCAGCTCCGGACCGAAGAGAACTTCTCCGGTAAACGGCAACGCTTCCAGACCTTTCTTGGAATCTGCGTCCGCCTTCCAGGATCGCAGCCACAAGGTGCGACGAGCAGCTACCGCTGCTGAAGAAATTCTAGACACCAGAGTACTAATGTCTAGAGCCGCCTCGTTGATGTAGGTGGTCGAATCACGGAGATTGACAATCAACTCCGCCTGTTCGGCCGGACAGTCGGATTCAAAAGAAGCCTCTAATGAATCCGCCCAGCGCTCCATCGCTCTGGCAACCCAGCAAATGGCCATAGCCGGCCGTGCTGCCCCCCCTGCAAGGGAATAAGCGGACTTCAGGCAGATTTCTACCTTGCGGTCCGTAGCATCCTTAAGGGAGGACATGGATGGCATCGGCAATGTGGCACTACGGACAAGACGGGTCACGTGAGAATCCACCTGTGGAGGGGATTCCCACTTAGCAAAATAATTATCCGCGAACGGATAAGCCACCGCCAGGCGTCTCTGCGGCTGGTATCTTTTGCCAGGTTGTTTCCACGCCTCCTCTAAATGGTCCACCAACTGACCCGAAAGAGGAAAGACTGTGGCATCGCCCTTCACATCTTTGAAAAAGGCATACTTAGATTTAGCCGCTGGGGGAACCTCGTCCTCAATCACCAAGGCTGTGCGGACCGCTCGAATAAGTCCAGGAATATATACTTTGGACTTAGCATCAGCGTCCTTAGTATGGAGAGGTTCCTGATCGTAAGGATCCAGAATCTCCCCATCATCAGACGTCCCTTCGTCATCCTCATAAGGAGCGGACAGAGACGCCACCGGCCTTTTATGAGGCCGCATCACAGACTCCCCTTGCAACACATCCGACAAGTGCTGTACAGAACTCGTCAGGGAGTTAACCCACGCTGGCTCCTGAGAACCCGGGAGCGGGGAAATAGGGAGACTGTGGGGTACCACCAATTGTCGTGGGAACCCCTGCATGGGTGACGACACCACAGACTGCTGGGACAAACCCATCGGAGTAAACGCGGGCTGCGGAGCTAACTGGCCCACTAAAGCTGTTAACGCCTGAGCGAAACAAGCCCAGGGCGGCTCCTGTACCGGTGCTGTAACCGTAATAGGCCGCGCCATGGACAAACACTGCCGGCAAAGGCCCTCCGAACTACCCTCCCCCTCCGCTAACGGTACTTTGCACGTGGTACACTGTAGCCGGAGGGGAAAATCACTTTCAGACATGATGGCACCACGTATGTGACCTCTCTCACCAATTAAGTATTAAATAGGCGAGAGACCACCCTGCAGCACCGCACCGCAAGGGCTTTAGCAGAAAGAACAGGGACAGTAATAAAGCTGACAGTTTAGAGAAGAAAAGTTATAGGCAGCGCTAGCATAGTCACATACAATGCAGAGAAATAACAATTCCTGCACTAACAGCGCTGATAACTCAACTACACAGACACAGGGCCTGGTAGGACACAGCGCTGCATACACAGACCTGAGCCACAGCGGAGGAGAGGTATGCGGGGGGACCCAGACCACGATGCTTCCGTCCAGCGCTTCCAGCAGCGTTCACCATGCGTTCTGGAGAAGATGGCCGCCGAGGAGCAGAGAGGAGGCTGGCCTGGGGGAGGAGCGCTGCCACAGGACCAGTCGGCAGCATGCAGAGAGGGCTGTGTGCAGCGGGGGAGGCGCCGGCTGTGAGACAGGGAAGGCGCGCTCCCCTGGCATGCATTTAACCCCTGGGACGCCGCAGCGCTACCGCTCTGCTGCGGTCCGCTGTCCCAGGGGGTAGTGGAAAGTGCAGGTTGGTCGCCTGGCTCCACGCTGCAGCCAGTCCCCAGGGAGCCCCCTGCCTGGGGACTTAGGACCATGTGACCAGCGGGGACCCACCGCGGGACCCCGCTGCTTACCTTTGTCCCCCTTGGATCCGGCCATGGTCCGGAACATCTGGGGTCACCGCTAGCTGTGACCCCAGATGCTCACCAGCATCCCCGGATCGGTACCGGCGTTCTGGAACCGGCGGGGGTGTAGGGAAGACAGCATGGACGTCAGGACTGACTGTCCATGCTGTACATCCAGATGTGCAGCCACAGCTGCACTGAAGAAAGCTTCAGGGGCTCTTCTAGCCCCCACTCCGACAGGTGCACCCGACGCCAGCCGGGCACCAAACTAAACTGGGGTGCCTTGGCTCGGGGGCGGGGTATAGGAGGGGGACCCTAGTGCATCATGGGAGGCTGAATAGCTTAACTCTATGGTGCCCAGCGATTGACGTCACACCAATACCCCCAAGGTATCCTGTGGATACCCTATGGACCCTGAAGTAGAAATACACCTGAGTATAATACAGCCTAGCATGGATCATACAGTATATACACCTGAGTATAATACAGCCCAGCATGGATCATATATACACCTGAGTATAATACAGCCCAGCATGGATCATACAGTATATACACATGAGTATAATACAGCCTAGCATGGAAAATACAATATATACACCTGAGTATAATACAGCCTCAGCATGGATCATACAGTATATACACCTGAGTATAATACAGCCCAGCATGGATCATACAGTATATACACCTGAGTATAATACAGCCCAGCATGGATCATATATACACCTGAGTATAATACAGCCCAGCATGGATCATACAGTATATACACATGAGTATAATACAGCCCAGCATGGATCATACAGTATATACACCTGAGTATAATACAGCCTAGCATGGAAAATACAATATATACACCTGAGTATAATACAGCCTAGCATGGATCATACAGTATATACACCTGAGTATAATACAGCCCAGCATGGATCATATATACACCTGAGTATAATACAGCCTAGCATGGAAAATACAATATATACACCTGAGTATAATACAGCCCAGCATGGATCATATATACACCTGAGTATAATACAGCCTAGCATGGATCATATATACACCTGAGTATAATATAGCCCAGCATGGATCATACAGTATATACACCTGAGTATAATACAGCCCAGCATGGATCATACAGTATATACACCTGAATATAACACAGCCTAGCATGTATTATACAGTATATACACCTGAGCATAATACAGCCCAGCATGGATCATACAGTATATACACCTGAGTATAATATAGCCCAGCATGGATCATACAGTATATACACCTGAGTATAATACAGCCCAGCATGGATCATACAGTATATACACCTGAGCATAATACAGCCCAGCATGGATCATACAGTATATACACCTGAGTATAATACAGACCAGCATGGATCATACAGTATATACACCTGAGTATAATACAGACCAGCATGGATCATACAATATATATACCTGAGTATTACAGCCCAGCATGGATCATACAGTATATACACCTGAGTATAATACAGCCCAGCATGGATCATACAATATATATACCTGAGCATAATACAGCCCAGCATGGATCATACAGTATATACACCTGAGTATAATACAGCCCAGCATGGATCATACAGTATATACACCTGAGCATAATACAGCCCAGCATGGATCATACAGTATATACACCTGAGTATAATACAGACCAGCATGGATCATACAGTATATACACCTGAGCATAATACAGCCCAGCATGGATCATACAGTATATACACCTGAGTATAATACAGCCCAGCATGGATCATACAGTATATACACCTGAGTATAATACAGCCCAGCATGGATCATACAGTATATACACCTGAGTATAATACAGCCCAGCATGGATCATACAGTATATACACCTGAGCATAATACAGCCTAGCATGGATCATATATACACCTGAGTATAATACAGCCCAGCATGGATCATACAGTATATACACCTGAGTATAATACAGCCCAGCATGGATCATATATACACCTGAGTATAATACAGCCCAGCATGGATCATACAGTATATACACCTGAGTATAATACAGCCCAGCATGGATCATACAGTATATACACCTGAGTATAATACAGCCCAGCATGGATCATACAGTATATACACCTGAGCATAATACAGCCCAGCATGGATCATACAGTATATACACCTGAGTATAATACAGCCCAGCATGGATCATATATACACCTGAGTATAATACAGCCCAGCATGGATCATACAGTATATACACCTGAGCATAATACAGCCCAGCATGGATCATATATACACCTGAGTATAATACAGCCCAGCATGGATCATACAGTATATACACCTGAGTATAATACAGCCCAGCATGGATCATACAGTATATACACCTGAGTATAATAGAGCCCAGCATGGACCATACAGTATATACACCTGAGTATAATACAGCCTAGCATGGATCATATATACACCTGAGTATAATACAGCCCAGCATGGATCATACAGTATATACACCTGAGTATAATACAGCCTAGCATGGATCATACAGTATATACACCTGAGTATAATAGAGCCCAGCATGGATCATACAGTATATACACCTGAGCATTATACAGCCCAGCATGGATCATACAGTATATACACCTGAGTATAATACAGCCCAGCATGGACCATACAGTATATACACCTGAGTATAATACAGCCCAGCATGGATCATACAGTATATACACCTGAGTATAATACAGCCCAGCATGGATCATACAGTATATACACCTGAGTATAATACAGCCCAGCATGGATCATACAGTATATACACCTGAGCATAATACAGCCCAGCATGGATCATACAGTATATACACCTGAGTATAATACAGCCCAGCATGGATCATATATACACCTGAGTATAATACAGCCCAGCATGGATCATACAGTATATACACCTGAGCATAATACAGCCCAGCATGGATCATATATACACCTGAGTATAATACAGCCCAGCATGGATCATACAGTATATACACCTGAGTATAATACAGCCCAGCATGGATCATACAGTATATACACCTGAGTATAATAGAGCCCAGCATGGACCATACAGTATATACACCTGAGTATAATACAGCCTAGCATGGATCATATATACACCTGAGTATAATACAGCCCAGCATGGATCATACAGTATATACACCTGAGTATAATACAGCCTAGCATGGATCATACAGTATATACACCTGAGTATAATAGAGCCCAGCATGGATCATACAGTATATACACCTGAGCATTATACAGCCCAGCATGGATCATACAGTATATACACCTGAGTATAATACAGCCCAGCATGGACCATACAGTATATACACCTGAGTATAATACAGCCCAGCATGGATCATATATACACCTGAGTATAATACAGCCCAGCATGGATCATATATACACCTGAGTATAATACAGCCTCAGCACGGACCATACAGTATATACACCTGAGTATAATACAGCCCAGCATGGATCATACAGTATATACACCTGAGTATAATACAGCCCAGCATGGATCATACAGTATATACACCTGAGTATAATACAGCCCAGCATGGATCATACAGTATATACACCTGAGTATAATACAGCCCAGCACGGATCATACAATATATACACCTGAGCATAATACAGCCTCAGCACGGATCATACAATATATACACCTGAGTATAATACAGCCCAGCATGGATCATACAGTATATACACCTGAGTATAATACAGCCCAGCATGGATCATACAGTATATACACCTGAGTATAATACAGCCCAGCATGGATCATGCAGTATATACACCTGAGTATAATACAGCCCAGCATGGATCATACAGTATATACACCTGAGTATAATACAGCCCAGCATGGATCATATATACACCTGAGTATAATACAGCCCAGCATGGATCATATATACACCTGAGTATAATACAGACCAGCATGGATCATACAGTATATACACCTGAGTATAATACAGCCTAGCATGGATCATACAGTATATACACCCGAGTATAATACAGCCCAGCATGGATCATACAGTATATACACCCGAGTATAATACAGCCCAGCATGGATCATACAGTATATACACCCGAGTATAATACAGCCCAGCATGGATCATACAGTATATACACCTGAGTATAATACAGCCTAGCATGGATCATACAGTATATACACCTGAGTATAATACAGCCCAGCATGGATCATACAGTATATACACCTGAGAATAATACAGCCCAGCATGGATCATACAGTATATACACCTGAGTATAATACAACCCAGCATGGATCATACAGTATATACACCTGAGAATAATACAGCCCAGCATGGATCATACAGTATATACACCTGAGTATAATACAGCCCAGCATGGATCATACAGTATATACACCTGAGTATAATACAGCCTAGCATGGATCATACAGTATATACACCTGAGTATAATACAGACCAGCATGGATCATACAGTATATACACCTGAGTATAATACAGCCCAGCATGGATCATATATACACCTGAGTATAATACAGCCCAGCATGGACCATACAGTATATACACCTGAGTATAATACAGCCCAGCATGGATCATACAATATATATACCTGAGTATAATACAGCCTCAGCATGGATCATACAGTATATACACCTGAGTATAATACAGCCCAGCATGGATCATACAGTATATACACCTGAGTATAATACAGCCCAGCATGGATCATATATACACCTGAGTATAATACAGCCCAGCATGGACCATACAGTATATACACCTGAGTATAATACAGCCCAGCATGGATCATACAATATATATACCTGAGTATAATACAGCCTCAGCATGGATCATACAGTATATACACCTGAGTATAATATATCCTAGCATGGATCATACAGTATATACACCTGAGTATAATACAGCCCAGCATGGATCATACAGTATATACACCTGAGTATAATACAGCCCAGCATGTATTATACAGTATATACACCTGAGTATAATACAGCCCAGCATGTATTATACAGTATATACACCTGAGTATAATACAGCCCAGCATGGATCATATATACACCTGAGTATAATACAGCCCAGCATGGATCATATATACACCTGAGTATAATACAGCCCAGCATGGATCATACAGTATATACACCTGAGTATAATACAGCCCAGTATGGATCATACAGTATATACACCTGAGTATAACACAGCCCAGCATGGATCATATATACACCTGAGTATAATACAGCTTAGCATGGATCATACAGTATATACACCTGAGTATAATACAGCCCAGCATGGACCATACAATATATACACCTGAGTATAATACAGCCCAGCATGGATCATATATACACCTGAGTATAATACAGCTTAGCATGGATCATACAGTATATACACCTGAGTATAATACAGCCCAGCATGGATCATATATACACCTGAGTATAATACAGCCCAGCATGGATCATACAGTATATACACCTGAGTATAATACAGCCCAGTATGGATCATACAGTATATACACCTGAGTATAATACAGCCCAGCATGGATCATACAGTATATACACCTGAGTATAATACAGCCCAGCATGGACCATACAGTATATACACCTGAGTATAATACAGCCCAGCATAGATCATACAGTATATACACCTGAGTATAATATAGCCCAGCATGGATCATATATACACCTGAGCATAATACAGCCTAGCATGGATCATACAGTATATACACCTGAGTATAATACAGCCCAGCATGGATCATACAGTATATACACCTGAGTATAATACAGACTCAGCATGGATCATACAGAATATACACCTGAGTATAATACAGCCCAGCATGGATCATACAGTATATACACCTGAGTATAATACAGCCCAGCATGGATCATACAGTATATACACCTGAGTATAATACAGCCCAGCATTGATCATATATACACCTGAGTATAATACAGCCCAGCATGGATCATACAGTATATACACCTGAGTATAATACAGCCCAGCATGGATCATACAGTATATATACCTGAGCATAATACAGCCCAGCATGGATCATACAGTATATACACCTGAGTATAATACAGCCCAGCATGGATCATATATACACCTGAGTATAATACAGCCCAGCATGGATCATACAGTATATACACCTGAGTATAATACAGCCCAGCATGGATCATACAGTATATACACCTGAGTATAATACAGCCCAGCATGGATCATACAGTATATACACCTGAGTATAATACAGCCCAGCATGGATCATACAGTATATACACCTGAGTATAATACAGCCCAGCATGGATCATACAGTATATACACCTGAGTATATTACAGCCCAGCATGGATCATATATACACCTGAGTATAATACAGCCTAGCATGGATCATACAGTATATACACCTGAGTATAATATATCCTAGCATGGATCATACAGTATATACACCTGAGTATAATACAGCCCAGCATGGATCATACAGTATATACACCTGAGTATAATATATCCTAGCATGGATCATACAGTATATACACCTGAGTATAATACAGCACAGCATGGATCATATATACACCTGAGTATAATACAGCCCAGCATGGATCATACAGTATATACACCTGAGTATAATACAGCCCAGCATGGATCATACAGTATATACACCTGAGTATAATACAGCCCAGCATGGATCATACAATATATACACCTGAGTATAATACAGCCCAGCATGGATCATACAGTATATACACCTGAGTATAATACAGCCCAGCATGGATCATACAATATATACACCTGAGTATAATACAGCCCAGCATGGATCATATAGTATATACACCTGAGTATAATACAGCCCAGCATGGATCATATATACACCTGAGTATAATACAGCCCAGCATGGATCATATATACACCTGAGAATAATACAGCTCAGCATGGATCATACAGTAAATACACCTGAGAATAATACAGCCCAGCATGGATCATACAGTATATACACCTGAGTATAATACAACCCAGCATGGATCATACAGTAAATACACCTGAGAATAATACAGCCCAGCATGGATCATACAGTATATACACCTGAGTATAATACAGCCCAGCATAGATCATATATACACCTGAGTATAATACAACCCAGCATGGATCATACAATATATACACCTGAGTATAATACAACCCAGCATGGATCATACAGTATATACACCTGAGTATAATACAGCCCAGCATGGATCATACAGTATATACACCTGAGTATAATACAGCCCAGCATGGATCATACAGTATATACACCTGAGTATAATACAGCCCAGCATGGATCATACAGTATATACACCTGAGTATAATACAGCCAAGCAAGGATCATACAGTATATACACCTGAGTATAATACAGCCCAGCATGGATCATACAGTATATACACCTGAGTATAATACAGCCCAGCATGGATCATACAGTATATACACCTGAGTATAATATAGCCAAGCAAGGATCATACAGTATATACACCTGAGTATAATACAGCCCAGCATGGATCATACAGTATATACACCTGAGTATAATACAGCCCAGCATGGATCATACAGTATATATACCTGAGTATAATACAGACCAGCATGGATCATACAGTATATACACCTGAGTATAATACAGCCTAGCATGGATCATACAGTATATACACCTGAGTATAATACAGCCCAGCATGGATCATATATAGACCTGAGTATAATATAGCCCAGCATGGATCATACAGTATATACACCTGAGTATAATACAGCCCAGCATGGATCATACAGTATATACACCTGAGTATAATACAGCCCAGCATGGATCATACAGTATATACACCTGAGTATAATACAGCCCAGCATGGATCATATATACACCTGAGTATAATATAGCCTAGCATGGATCATACAGTATATACACCTGAGTATAATACAGACCAGCATGGATCATACAGTATATACACCTGAGTATAATACAGCCTCAGCAAGGATCATACAGTATATACACCTGAGTATAATACAGCCCAGCATGGATCATATATACACCTGAGTATAATACAGCCCAGCATGGATCATACAGTATATACACCTGAGTATAATACAGCCTCAGCAAGGATCATACAATATATACACCTGAGTATAATACAGCCCAGCATGGATCATACAGTATATACACCTGAGTATAATACAGCCCAGCATGGATCATACAGTATATACACCTGAGTATAATACAGCCCAGCATGGATCATACAGTATATACACCTGAGTATAATACAGCCCAGCATGGATCATACAGTATATACACCTGAGTATAATACAGACTCAGCATGGATCATACAGTATATACACCTGAGTATAATACAGCCCAGCATGGATCATACAGTATATACACCTGAGTATAATACAGCCCAGCATGGATCATACAGTATATACACCTGAGTATAATACAGCCCAGCATGGATCATACAGTATATACACCTGAGTATAATACAGCCCAGCATGGATCATACAGTATATACACCTGAGTATAATACAGCCCAGCATGGATCATACAGTATATACACCTGAGTATAATACAGCCCAGCATGGATCATACAATATATACACCTGAGTATAATACAGCCCAGCATGGATCATACAGTATATACACCTGAGTATAATACAGCCTCAGCAAGGATCATACAATATATACACCTGAGTATAATACAGCCCAGCATGGATCATACAGTATATACCCCTGAGTATAATACAGCCCAGCATGGATCATACAGTATATACACCTGAGTATAATACAGCCCAGCATGGATCAAACAGTATATACACCTGAGTATAATACAGCCCAGCATGGATCATACAGTATATACACCTGAGTATAATACAGCCCAGCATGGATCATACAGTATACACACCTGAGTATAATACAGCCCAGCATGGATCATACAGTATATACACCTGAGTATAATACAGCCCAGCATGTATTATACAGTATATACACCTGAGTAAAATACAGCCCAGCATGTATTATACAGTATATACACCTGAGTATAATACAGCCCAGCATGGATCATATATACACCTGAGTATAATATAGCCTAGCATGGATCATATATACACCTGAGTATAATACAGCCCAGCATGGATCATACAGTATATACACCTGAGTATAATACAGCCTAGCATGGACCATACAATATATACACCTGAGTATAATACAGCCCAGCATGGATCATATATACACCTGAGTATAATACAGCTTAGCATGGATCATACAGTATATACACCTGGGTATAATACAGCCCAGCATGGATCATATATACACCTGAGTATAATACAGCCCAGCATGGATCATACAGTATATACACCTGAGTATAATACAGCCCAGCATGGATCATACAGTATATACACCTGAGTATAATACAGACTCAGCATGGATCATACAGTATATACACCTGAGTATAATACAGACTAGCATGGATCATACAGTATATACACCTGAGTATAATACAGCCTAGCATGGACCATAGAGTATATACACCTGAGTATAATACAGCCCAGCATTGATCATATATACACCTGAGTATAATATAGCCCAGCATGGATCATATATACACCTGAGTATAATACAGCCCAGCATGGATCATACAGTATATACACCTGGGTATAATACAGCCCAGCATGGATCATATATACACCTGAGTATAATACAGCCCAGCATGGATCATATATACACCTGAGTATAATACAGCTTAGCATGGATCATACAGTATATACACCTGGGTATAATACAGCCCAGCATGGATCATACAGTATATACACCTGAGTATAATACAGCCCAGCATGGATCATATATACACCTGAGTATAATACAGCCCAGCATGGATCATATATACACCTGAGTATAATACAGCTTAGCATGGATCATACAGTATATACACCTGAGTATAATACAGCCCAGCATGGATCATACAGTATATACACCTGAGTATAATACAGCCCAGCATGGATCATACAGTATATACACCTGAGTATAATACAGCCCAGCATGGATCATACAGTATATACACCTGAGTATAATACAGCCCAGCATGGATCATATATACACCTGAGCATAATACAGCCCAGCATGGATCATACAGTATATACACCTGAGTATAATACAGCCCAGCATGGACCATACAATATATACACCTGAGTATAATACAGCCCAGCATGGATCATATATACACCTGAGTATAATACAGCTTAGCATGGATCATACAGTATATACACCTGGGTATAATACAGCCCAGCATGGATCATATATACACCTGAGTATAATACAGCCCAGCATGGATCATACAGTATATACACCTGAGTATAATACAGCCCAGTATGGATCATACAGTATATACACCTGAGTAAAATACAGCCCAGTATGGATCATATATACACCTGAGTATAATACAGCCCAGCATGGATCATACAGTATATACACCTGAGTATAATACAGCCCAGCATAGATCATACAGTATATACACCCGAGTATAATACAGCCCAGCATGGATCATACAGTATATACACCTGAGTATAATACAGCCCAGCATGGATCATACAGTATATACACCTGAGTATAATACAGCCCAGCATGGATCATACAGTATATACACCTGAGTATAATACAGCCCAGCATGGATCATACAGTATATACACCAGAGCATAATACAGCCCAGCATGGATCATACAGTATATACACCTGAGTATAATACAGCCCAGCATGGATCATACAGTATATACACTAGAGATGAGCGGTTCGGATTCTGTGGAATCCGAACCGCTCCGAACATTGGGGATCCGAGTCCACCCGAACCCTGTTCGGGTGTTCACCGCCTGACTCGGATCCCCGTTCGGGGCCGAACGGTGGCCGCCTGATGTCGGATTCTCACTAGAGAATCCGACATCAGGTCTCCTCGCGTGTAGGGCAGAGCGCAGTGATAGCGCTCTGCCCTACACAGACACAGACACACAGCCGCCAGCGGCAGCTGTGTGTTTGTTACAGCAGCCAATGAGAGTCACACAGACTCTCATTGGCTGCTGCACGGAGGGAGCCGGCTGGAGCTCACACATGAGCTCCGTCTTCCGGCTCCCTCCTCAGCGTGTGACAGAGCGGACGGCGCGGGAGCGGGGAATCAGGTAAGTGTTATTTTTTTTATTTTTTTACTTGTCAAAGGTCCGGGGGCGCTACTGGGGGGGGGGGGGTCTGCACTACTGGGGGGGTCTGCTACTGGGGGGGCTATACTACTGGGGGGGGCCATACTACAGAGGGGCCTGCTACTGGGGGGGGCTATACTACTGGGGGGGGGTCTGCACTACTGGGGGGGGGTCTGCTACTGGGGGGGCAATACTACTGGGGGGGCCATACTACAGAGGGGCCTGCTACTGGGGGGGGCTATACTACTGGGGTGGGGTCTGCTACTGGGGGGGCCATACTACTGGGGGGATCTGCACTATTGGGGGGCCATACTACAGAGGGGCCTGCTACTGGGGGGGGCTATACTACTGGGGGGGTCTGCACTACTGGGGGGGTCTGCTACTGGGCGGGGCTATACTACTGGGGGGGCATACTACAGAGGGGCCTGCTATTGGGGGGGGCTCTACTACTGGGGGGGGTCTGCTACTGGGGGGGCCATACTACTGAGGGGCCTGCTACTGGGGGGGCCATACTACTGGGGGGGCTTACTACTACAGGGGGGGCTGCTACTGGGGCAGCCTACTACAGGGGGGGCCATACTACAGGGGGGGCCCATACTACAGGGGGGGCTACTACTGGGGCAGCCTACTACTGGGGGGGCCTGCTACTGGGGCAGCCTACTACTGGGGGAGCCATACTACTGGGGGGGCATACTACTGGGTGGCATGCTAATGGGGGGCATACTACTGGGGGGGCCTGCTAATGGGGGGGCATACTACTGGGGGGGCCTGCTAATGGGGGGCATACTACTGGGGGGCATTCTACTGGGGGCACTGCATAGTGGACCCTACTACTAAGGGGACTGCATAGGGGCACCACTGCTGGGGGACATTGTGTAAGGGACACCGCTACTGTGGGCATTGTGTAAAAGGGTCACTACTGTGGGCATTGTGTAAAAGGGGCACTACTGTGTGTCGTAACATAAATAAGAGACACTACTTTATGGTGTAATGTGAATCAGGCCCTTTGTGCGGTGTAATGCTAATAAGATTGTGCACTGTGACTCCTAGGGCCGTAGCCCACTTTGTAAACAAGTACTGTGACTCTGCTGGCCGTACCCCACTGGGTGGGTACACTACTTTTCATTTCTGCCACTGCTGTGTGGCAATGTGTCATAGATGTGCTTTATACTGTGGTGTCTGTGTCGTTGTGCCGCTGCTTTGTCGCTTAGTAACCAGTCAGCTCACTGCAACCTTTGGCCAATAATGTTGAAAACAATATTATAAGCTGTGATATGGTCTAAATTGACTGGAAATTAATGTTATTGATGTTAATAATACTCTAGGAAGAAAAAAAAGACCAATTTATGTGATTTTAGCTTTTTTTTGTCAATTTTTGTAAAAAAATCCAAATCCAAATCCAAAGCCAGTCACCGCAGTTTGGCAAATCCAAATCCAAATCCAAAGCCGGACGACGAATTAGAACCAAATCCAAATCCGGCAAAAATGGTCCGGCGCACATCCCTAATATACACCTGAGTATAATACAGCCCAGCATGGATCATACAGTATATACACCTGAGTATAATACAGCTCAGCATGGATCATACAGTATATACACCTGAGTATAATACAGCCAAGCAAGGATCATACAGTATATACACCTGAGTATAATACAGCCCAGCATGGATCATACAGTATATACACCTGAGTATAATACAGCCCAGCATGGATCATACAGTATATACACCTGAGTATAATATAGCCAAGCAAGGATCATACAGTATATACACCTGAGTATAATACAGCCCAGCATGGATCATACAGTATATACACCTGAGTATAATACAGCCCAGCATGGATCATACAGTATATATACCTGAGTATAATACAGACCAGCATGGATCATACAGTATATACACCTGAGTATAATACAGCCTAGCATGGATCATACAGTATATACACCTGAGTATAATACAGCCCAGCATGGATCATATATAGACCTGAGTATAATATAGCCCAGCATGGATCATACAGTATATACACCTGAGTATAATACAGCCCAGCATGGATCATACAGTATATACACCTGAGTATAATAGAGCCCAGCATGGACCATACAATATATACACCTGAGTATAATACAGCCAAGCATGGAACATATATACACCTGATTATAATACAGCCCAGCATGGATCATAGAGTATATACACCTGAGTATAATACAGCCCAGCATGGATCATACAGTATATACACCTGAGTATAATACAGCCCAGCATGGATCATACAGTATATACACCTGAGTATAATATAGCCAAGCAAGGATCATACAGTATATACACCTGAGTATAATACAGCCCAGCATGGATCATACAGTATATACACCTGAGTATAATACAGCCCAGCATTGATCATATATACACCTGAGTATAATACAGCCCAGCATGGATCATACAGTATATACACCTGGGTATAATACAGCCCAGCATGGATCATATATACACCTGAGTATAATACAGCCCAGCATGGATCATATATACACCTGAGTATAATACAGCTTAGCATGGATCATACAGTATATACACCTGGGTATAATACAGCCCAGCATGGATCATACAGTATATACACCTGAGTATAATACAGCCCAGCATGGATCATACAGTATATACACCTGAGTATAATACAGCCCAGCATGGATCATACAGTATATACACCTGAGTATAATACAGCCCAGCATGGATCATATATACACCTGAGCATAATACAGCCCAGCATGGATCATACAGTATATACACCTGAGTATAATACAGCCCAGCATGGACCATACAATATATACACCTGAGTATAATACAGCCCAGCATGGATCATATATACACCTGAGTATAATACAGCTTAGCATGGATCATACAGTATATACACCTGGGTATAATACAGCCCAGCATGGATCATATATACACCTGAGTATAATACAGCCCAGCATGGATCATACAGTATATACACCTGAGTATAATACAGCCCAGTATGGATCATACAGTATATACACCTGAGTATAATACAGCCCAGCATGGATCATACTGTATATACACCTGAGTATAATACAGCCCAGCATTGATCATATATACACCTGAGTATAATACAGCCCAGCATGGATCATATATACACCTGAGTATAATACAGCCCAGCATGGATCATACAGTATATACACCTGAGTATAATACAGCCCAGCATGGATCATACTGTATATACACCTGAGTATAATACAGCCCAGCATTGATCATATATACACCTGAGTATAATACAGCCCAGCATGGATCATACAGTATATACACCTGGGTATAATACAGCCCAGCATGGATCATATATACACCTGAGTATAATACAGCCCAGCATGGATCATATATACACCTGAGTATAATACAGCTTAGCATGGATCATACAGTATATACACCTGGGTATAATACAGCCCAGCATGGATCATACAGTATATACACCTGAGTATAATACAGCCCAGCATGGATCATACAGTATATACACCTGAGTATAATACAGCCCAGCATGGACCATACAATATATACACCTGAGTATAATACAGCCCAGCATGGATCATATATACACCTGAGTATAATACAGCTTAGCATGGATCATACAGTATATACACCTGGGTATAATACAGCCCAGCATGGATCATATATACACCTGAGTATAATACAGCCCAGCATGGATCATACAGTATATACACCTGAGTATAATACAGCCCAGTATGGATCATACAGTATATACACCTGAGTAAAATACAGCCCAGCATGGATCATATATACACCTGAGTATAATACAGCCCAGCATGGATCATACAGTATATACACCTGAGTATAATACAGCCCAGCATAGATCATACAGTATATACACCCGAGTATAATACAGCCTCAGCATGGATCATACAGTATATACACCTGAGTATAATACAGCCCAGCATGGATCATACAGTATATACACCTGAGTATAATACAGCCCAGCATGGATCATACAGTATATACACCTGAGTATAATACAGCCCAGCATGGATCATACAGTATATACACCTGAGTATAATACAGCCCAGCATGGATCATACAGTATATACACCTGAGTATAATACAGCCCAGCATGGATCATACAGTATATACACCAGAGCATAATACAGCCCAGCATGGATCATACAGTATATACACCTGAGTATAATACAGCCCAGCATGGATCATACAGTATATACACTAGAGATGAGCGGTTCGGATTCTGTGGAATCCGAACCGCTCCGAACATTGGGGATCCGAGTCCACCCGAACCCTGTTCGGGTGTTCACCGCCTGACTCGGATCCCCGTTCGGGGCCGAACGGTGGCCACCTGATGTCGGATTCTCACTAGAGAATCCGACATCAGGTCTCCTCGCGTGTAGGGCAGAGCGCAGTGATAGCGCTCTGCCCTACACAGACGCAGACACACAGCCGCCAGCGGCAGCTGTGTGTTTGTTACAGCAGCCAATGAGAGTCACACAGACTCTCATTGGCTGCTGCACGGAGGGAGCCGGCTGGAGCTCACACATGAGCTCCGTCTTCCGGCTCCCTCCTCAGCGTGTGACAGAGCGGACGGCGCGGGAGCGGGGAATCAGGTAAGTGTTATTTTTTTTATTTTTTTACTTGTCAAAGGTCCGGGGGCGCTACTGGGGGGGGGTCTGCACTACTGGGGGGGTCTGCTACTGGGGGGGCTATACTACTGGGGGGGCCATACTACAGAGGGGCCTGCTACTGGGGGGGGCTATACTACTGGGGGGGGTCTGCACTACTGGGGGGGGTCTGCTACTGGGGGGGGCAATACTACTGGGGGGGCCATACTACAGAGGGGCCTGCTACTGGGGGGGGCTATACTACTGGGGTGGGGTCTGCTACTGGGGGGGCCATACTACTGGGGGGATCTGCACTATTGGGGGGCCATACTACAGAGGGGCCTGCTACTGGGGGGGGGCTATACTACTGGGGGGGTCTGCACTACTGGGGGGGTCTGCTACTGGGCGGGGCTATACTACTGGGGGGGCATACTACAGAGGGGCCTGCTATTGGGGGGGGCTCTACTACTGGGGGGGGTCTGCTACTGGGGGGGCCATACTACTGAGGGGCCTGCTACTGGGGGGGCCATACTACTGGGGGGGCTTACTACTACAGGGGGGGCTGCTACTGGGGCAGCCTACTACAGGGGGGGCCATACTACAGGGGGGGCCCATACTACAGGGGGGGCTACTACTGGGGCAGCCTACTACTGGGGGGGCCTGCTACTGGGGCAGCCTACTACTGGGGGAGCCATACTACTGGGGGGGCATACTACTGGGTGGCATGCTAATGGGGGGCATACTACTGGGGGGGCCTGCTAATGGGGGGCATACTACTGGGGGGGCCTGCTAATGGGGGGCATACTACTGGGGGGCATTCTACTGGGGGCACTGCATAGTGGACCCTACTACTAAGGGGACTGCATAGGGGGCACCACTGCTGGGGGACATTGTGTAAGGGACACCGCTACTGTGGGCATTGTGTAAAAGGGTCACTACTGTGGGCATTGTGTAAAAGGGGCACTACTGTGTGTCGTAACATAAATAAGAGACACTACTTTATGGTGTAATGTGAATCAGGCCCTTTGTGCGGTGTAATGCTAATAAGATTGTGCACTGTGACTCCTAGGGCCGTAGCCCACTTTGTAAACAAGTACTGTGACTCTGCTGGCCGTACCCCACTGGGTGGGTACACTACTTTTCATTTCTGCCACTGCTGTGTGGCAATGTGTCATAGATGTGCTTTATACTGTGGTGTCTGTGTCGTTGTGCCGCTGCTTTGTCGCTTAGTAACCAGTCAGCTCACTGCAACCTTTGGCCAATAATGTTGAAAACAATATTATAAGCTGTGATATGGTCTAAATTGACTGGAAATTAATGTTATTGATGTTAATAATACTCTAGGAAGAAAAAAAAGACCAATTTATGTGATTTTAGCTTTTTTTGTCAATTTTTGTAAAAAAATCCAAATCCAAATCCAAATCCAAAGCCAGTCACCGCAGTTTGGCAAATCCAAATCCAAATCCAAAGCCGGACGACGAATTAGAACCAAATCCAAATCAGGCAAAAATGGTCCGGCGCACATCCCTAATATACACCTGAGTATAATACAGCCCAGCATGGATCATACAGTATATACACCTGAGTATAATACAGCCCAGCATGGATCATACAGTATATACACCTGAGTATAATACAGCCAAGCAAGGATCATACAGTATATACACCTGAGTATAATACAGCCCAGCATGGATCATACAGTATATACACCTGAGTATAATACAGCCCAGCATGGATCATACAGTATATACACCTGAGTATAATATAGCCAAGCAAGGATCATACAGTATATACACCTGAGTATAATACAGCCCAGCATGGATCATACAGTATATACACCTGAGTATAATACAGCCAAGCAAGGATCATACAGTATATACACCTGAGTATAATACAGCCCAGCATGGATCATACAGTATATACACCTGAGTATAATACAGCCCAGCATGGATCATACAGTATATACACCTGAGTATAATATAGCCAAGCAAGGATCATACAGTATATACACCTGAGTATAATACAGCCCAGCATGGATCATACAGTATATACACCTGAGTATAATACAGCCCAGCATGGATCATACAGTATATATAGCTGAGTATAATACAGACCAGCATGGATCATACAGTATATACACCTGAGTATAATACAGCCTAGCATGGATCATACAGTATATACACCTGAGTATAATACAGCCCAGCATGGATCATATATAGACCTGAGTATAATATAGCCCAGCATGGATCATACAGTATATACACCTGAGTATAATACAGCCCAGCATGGATCATACAGTATATACACCTGAGTATAATAGAGCCCAGCATGGACCATACAATATATACACCTGAGTATAATACAGCCAAGCATGGAACATATATACACCTGATTATAATACAGCCCAGCATGGATCATAGAGTATATACACCTGAGTATAATACAGCCCAGCATGGATCATACAGTATATACACCTGAGTATAATACAGCCCAGCATGGATCATACAGTATATACACCTGAGTATAATATAGCCAAGCAAGGATCATACAGTATATACACCTGAGTATAATACAGACCAGCATGGATCATACAGTATATACACCTGAGTATAATACAGCCCAGCATGGATCATACAGTATATACACCTGAGTATAATATAGCCCAGCATGGATCATACAGTATATACACCTGAGTATAATACAGCCCAGCATGGATCATACAGTATATAAACATGAGTATAATACAGCCTCAGCAAGGATCATACAGTATATACACCTGAGTATAATACAGCCCAGCATGGATCATACAGTATATACACCTGAGTATAATACAGACCAGCATGGATCATACAGTATATACACCTGAGTATAATACAGCCTCAGCATGGATCATACAGTATATACACCTGAGTATAATACAGCCCAGCATGGATCATACAGTATATACACCTGAGTATAATACAGCCCAGCATGGATCATACAATATATATACCTGAGTATAATACAGCCCAGCATGGATCATACAGTATATACACCTGAGTATAATACAGCCCAGCATGGATCATACAATATATATACCTGAGTATAATACAGCCCAGCAATCATCATATATACACCTGAGTATAATACAGCCCAGCATGGATCATACAGTATATACACCTGAGTATAATACAGCCCAGCATGGATCATACAGTATATACACCTGAGTATAATATATCCTAGCATGGATCATACAGTATATACACCTGAGTATAATACAGCCCAGCATGGATCATACAGTATATACACCTGAGTATAATACAGCCCAGCATGGATCATACAGTATATACACCTGAGTATAATACAGCCCAGCATGTATTATACAGTATATACACCTGAGTATAATACAGCCCAGCATGTATTATACAGTATATACACCTGAGTATAATACAGCCCAGCATGGATCATATATACACCTGAGTATAATATAGCCTAGCATGGATCATATATACACCTGAGTATAATACAGCCCAGCATGGATCATACAGTATATACACCTGAGTATAATACAGCCCAGTATGGATCATACAGTATATACACCTGAGTATAATACAGCCTAGCATGGACCATACAATATATACACCTGAGTATAATACAGCCCAGCATGGATCATATATACACCTGAGTATAATACAGCTTAGCATGGATCATACAGTATATACACCTGGGTATAATACAGCCCAGCATGTATCATATATACACCTGAGTATAATACAGCCCAGCATGGATCATACAGTATATACACCTGAGTATAATACAGCCCAGTATGGATCATACAGTATATACACCTGAGTATAATACAGCCCAGCATGGATCATACAGTATATACACCTGAGTATAATACAGCCCAGCATGGATCATATATACACCTGAGTATAATACAGCCCAGCATGGATCATACAGTATATACACCTGAGTATAATACAGCCCAGCATAGATCATACAGTATATACACCTGAGTATAATATAGCCCAGCATGGATCATATATACACCTGAGCATAATACAGCCTAGCATGGATCATACAGTATATACACCTGAGTATAATACAGCCCAGCATGGATCATACAGTATATACACCTGAGTATAATACAGCCCAGCATTGATCATACAGTATATACACCTGAGTATAATACAGCCCAGCATTGATCATATATACACCTGAGTATAATACAGCCCAGCATGGATCATACAGTATATACACCTGAGTATAATACAGCCCAGCATGGATCATACAGTATATACACCTGAGTATAATACAGCCCAGCATGGATCATACAGTATATACACCTGAGTATAATACAGCCCAGCATGGATCATATATACACCTGAGTATAATACAGCCCAGCATGGATCATACAGTATATACACCTGAGTATAATACAGCCCAGCATGGATCATACAGTATATACACCTGAGTATAATACAGCCCAGCATGGATCATACAGTATATACACCCGAGCATAATACAGCCCAGCATGGATCATACAGTATATACACCTGAGTATAATACAGCCCAGCATGGATCATACAGTATATACACCTGAGTATAATACAGCCCAGCATGGATCATACAGTATATACACCTGAGTATAATATATCCTAGCATGGATCATACAGTATATACACCTGAGTATAATACAGCACAGCATGGATCATATATACACCTGAGTATAATACAGCCCAGCATGGATCATACAGTATATACACCTGAGTATAATACAGCCCAGCATGGATCATACAGTATATACACCTGAGTATAATACAGCCCAGCATGGATCATACAATATATACACCTGAGTATAATACAGCCCAGCATGGATCATACAGTATATACATCTGAGTATAATACAGCATAGCATGGATCATATAGTATACACACCTGAGTATAATACAGCCCAGCATGGATCATATATACACCTGAGTATAATACAGCCTAGCATGGATCATATATACACCTGAGTATAATACAGCCCAGCATGGATCATACAGTATATACACCTGAGTATAATACAGCCCAGCATGGATCATATATACACCTGAGTATAATACAGCCCAGCATGTATTATACAGTATATACACCTGAGTATAATACAGCCCAGCATGGATCATACAGTATATACACCTGAGTATAATACAGACTCAGCATGGATCATACAGTATATACACCTGAGTAAAATACAGACTCAGCATGGATCATACAGTATATACACCTGAGTATAATACAGCCCAGCATGGATCATACAGTATATACACCTGAGTATAATACAGCCCAGCATGGATCATACAGTATATACACCTGAGTATAATACAGCCCAGCATGGATCATACAGTATATACACCTGAGTATAATACAGACTCAGCATGGATCATACAGTATATACACCTGAGTATAATACAGACTAGCATGGATCATACAGTATATACACCTGAGTATAATACAGCCTAGCATGGACCATAGAGTATATACACCTGAGTATAATACAGCCCAGCATTGATCATATATACACCTGAGTATAATATAGCCCAGCATGGATCATATATACACCTGAGTATAATACAGCCCAGCATGGATCATACAGTATATACACCTGGGTATAATACAGCCCAGCATGGATCATATATACACCTGAGTATAATACAGCCCAGCATGGATCATATATACACCTGAGTATAATACAGCTTAGCATGGATCATACAGTATATACACCTGGGTATAATACAGCCCAGCATGGATCATACAGTATATACACCTGAGTATAATACAGCCCAGCATGGATCATATATACACCTGAGTATAATACAGCCCAGCATGGATCATATATACACCTGAGTATAATACAGCTTAGCATGGATCATACAGTATATACACCTGAGTATAATACAGCCCAGCATGGATCATACAGTATATACACCTGAGTATAATACAGCCCAGCATGGATCATACAGTATATACACCTGAGTATAATACAGCCCAGCATGGATCATACAGTATATACACCTGAGTATAATACAGCCCAGCATGGATCATATATACACCTGAGCATAATACAGCCCAGCATGGATCATACAGTATATACACCTGAGTATAATACAGCCCAGCATGGACCATACAATATATACACCTGAGTATAATACAGCCCAGCATGGATCATATATACACCTGAGTATAATACAGCCCAGCATGGATCATATATACACCTGAGTATAATACAGCCCAGCATTGATCATATATACACCTGAGTATAATATAGCCCAGCATGGATCATATATACACCTGAGTATAATACAGCCCAGCATGGATCATACAGTATATACACCTGGGTATAATACAGCCCAGCATGGATCATATATACACCTGAGTATAATACAGCCCAGCATGGATCATATATACACCTGAGTATAATACAGCTTAGCATGGATCATACAGTATATACACCTGGGTATAATACAGCCCAGCATGGATCATACAGTATATACACCTGAGTATAATACAGCCCAGCATGGATCATATATACACCTGAGTATAATACAGCCCAGCATGGATCATATATACACCTGAGTATAATACAGCTTAGCATGGATCATACAGTATATACACCTGAGTATAATACAGCCCAGCATGGATCATACAGTATATACACCTGAGTATAATACAGCCCAGCATGGATCATACAGTATATACACCTGAGTATAATACAGCCCAGCATGGATCATACAGTATATACACCTGAGTATAATACAGCCCAGCATGGATCATATATACACCTGAGCATAATACAGCCCAGCATGGATCATACAGTATATACACCTGAGTATAATACAGCCCAGCATGGACCATACAATATATACACCTGAGTATAATACAGCCCAGCATGGATCATATATACACCTGAGTATAATACAGCTTAGCATGGATCATACAGTATATACACCTGGGTATAATACAGCCCAGCATGGATCATATATACACCTGAGTATAATACAGCCCAGCATGGATCATACAGTATATACACCTGAGTATAATACAGCCCAGTATGGATCATACAGTATATACACCTGAGTAAAATACAGCCCAGCATGGATCATATATACACCTGAGTATAATACAGCCCAGCATGGATCATACAGTATATACACCTGAGTATAATACAGCCCAGCATAGATTATACAGTATATACACCTGAGTATAATACAGCCCAGCATGGATCATATATACACCTGAGCATAATACAGCCCAGCATGGATCATACAGTATATACACCTGAGTATAATACAGCCCAGCATTGATCATACAGTATATACACCTGAGTATAATACAGACTCAGCATGGAACATACAGAATATACACCTGAGTATAATACAGCCCAGCATGGATCATACAGTATATACACCTGAGTATAATACAGACTCAGCATGGATCATACAGTATATACACCTGAGTATAATACAGCCCAGCATGGATCATACAGTATATACACCTGAGTATAATACAGCCCAGCATGGATCATACAGTATATACACCTGAGTATAATACAGCCCAGCATGGATCATACAGTATATACACCTGAGTATAATACAGCCCAGCATGGATCATATATACACCTGAGTATAATACAGCCCAGCATGGATCATACAGTATATACACCTGAGTATAATACAGACTCAGCATGGATCATACAGTATATACACCTGAGTATAATACAGCCCAGCATGGATCATACAGTATATACACCTGAGTATAATACAGACTCAGCATGGATCATATATACACCTGAGTATAATACAGCCCAGCATGGATCATACAGTATATACACCTGAGTATAATCCAGCCCAGCATGGATCATACAGTATATACACCTGAGTATAATACAGCCCAGCATGGATCATATATACACCTGAGTATAATACAGCCCAGTATGGATCATACAGTATATACACCTGAGTAAAATACAGCCCAGCATGGATCATATATACACCTGAGTATAATACAGCCCAGCATGGATCATACAGTATATACACCTGAGTATAATACAGCCCAGCATAGATCATACAGTATATACACCTGAGTATAATATAGCCCAGCATGGATCATATATACACCTGAGCATAATACAGCCCAGCATGGATCATACAGTATATACACCTGAGTATAATACAGCCCAGCATTGATCATACAGTATATACACCTGAGTATAATACAGACTCAGCATGGATCATACAGAATATACACCTGAGTATAATACAGACTAGCATGGATCATACAGAATATACACCTGAGTATAATACAGCCCAGCATGGATCATACAGTATATACACCTGAGTATAATACAGACTCAGCATGGATCATACAGTATATACACCTGAGTATAATACAGCCCAGCATGGATCATACAGTATATACACCTGAGTATAATACAGCCCAGCATGGATCATACAGTATATACACCTGAGTATAATACAGCCCAGCATGGATCATACAGTATATACACCTGAGTATAATACAGCCCAGCATGGATCATATATACACCTGAGTATAATACAGCCCAGCATGGATCATACAGTATATACACCTGAGTATAATACAGCCCAGCATGGATCATACAGTATATACACCTGAGTATAATACAGACTCAGCATGGATCATACAGTATATACACCTGAGTATAATACAGCCCAGCATGGATCATACAGTATATACACCTGAGTATAATACAGACTCAGCATGGATCATATATACACCTGAGTATAATACAGCCCAGCATGGATCATACAGTATATACACCTCAGTATAATACAGCCCAGCATGGATCATACAGTATATACACCTGAGTATAATACAGACTCAGCATGGATCATACAGTATATACACCTGAGTAAAATACAGACTCAGCATGGATCATACAGTATATACACCTGAGTATAATACAGCCCAGCATGGATCATATATACACCTGAGTATAATACAGCACAGCATGGATCATACAGTATATACACCTGAGTATAATACAGCCCAGCATGGATCATACAGTATATACACCTGAGTATAATATATCCTAGCATGGATCATACAGTATATACACCGGAGTATAATACAGCCCAGCATGGATCATACAGTATATACACCTGAGTATAATACAGCCCAGCATGGATCATACAGTATATACACCTGAGTATAATACAGCCCAGCATGGATCATATATACACCTGAGTATAATACAGCCTAGCATGGATCATACAGTATATACACCTGAGAATAATACAGCCTCAGCATGGATCATATATACACCTGAGTATAATACAGCCCAGCATGGATCATACAGTATATACACCTGAGTATAATATAGCCCAGCATGGATCATATATACACCTGAGTATAATACAGCCCAGCATGGATCATACAGTATATACACCTGAGTATAATATAGCCCAGCATGGATCATATATACACCTGAGTATAATACAGCCCAGCATGGATCATATATACACCTGAGTATAATACAGCCCAGCATGTATTATACAGTATATACACCTGAGTATAATACAGCCCAGCATGGATCATACAGTATATACACCTGAGTAAAATACAGACTCAGCATGGATCATACAGTATATACACCTGAGTATAATACAGCCCAGCATGGATCATACAGTATATACACCTGAGTATAATACAGACTCAGCATGGATCATATATACACCTGAGTATAATACAGCCCAGCATGGATCATATATACACCTGAGTATAATACAGCCCAGCATGGATCATACAGTATATACACCTGAGTATAATACAGCCCAGCATGGATCATACAGTATATACACCTCAGTATAATACAGCCCAGCATGGATCATACAGTATATACACCTGAGTAAAATACAGACTCAGCATGGATCATATATACACCTGAGTATAATACAGCACAGCATGGATCATATATACACCTGAGTATAATACAGCACAGCATGGATCATACAGTATATACACCTGAGTATAATACAGCCCAGCATGGATAGTACAGTATATACACCTGAGTATAATACAGCCCAGCATGGATCATACAGTATATACACCTGAGTATAATACAGCCCAGCATGGATCATACAGTATATACACCTGAGTATAATACAGCCTAGCATGGATCATATATACACCAGAGTATAATACAGCCCAGCATGGATCATACAGTATATACACCTGAGTATAATACAGCCCAGCATGGATCATACAGTATATACACCTGAGCATAATACAGCCCAGCATTGATCATACAGTATATACACCTGAGTATAATACAGCCCAGCATGGACCATACAGTATATACACCTGAGTATAATACAGCCCAGCATGGATCATACAGTATATACACCTGAGTATAATACAGCCCAGCATGGATCATACAGTATATACACCTGAGTATAATACAGCCCAGCATGGATCATACAGTATATACACCTGAGTATAATACAGCCCAGCATGGATCATATATACACCTGAGTATAACACAGCCTAGCATGGATCATACAGTATATACACCTGAGTATAACACAGCCTAGCATGGATCATACAGTATATACACCTGAGTATAATACAGACTAGCATGGATCATACAGTATATACACCTGAGTATAATACAGCCCAGCATGGATCATACAGTATATACACCTGAGTATAATACAGCCCAGCATAGATCATATATACACCTGAGTATAATATAGCCCAGCATGGATCATATATACACCTGAGTATAATACAGCCCAGCATGGATCATACAGTATATACACCTGGGTATAATACAGCCCAGCATGGATCATATATACACCTGAGTATAATACAGCCCAGCATGGATCATATATACACCTGAGTATAATACAGCTTAGCATGGATCATACAGTATATACACCTGGGTATAATACAGCCCAGCACGGATCATATATACACCTGAGTATAATACAGCCCAGCATGGATCATACAGTATATACACCTGAGTATAATACAGCCCAGCATGGATCATACAGTATATACACCTGAGTATAATACAGCCCAGCATGGATCATATATACACCTGAGTATAATACAGCCCAGCATGGATCATACAGTATATACACCTGAGTATAATACAGCCCAGCATGGACCATACAGTATATACACCAGAGTATAATACAGCCCAGCATGGATCAAACAGTATATACACCTGAGTATAATATAGCCTAGCATGGATCATACAGTATATACACCTGAGTATAATACAGACTCAGCATGGATCATACAGTATATACACCTGAGTATAATACAGACTCAGCATGGATCATACAGTATATACACCTGAGTATAATACAGACTCAGCATGGATCAAACAGTATATACACCTGAGTATAATATAGCCTAGCATGGATCATACAGTATATACACCTGAGTATAATACAGACTCAGCATGGATCATACAGTATATACACCTGAGTATAATATAGCCTAGCATGGATCATATATACACCTGAGTATAATACAGCCCAGCATGGATCATATATACACCTGAGTATAATAAAGCCTCAGCATGGATCATACAGTATATACACCTGAGTATAATACAGCCCAGCATGGATCATACAGTATATACACCTGAGTATAATACAGCCCAGCATGGATCATATATACACCTGAGTATAATACAGCCCAGCAATCATCATATATACACCTGAGTATAATACAGCCCAGCATGGATCATACAGTATATACACCTGAGTATAATACAGCCTAGCATGGATCATACAGTATATACACCTGAGTATAATACAGCCCAGCATGGATCATATATACACCTGAGAATAAAACAGCACAGCATCGATCAAACAGTATATACACCTGAGTATAATACAGCCCAGCATGGATCATATATACACCTGAGTATAATACAGCCCAGCATGGATCATATATACACCTGGGTATAATACAGCCCAGCATGGATCATATATACACCTGAGTATAATACAGCCCAGCATGGATCATACAGTATATACACCTGAGTATAATACAGCCCAGCATGGATCATATATACACCTGAGTATAATACAGCCCAGCATGGATCATATATACACCTGAGTATAATACAGCACAGCATGGATCATACAGTATATACACCTGAGTATAATACAGCCCAGCATGGATCATACAGTATATACACCTGAGTATAATACAGCCCAGCATGGATCATACAGTATATACACCTGAGTATAATACAGCCCAGCATGGATCATACAGTATATACACCTGAGTATAATACAGCCCAGAATGGATCATATATACACCTGAGTATAATACAGCCCAGCATGGATCATATATACACCTGAGTATAATACAGCCCAGCATGGATCATACAGTATATACACCTGGGTATAATACAGCCCAGCATGGATCATATATACACCTGAGTATAATACAGCCCAGCAATCATCATATATACACCTGAGTATAATACAGCCCAGCATGGATCATATATACACACCTGAGTATAATACAGCCCAGCATGGATCATATATACACACCTGAGTATAATACAGCCCAGCATGGATCATACAGTATATACACCTGAGTATAATACAGCCTCAGCATGGATCATACAGTATATACACCTGAGTATAATACAGCCCAGCATGGATCATACAGTATATACACCTGAGTATAATACAGCCCAGCATTGATCATATATACACCTGAGTATAATACAGCCCAGCATGGATCATATATACACCTGAGTATAATACAGCTTAGCATGGATCATACAGTATATACACCTGAGTATAATACAGCCCAGCATGGATCATACAGTATATACACCTGAGTATAATACAGCCCAGCATGGATCATACAGTATATACACCTGAGTATAATACAGCCCAGCATGGATCATATATACACCTGAGTATAATACAGCCCAGCATGGATCATACAGTATATACACCTGAGTATAATACAGCCCAGCATGGATCATATATACACTTGAGCATAATACAGTCTCTGTATGGATCATACAGTATATACACCTGAGTATAATACAGCCCAGCAATCATCATATACACACCTGAGTATAATACAGCCCAGCATGGATCATACAGTATATACACCTGAGTATAATACAGCCTAGCATGGATCATACAGTATATACACCTGAGTATAATACAGCCTCAGCATGGATCATACAGTATATACACCTGAGTATAATACAGCCCAGCATGGATCATACAGTATATACACCTGAGTATAATACAGACTAGCATGTATCATACAGTATATACACCTGAGTATAATACAGCCCAGCATGGATCATACAGTATATACACCTGAGAATAATACAGCCCAGCATGGATCATACAGTATATACACCTGAGTATAATACAGCCCAGCATGGATCATACAGTATATACACCTGAGTATAATACAGCCCAGCATGGATCATACAGTATATACACCTGAGTATAATACAGCCCAGCATGGATCATACAGTATATACACCTGAGCATAATACAGCCCAGCATGGATCATACAGTATATACACCTGAGTATAATACAGCCCAGCATGGATCATACAGTATATACACCAGAGTATAATACAGCCTCAGCATGGATAATACAGTATATACACCTGAGTATAATACAGCCCAGCATGGATCATACAGTATATACACCTGAGTATAATACAGCCCAGCATGGATCATATATACACCTGAGTATAATACAGCCCAGCATGGATCATATATACACCTGAGTATAATACAGCCCAGCATGGATCATACAGTATATACACCTGAGTATAATACAGCCCAGCATGGATCATACAGTATATACACCTGAGTATAATACAGCCCAGCATGGATCATACAGTATATACACCTGAGTATAATACAGTCCAGCATTGATCATATATACACCTGAGTATAATATAGCCCAGCATGGATCATATATACACCTGAGTATAATACAGCCCAGCATGGATCATATATACACCTGAGTATAATACAGCCCAGCATGGATCATACAGTATATACACCTGAGTATAATACAGCCCAGCATGGATCATACAGTATATACACCTGAGTATAATACAGCCCAGCATTGATCATACAGTATAGACACCTGAGTATAATACAGCCCAGCATGGATCATACAGTATATACACCTGAGTATAATACAGCCCAGCATTGATCATACAGTATATACACCTGAGTATAATACAGCCTAGCATGGATCATAGAGTATATACACCTGAGTATAATACAACGTCAGCATGGATCATATATACACCTGAGTATAATACAGCCCAGCATGGATCATATATACACCTGAGCATAATACAGCCCAGCATGGATCATATATACACCTGAGTATAATACAGCCTCAGCATGGATCATACAGTATATACACCTGAGTATAATACAGCCCAGCATGGATCATATATACACCTGAGTATAATACTGCCCAGCATGGATCATATATACACCTGAGTATAATACTGCCCAGCATGGATCATATATACACCTGAGCATAATACAGTCTCAGCATGGATCATACAGTATATACACCTGAGTATAATACAGCCTAGCATGGATCATACAGTATATACACCTGAGTATAATACAGCCCAGCATGGATCATACAGTATATACACCTGAGTATAATACAGCCCAGCATGGATCATACAGTATATACACCTGAGTATAATACAGCCTAGCATGGATCATACAGTATATACACCTGAGTATAATACAGCCCAGCATGGATCATATATACACACCTGAGTATAATACAGCCCAGCATGGATCATACAGTATATACACCTGAGTATAATACAGCCCAGCATGGATCATACAGTATATACACCTGAGTATAATACAGCCCAGCATGGAAAATACAGTATATACACCTGAGTATAATACAGCCCAGCATGGATCATACAGTATATACATCTGAGTATAATATAGCCCAGCATGGATCATACAGTATATACACCTGAGTATAATACAGCCCAGCATGGATCATATATACACCTGAGTATAATACAGCCCAGCATGGATCATACAGTATATACACCTGAGTATAATACAGACTCAGCATGGATCATACAGTATATACACATGAGTATAATACAGCCCAGCATGGATCATACAGTATATACACCTTAGTATAATACAGCCCAGCAGGGATCATATATACACCTGAGCATAATACAGCCCAGCATGGATCATACAGTATATACACCTGAGTATAATACAGCCCAGCATGGATCATACAGTATATACACCTGAGTATAATATAGCCCAGCATGGATCATACAATATATATAACTGAGTATAATACAGCACAGCATGGATCATATAGTATATACACCGGAGTATAATACAGCCCAGCATGGATCATACAGTATATACACCTGAGTATAATACAGACCAGCATGGATCATACAGTATATACACCTGAGTATAATACAGCCCAGCATGGAAAATACAGTATATACACCTGAGTATAATACAGCCTCAGCATGGATCATACAGTATATACACCTGGGTATAATACAGCCCAGCATGGATCATACAGTATATACACCTGAGTATAATACAGCCCAGCATGGATCATACAGTATATACACCTGAGTATAATACAGCCCAGCATGGATCATATATACACCTGAGTATAATACAGCCCAGCATGGATCATACAGTATATACACATGAGTATAATACAGCCAAGCATGGATCATACAGTATATACACCTTAGTATAATACAGCCCAGCAGGGATCATATATACACCTGAGCATAATACAGCCCAGCATGGATCATACAGTATATACACCTGAGTATAATACAGCCCAGCATGGATCATACAGTATATACACCTGAGTATAATACAGCCCAGCATGGATCATACAGTATATACACCTGAGTATATTACAGCCCAGCATGGATCATACAGTATATACACCTGAGTATAATACAGCCCAGCATGGATCATACAGTATATACACCTGAGTATAATATATCCTAGCATGGATCATACAGTATATACACCTGAGTATAATACAGCCCAGCATGGATCATACAGTATATACACCTGAGTATAATACAGCCCAGCATGGATCATACAGTATATACACCTGAGTATAATACAGCCCAGCATGGATCATACAGTATATACACCTGAGTATAATATAGCCCAGCATGGATCATACAATATATATAACTGAGTATAATACAGCACAGCATGGATCATAGAGTATATACACCGGAGTATAATACAGCCCAGCATGGATCATACAGTATATACACCTGAGTATAATACAGCCCAGCATGGATCATATAGTATATACACCGGAGTATAATACAGCCCAGCATGGATCATACAGTATATACACCTGAGTATAATACAGACCAGCATGGATCATACAGTATATACACCTGAGTATAATACAGCCCAGCATGGATCATACAGTATATACACCTGAGTATAATACAGCCCAGCATGGATCATACAGTATATACACCTGAGTATAAAATACAGCCCAGCATGGATCATATATACACCTGAGTATAATACAGCCCAGCATGGATCATATATACACCTGAGTATAATACAGCCCAGTATGGATCATACAGTATATACACCTGAGTATAATACAGCCCAGCATGGATCATACAGTATATACACCTGAGTATAATACAGCCCAGCATGGATCATACAGTATATACACCTGAGTATAATACAGCATAGCATGGATCATACAGTATATACACCTGAGTATAATACAGCCCAGCATGGATCATACAGTATATACACCTGAGTATAATACAGCATAGCATGGATCATACAGTATATACACATGAGTATAATACAGCCCAGCATGGATCATATATACACCTGAGTATAATACAGCCCAGCATGGATCATATAGTATATACACCTGAGTATAATACAGCCCAGCATGGATCATACAGTATATACACCTGAGTATAATACAGCCCAGCATGGATCATATATACACACCTGAGTATAATACAGCCTAGCATGGATCATACAGTATATACACCTGAGTATAATACAGCCCAGCATGGATCATATAGTATATACACCTGAGTATAATACAGTCCAGCATTGATCATATATACACCTGAGTATAATATAGCCCAGCATGGATCATATATACACCTGAGCATAATACAGCCCAGCATGGATCATACAGTATATACACATGAGTATAATACAGCCAAGCATGGATCATACAGTATATACACCTGAGTATAATACAGCCCAGCAGGGATCATATATACACCTGAGCATAATACAGCCCAGCATGGATCATACAGTATATACACATGAGTATAATACAGCCAAGCATGGATCATACAGTATATACACCTGAGTATAATACAGCCCAGCATGGATCATATATACACCTGAGTATAATACAGCCCAGCATGGATCATACAGTATATACACCTGAGCATAATACAGCCCAGCATGGATCATACAGTATATACACCCGAGTATAATACAGCCCAGCATGGATCATACAGTATATACACCTGAGTATAATACAGCCCAGCAGGGATCATATATACACCTGAGCATAATACAGCCCAGCATGGATCATACAGTATATACACCTGAGCATAATACAGCCCAGCATGGATCATACAGTATATACACCCGAGTATAATACAGCCCAGCATGGATCATACAGTATATACACCTGAGTATAATATATCCTAGCATGGATCATACAGTATATACACCTGAGTATAATACAGCCCAGCATGGATCATACAGTATATACACCTGAGTATAATACAGCCCAGCATGGATCATACAGTATATACACCTGAGTATAATATATCCTAGCATGGATCATACAGTATACACACCTGAGTATAATATAGCCCAGCATGGATCATACAATATATATAACTGAGTATAATACAGCACAGCATGGATCATATAGTATATACACCGGAGTATAATACAGCCCAGCATGGATCATACAGTATATACACCTGAGTATAATACAGACCAGCATGGATCATACAGTATATACACCTGAGTATAATACAGCCCAGCATGGAAAATACAGTATATACACCTGAGTATAATACAGCCTCAGCATGGATCATACAGTATATACACAAGAGTATAATACAGCCCAGCATGGATCATACAGTATATACACCTGAGTATAATACAGCCTAGCATGGATCATACAGTATATACACCTGAGTATAATACAGCCCAGCATGGATCATACAGTATATACACCTGAGTATAATACAGCATAGCATGGATCATACAGTATATACACCTGAGTATAATACAGCCCAGCATGGATCATACAGTATATACACCTGAGTATAATACAGCCCAGCATGGATCATACAGTATATACACCTGAGTATAATACAGCCCAGCATGGATCATACAGTATATACACCTGAGTATAATACAGCCCAGCATGGATCATACAGTATATACACCTGAGTATAATACAGCCCAGCATGGATCATACAGTATATACACCTGAGTATAATACAGCCCAGCATGGATCATATATACACCTGAGCATAATACAGCCCAGCATGGATCATACAGTATATACACCTGAGTATAATACAGCCCAGCATGGATCATATATACACCTGAGTATAATACAGCCCAGCATGGATCATAAAATATATACACCTGAGTATAATACAGCCCAGCATGGATCATACAGTATATACACCTGAGTATAATACAGCCCAGCATGGATCATACAGTATACACACCTGAGTATAATACAGCCCAGCATGGATCATACAGTATATACACCTGAGTATAATACAGCCCAGCATGGATCATACAGTATACACACCTGAGTATAATACAGCCAAGCATGGATCATACAGTATATACACCTGAGTATAATACAGCCCAGCAGGGATCATATATACACCTGAGCATAATACAGCCCAGCATGGATCATACAGTATATACACCTGAGTATAATACAGCCCAGCATGGATCATACAGTATATACACCTGAGTATAATATATACTAGCATGGATCATACAGTATATACACCTGATTATAATACAGCCCAGCATGGATCATACAGTATATACACCTGAGTATAATACAGCCCAGCATGGATCATACAGTATATACACCTGAGTATAATATATCCTAGCATGGATCATACAGTATATACACCTGAGTATAATACAGCCCAGCATGGATCATACAGTATATACACCTGAGTATAATACAGCCCAGCATGGATCATACAGTATATACACCTGAGTATAATACAGCCCAGCATGGATCATACAGTATATACACCTGAGTATAATATAGCCCAGCATGGATCATACAATATATATAACTGAGTATAATACAGCACAGCATGGATCATAGAGTATATACACCGGAGTATAATACAGCCCAGCATGGATCATACAGTATATACACCTGAGTATAATACAGCCCAGCATGGATCATATAGTATATACACCGGAGTATAATACAGCCCAGCATGGATCATACAGTATATACACCTGAGTATAATACAGACCAGCATGGATCATACAGTATATACACCTGAGTATAATACAGCCCAGCATGGATCATACAGTATATACACCTGAGTATAAAATACAGCCCAGCATGGATCATATATACACCTGAGTATAATACAGCCCAGCATGGATCATATATACACCTGAGTATAATACAGCCCAGTATGGATCATACAGTATATACACCTGAGTATAATACAGCCCAGCATGGATCATACAGTATATACACCTGAGTATAATACAGCCCAGCATGGATCATACAGTATATACACCTGAGTATAATACAGCATAGCATGGATCATACAGTATATACACCTGAGTATAATACAGCCCAGCATGGATCATACAGTATATACACCTGAGTATAATACAGCATAGCATGGATCATACAGTATATACACATGAGTATAATACAGCCCAGCATGGATCATATATACACCTGAGTATAATACAGCCCAGCATGGATCATATAGTATATACACCTGAGTATAATACAGCCCAGCATGGATCATACAGTATATACACCTGAGTATAATACAGCCCAGCATGGATCATATATACACACCTGAGTATAATACAGCCTAGCATGGATCATACAGTATATACACCTGAGTATAATACAGAACAGCATCGATCATACAGTATATACACCTGAGTATAATACAGCCCAGCATGGATCATACAGTATATACACCAGAGTATAATACAGCCCAGCATGGATCATATATACACCTGAGTATAACACAGCCTAGCATGGATCATACAGTATATACACCTGAGCATAATACAGCCCAGCATGGATCAAACAGTATATACACCCGAGTATAATACAGCCCAGCATGGATCATACAGTATATACACCTGAGTATAATACAGCCCAGCATGGATCATATATACACCTGAATATAATACAGCCCAGCATGGATCATACAGTATATACACCTGAGTATAATACAGCCCAGCATAGATCATACAGTATATACACCTGAGTATAATACAGCCCAGCATGGATCATATATACACCTGAGCATAATACAGCCCAGCATGGATCATACAGTATATACACCTGAGTATAATACAGCCCAGCATGGATCATACAGTATATACACCTGAGTATAATACAGTCCAGCATTGATCATACAGTATATACACCTGAGTATAATACAGCCCAGCATGGATCATATAGTATATACACCTGAGTATAATACAGTCCAGCATTGATCATATATACACCTGAGTATAATATAGCCCAGCATGGATCATATATACACCTGAGTATAATACAGCCCAGCATGGATCATACAGTATATACACCTGAGTATAATACAGCCCAGCATGGATCATACAGTATACACACCTGAGTATAATACAGTCCAGCATGGATCATATATACACCTGAGTATAATACAGCCCAGCATGGATCATATATACACCTGAGTATAATACAGCCTAGAATGGATCATATATACACCTGAGTATAATACAGCCCAGCATGGATCATACAGTATATACACCTGAGTATAATACAGCCCAGCATGGATCATACAGTATATACACCTGAGTATAATACAGCCCAGCATGGCTCATACAATATATACACCTGAGTATAATACAGCCCAGCATGGATCATACAGTATATACACCTGAGTATAATACAACCCAGCATGGATCATATATACACCTGAGTATAACACAGCCTAGCATGGGTCATACAGTATATACACCTGAGTATAATACAGACTAGCATGGATCATACAGTATATACACCTGAGTATAATACAGCCCAGCATGGATCATACAGTATATACACCTGAGTATAATACAGCCCAGCATGGATCATATATACACCTGAGCATAATACAGCCCAGCATGGATCATACAGTATATACACCTGAGTATAATACAGCCCAGCATGGATCATATATACACCTGAGTATAATACAGCCCAGCATGGATCATAAAATATATACACCTGAGTATAATACAGCCCAGCATGGATCATACAGTATATACACCTGAGTATAATACAGCCCAGCATGGATCATACAGTATACACACCTGAGTATAATACAGCCCAGCATGGATCATACAGTATATACACCTGAGTATAATACAGCCCAGCATGGATCATACAGTATACACACCTGAGTATAATACAGCCAAGCATGGATCATACAGTATATACACCTGAGTATAATACAGCCCAGCAGGGATCATATATACACCTGAGCATAATACAGCCCAGCATGGATCATACAGTATATACACCTGAGTATAATACAGCCCAGCATGGATCATACAGTATATACACCTGAGTATAATATATCCTAGCATGGATCATACAGTATATACACCTGATTATAATACAGCCCAGCATGGATCATACAGTATATACACCTGAGTATAATACAGCCCAGCATGGATCATACAGTATATACACCTGAGTATAATATATCCTAGCATGGATCATACAGTATATACACCTGAGTATAATACAGCCCAGCATGGATCATACAGTATATACACCTGAGTATAATACAGCCCAGCATGGATCATACAGTATATACACCTGAGTATAATACAGCCCAGCATGGATCATACAGTATATACACCTGAGTATAATATAGCCCAGCATGGATCATACAATATATATAACTGAGTATAATACAGCACAGCATGGATCATAGAGTATATACACCGGAGTATAATACAGCCCAGCATGGATCATACAGTATATACACCTGAGTATAATACAGCCCAGCATGGATCATATAGTATATACACCGGAGTATAATACAGCCCAGCATGGATCATACAGTATATACACCTGAGTATAATACAGACCAGCATGGATCATACAGTATATACACCTGAGTATAATACAGCCCAGCATGGATCATACAGTATATACACCTGAGTATAAAATACAGCCCAGCATGGATCATATATACACCTGAGTATAATACAGCCCAGCATGGATCATATATACACCTGAGTATAATACAGCCCAGTATGGATCATACAGTATATACACCTGAGTATAATACAGCCCAGCATGGATCATACAGTATATACACCTGAGTATAATACAGCCCAGCATGGATCATACAGTATATACACCTGAGTATAATACAGCATAGCATGGATCATACAGTATATACACCTGAGTATAATACAGCCCAGCATGGATCATACAGTATATACACCTGAGTATAATACAGCATAGCATGGATCATACAGTATATACACATGAGTATAATACAGCCCAGCATGGATCATATATACACCTGAGTATAATACAGCCCAGCATGGATCATATAGTATATACACCTGAGTATAATACAGCCCAGCATGGATCATACAGTATATACACCTGAGTATAATACAGCCCAGCATGGATCATATATACACACCTGAGTATAATACAGCCTAGCATGGATCATACAGTATATACACCTGAGTATAATACAGAACAGCATCGATCATACAGTATATACACCTGAGTATAATACAGCCCAGCATGGATCATACAGTATATACACCAGAGTATAATACAGCCCAGCATGGATCATATATACACCTGAGTATAACACAGCCTAGCATGGATCATACAGTATATACACCTGAGCATAATACAGCCCAGCATGGATCAAACAGTATATACACCCGAGTATAATACAGCCCAGCATGGATCATACAGTATATACACCTGAGTATAATACAGCCCAGTATGGATCATATATACACCTGAATATAATACAGCCCAGCATGGATCATACAGTATATACACCTGAGTATAATACAGCCCAGCATAGATCATACAGTATATACACCTGAGTATAATACAGCCCAGCATGGATCATATATACACCTGAGCATAATACAGCCCAGCATGGATCATACAGTATATACACCTGAGTATAATACAGCCCAGCATGGATCATACAGTATATACACCTGAGTATAATACAGTCCAGCATTGATCATACAGTATATACACCTGAGTATAATACAGCCCAGCATGGATCATATAGTATATACACCTGAGTATAATACAGTCCAGCATTGATCATATATACACCTGAGTATAATATAGCCCAGCATGGATCATATATACACCTGAGTATAATACAGCCCAGCATGGATCATACAGTATATACACCTGAGTATAATACAGCCCAGCATGGATCATACAGTATACACACCTGAGTATAATACAGTCCAGCATGGATCATATATACACCTGAGTATAATACAGCCCAGCATGGATCATATATACACCTGAGTATAATACAGCCTAGAATGGATCATATATACACCTGAGTATAATACAGCCCAGCATGGATCATACAGTATATACACCTGAGTATAATACAGCCCAGCATGGATCATACAGTATATACACCTGAGTATAATACAGCCCAGCATGGATCATACAATATATACACCTGAGTATAATACAGCCCAGCATGGATCATACAGTATATACACCTGAGTATAATACAACCCAGCATGGATCATATATACACCTGAGTATAACACAGCCTAGCATGGGTCATACAGTATATACACCTGAGTATAATACAGACTAGCATGGATCATACAGTATATACACCTGAGTATAATACAGCCCAGCATGGATCATACAATATATACACCTGAGTATAATACAGCCCAGCATGGATCATACAATATATACACCTGAGTATAATACAGCCCAGCATGGATCATACAATATATACACCTGAGTATAATACAGCCCAGCATGGATCATACAGTATATACACCTGAGTATAATACAACCCAGCATGGATCATATATACACCTGAGTATAACACAGCCTAGCATGGGTCATACAGTATATACACCTGAGTATAATACAGACTAGCATGGATCATACAGTATATACACCTGAGTATAATACAGCCTAGCATGGACCATAGAGTATATACACCTGAGTATAATACAGCCTCAGCATGGATCATACAGTATATACACCTGAGTATAATACAGCCCAGCATTGATCATATATACACCTGAGTATAATACAGCTTAGCATGGATCATACAGTATATACACCTGGGTATAATACAGCCCAGCATGGATCATATATACACCTGAGTATAATACAGCCCAGCATGGATCATACAGTATATACACCTGAGTATAATACAGCCCAGCATGGATCATACAGTATATACACCTGAGTATAATACAGCCCAGCATGGATCATACAGTATATACACCTGAGTATAATACAGCCCAGCATGGATCATATATACACCTGAGTATAATACAGCCCAGCATGGATCATACAGTATATACACCTGAGTATAATACAGCCCAGCATAGATCATACAGTATATACACCTGAGTATAATACAGCCCAGCATAGATCATACAGTATATACACATGAGTATAATATAGCCTCAGCATGGATCATATATACACCTGAGCATAATACAGCCCAGCATGGATCATACAGTATATACACCTGAGTATAATACAGCCCAGCATGGATCATACAGTATATACACCTGAGTATAATACAGTCCAGCATTGATCATATATACACCTGAGTATAATATAGCCCAGCATGGATCATATATACACCTGAGTATAATACAGCCCAGCATGGATCATACAGTATATACACCTGAGTATAATACAGCCCAGCATGGATCATACAGTATATACACCTGAGCATAATACTGCCCAGCATGGATCATATATACACCTGAGTATAATACAGCCCAGCATGGATCATACAGTATATACACCTGAGTATAATACAGCCCAGCATGGATCATACAGTATATACACCTGAGCATAATACAGCCCAGCATGGATCATACAGTATATACACCTGAGTATAATACAGCCCAGCATGGATCATACAGTATATACACCTGAGTATAATACAGCCCAGCATGGATCATACAATATATACACCTGAGTATAATACAGCCCAGCATGGATCATACAATATATACACCTGAGTATAATACAGCCCAGCATGGATCATACAGTATATACACCTGAGTATAATACAACCCAGCATGGATCATATATACACCTGAGTATAACACAGCCTAGCATGGATCATACAGTATATACACCTGAGTATAATACAGCCCAGCATGGATCATATATACACCTGAGTATAATACAGCCCAGCATGGATCATATATACACCTGAGTATAATACAGCCCAGCATGGATCATATATACACCTGAGTATAATACAGCCCAGCATGGATCATACAGTATATACACCTGGGTATAATACAGCCCAGCATGGATCATACAGTATATACACCTGAGTATAATACAGCCCAGCATGGATCATACAGTATATACACCTGAGTATAATACAGCCCAGCATGGATCATATATACACCTGAGCATAATACAGCCCAGCATGGATCATACAGTATATACACCTGAGTATAATACAGCCCAGCATGGATCATACAGTATATACACCTGAGTATAATACAGCCCAGCATGGATCATATATACACCCGAGTATAATACAGCCCAGCATGGATCATACAGTATATACACCTGAGTATAATACAGCCCAGCATGGATCATACAGTATGTACACATGAGTATAATACAGCCCAGCATGGATCATACAGTATATACACCTGAGTATAATACAGCCCAGCATGGATCATACAGTATATACACCTGAGTATAATATATCCTAGCATGGATCATACAGTATATACACCTGAGTATAATACAGCACAGCATGGATCATATAGTATATACACCGGAGTATAATACAGCCCAGCATGGATCATACAATATATACACCTGAGTATAATACAGCCCAGCATGGATCATACAGTATATACACCTGAGTATAATACAGCGTCAGCATGGATCATGCAGTATATACACCTGAGTATAATACAGCCCAGCATGGATCATACAGTATATACACCTGAGTATAATACAGCCCAGCATGGATCATACAGTATATACACCTGAGTATAATACAGCCCAGCATGGATCATACAGTATATACACCTGAGTATAATACAGACTCAGCATGGATCATACAGTATATACACCTGAGTATAATACAGCCCAGCATGGATCATACAGTATATACACCTGAGTATAATACAGCATAGCATGGATCATACAGTATATACACATGAGTATAATACAGCCCAGCATGGATCATACAGTATATACACCTGAGTATAATACAGCCTAGCATGGATCATACAGTATATACACCTGAGTATAATACAGCCCAGCATGGATCATATATACACCTGAGTATAATACAGCCCAGCATGGATCATACAGTATATACACCTGAGTATAATACAGCCCAGCATGGATCATACAGTATATACACCTGAGTATAATACAGACTCAGCATGGATCATACAGTATATACACCTGAGTATAATACAGCCCAGCATGGATCATACAGTATATACACCTGAGTATAATACAGCCCAGCATGGATCATACAGTATATACACCTGAGTATAATACAGCCCAGCATGGATCATATATACACCTGAGTATAATACAGCCCAGCATGGATCATACAGTATATACACCTGAGTATAATACAGCCTAGCATGGATCATACAGTATATACACCTGAGTATAATACAGACTCAGCATGGATCATACAGTATATACACCTGAGTATAATACAGCCCAGCATGGATCATACAGTATATACACCTGAGTATAATACAGCCCAGCATGGATCATACAGTATATACACCTGAGTATAATATAGCCCAGCATGGATCATATATACACCTGAGTATAATACAGCCCAGCATGGATCATACAGTATATACACCTGAGTATAATACAGCCCAGCATGGATCATACAGTATATACACCTGAGTATAATACAGCCCAGCATGGATCATACAGTATATACACCTGAGTATAATACAGCCCAGCATGGATCATACAGTATATACACCTGAGTATAATATAGCCCAGCATGGATCATATATACACCTGAGTATAATACAGCCCAGCATGTATTATACAGTATATACACCTGAGTATAATACAGCCCAGCATGTATTATACAGTATATACACCTGAGTATAATACAGCCCAGCATGTATTATACAGTATATACACCTGAGTATAATACAGCCCAGCATGTATTATATAGTATATACACCTGAGTATAAAACAGCCCAGCATGGATCATACAGTATATACACCTGAGAATAATACAGCCCAGCATGGATAATGCAGTATATACACCTGAGTATAATACAGCCCAGCATGGATAATACAGTATATACACCTGAGTATAATTACAGCCCAGCATGGATAATACAGTATATACACCTGAGTATAATTACAGCCCAGCATGGATCATACAGTATATACACCTGAGTATAATACAGACTCAGCATGGATCATACAGTATATACACCTGAGTATAATACAGACTCAGCATGGACCATACAGTATATACACCTGAGTATAATACAGCCCAGCATGGATCATACAGTATATACACCTGAGTATAATACAGCCCAGCATGGATCATACAGTATATACACCTGAGTATAATACAGACCAGCATGGATCATATATACACCTGAGTATAATACAGCCTAGCATGGATCATACAGTATATACACCTGAGTATAATACAGCCCAGCATGGATCATACAGTATATACACCTGAGTATAATACAGCCCAGCATGGATCATATATACACCTGAGTATAATACAGCCCAGCATGTATTATACAGTATATACACCTGAGTATAATACAGCCCAGCATGGATCATATATACACCTGAGTATAATACAGCCTAGCATGGATCATACAGTATATACACCTGAGTATAATACAGCCCAGCATGGATCATACAGTATATACACCTGAGTATAATACAGCCCAGCATGGATCATATATACACCTGAGTATAATACAGCCCAGCATGTATTATACAGTATATACACCTGAGTATAATACAGCCCAGCATGGATCATACAGTATATACACCTGAGTATAATACAGCCCAGCATGGATCATACAGTATATACACCTGAGTATAATACAGCCCAGCATGGATCATACAGTATATACACCTGAGTATAATACAGCCCAGCATGGATCATATATACACCTGAGTATAATACAGCCCAGCATGGATCATACAGTATATACACCTGAGTATAATACACCCCAGCATGTATTATACAGTATATACACCTGAGTATAATACAGCCCAGCATGGATCATACAGTATATACACCTGAGTATAATACAGCCCAGCATGGATCATATATACACCTGAGTATAATACAGCCCAGCATGGATCATACAGTATATACACCTGAGTATAATACACCCCAGCATGGATCATACAGTATATACACCTGAGTATAATACAGCCCAGCATGGATCATACAGTATATACACCTGAGTATAATACAGCCCAGCATGGATCATATATACACCTGAGTATAATACAGCCCAGCATGGATCATATATACACCTGAGTATAATACAGCCCAGCATGGATCATACAATATATACACCTGAGTATAATACAGCCCAGCATGGATCATATATACACCTGAGTATAATACAGCCCAGCATGGATCATATATACACCTGAGTATAATACAGCCCAGCATGGATCATACAGTATATACACCTGAGTATATAACAGCCCAGCATGGATCATACAGTATATACACCTGAGTATAATACAGCCCAGCATGGATCATACAATATATACACCTGAGTATAATACAGCCCAGCATGGATCATACAATATATACACCTGAGTATAATACACCCCAGCATGGATCATACAGTATATACACCTGAGTATAATACAGACCAGCATGGATCATATATACACCTGAGTATAACACAGCCTAACATGGATCATACAGTATATACACCTGAGTATAATACAGCCCAGCATGGATCATACAATATATACACCTGAGTATAATACAGCCCAGCATGGATCATATATACACCTGAGTATAACACAGCCTAGCATGGATCATATATACACCTGAGTATAACACAGCCTAGCATGGATCATACAGTATATACACCTGAGTATAATACAGACCAGCATGGATAATACAATATATACACCTGAGTATAATACAGCCCAGCATGGACCATACAGTATATACACCTGAGTATAATACAGCCCAGCATGGATCATATATACACCTGAGTATAATACAGCCCAGCATGGACCATATATACACCTGAGTATAATACAGCCCAGCATGGATCATACAGTATATACACCTGAGTATAATACAGCCCAGCATGGATCATACAATATATACACCTGAGTATAATACAGCCCAGCATGGATCATATATACACCTGAGTATAATACAGCCTAGAATGGATCATATATACACCTGAGTATAACACAGCCTAGCATGGATCATACAGTATATACACCTGAGTATAATACAGCCCAGCATGGATCATATATACACCTGAGTATAATACAGCCTAGAATGGATCATATATACACCTGAGTATAATACAGCCCAGCATGGAACATACAGTATATACACCTGAGTATAATATAGCCCAGCATGGATCATATATACACCTGAGTATAATACAGCCTAGAATGGATCATATATACACCTGAGTATAATACAGCCCAGCATGGACCATATATACACCTGAGTATAATACAGCCTAGAATGGATCATATATACACCTGAGTATAATACAGCCCAGCATGGATCATATATACACCTGAGTATAATACAGCCTAGAATGGATCATATATACATCTGAGTATAATACAGCCCAGCATGGATCATACAGTATATACACCTGAGTATAATACAGCCCAGCATGGATCATACAGTATATACACCTGAGTATAATACAGCCCAGCATGGATCATACAGTATATACACCTGAGTATAATACAGCCCAGCATGGATCATACAGTATATACACCTGAGTATAACACAGCCTAGCATGGATAATACAGTATATACAGCTGAGTATAATACAGCCCAGCATGGATCATACAGTATATACACCTGAGTATAATACAGCCCAGCATGGATCATACAGTATATACACCTGAGTATAATACAGCCCAGCATGGATCATACAGTATATACACCTGAGCATAATACAGCCCAGCATGGATCATACAGTATATACACCTGAGTATAATACAGCCTAGCATGGATCATACAGTATATACACCTGAGTATAATACAGCCCAGCATGGATCATACAGTATATACACCTGAGTATAATACAGCCTAGCATGGATCATACAGTATATACACCTGAGTATAATACAGCTCAGCATGGATCATACAGTATATACACCTGAGTATAATACAGCTCAGCATGGATCATACAGTATATACACCTGAGTATAATACAGCTCAGCATGGATCATACAGTATATACACCTGAGTATAATACAGCCCAGCATGGATCATACAGTATATACACCTGAGTATAATACAGCCCAGCATGGATCATACAGTATATACACCTGAGTATAATACAGCCCAGCATGGATCATACAGTATATACACCTGAGTATAATACAGCCTCAGCATGGATCATACAGTATATACACCTGAGTATAATACAGCCTAGCATGGATCATACAGTATATACACCTGAGTATAATACAGCATAGCATGGATCATACAGTATATACACCTGAGTATAATACAGCCCAGCATGGACCATACAGTATATACACCTGAGTATAATACAGCCCAGCATGGATCATACAGTATATACACCTGAGTATAATACAGCCCAGCATGGATCATACAGTATATACACCTGAGTATAATACAGCCCAGCATAGATCATACAATATATACACCTGAGTATAATACAGCCCAGCATGGATCATACAGTATATACACCTGAGTATAATACAGCCTCAGCATGGATCATACAGTATATACACCTGAGTATAATACAGCCTAGCATGGATCATATATACACCTGAGTATAATATAGCCCAGCATGGATCATACAGTATATACACCTGAGTATAATACAGACCAGCATGGATCATACAATATATACACCTGAGTATAATACAACCCAGCATGGATCATACAGTATATACACCTGAGTATAATACAGCCTCAGCATGGATCATACAGTATATACACCTGAGTATAATACAGGCCAGCATGGATCATACAGTATATACACCTGAGTATAATATAGCCCAGCATGGATCATATATACACCTGAGTATAATATAGCCCAGCATGGATCATATATACACCTGAGTATAATACAGCCTAGAATGGATCATATATACACCTGAGTATAATACAGCCCAGCATGGACCATATATACACCTGAGTATAATACAGCCCAGCATGGATCATATATACACCTGAGTATAATACAGCCTAGCATGGATCATATATACACCTGAGTATAATACAGCCCAGCATGGATCATACAGTATATACACCTGAGTATAATACAGCCCAGCATGGATCATACAGTATATACACCTGAGTATAATACAGCCCAGCATGGACCATACAGTATATACACCTGAGTATAATACAGCCCAGCATGGATCATACAGTATATACACCTGAGTATAATACAACCCAGCATGGACCATACAGTATATACACCTGAGTATAATACAGCCCAGCATGGACCATACAGTATATACACCTGAGTATAATATAGCCTAACATGGATCATATAGTATATACACCTGAGTATAATACAGCCCAGCATGGACCATACAGTATATACACCTGAGTATAATACAGCCCAGCATGGATCATATATACACCTGAGTATAATACAGCCTAGAATGGATCATATATACACCTGAGTATAATACAGCCCAGCATGGACCATACAGTATATACACCTGAGTATAATACAGCCCAGCATGGACCATACAGTATATACACCTGAGTATAATACAGCCCAGCATGGACCATACAGTATATACACCTGAGTATAATATAGCCTAACATGGATCATATATACACCTGAGTATAATACAGCCCAGCATGGATCATACAGTATATACACCTGAGTATAATATAGCCCAGCATGGATCATATATACACCTGAGTATAATACAGCCTAGAATGGATCATATATACACCTGAGTATAATACAGCCCAGCATGGACCATACAGTATATACACCTGAGTATAATACAGCCCAGCATGGACCATACAGTATATACACCTGAGTATAATACAGCCTAGCATGAATCATACAGTATATACACCTGAGTATAATACAGCCCAGCATGGACCATACAGTATATACACCTGAGTATAATACAGCCCAGCATGGACCATACAGTATATACACCTGAGTATAATACAGCCCAGCATGGACTATACAGTATATACACCTGAGTATAATACAGCCCAGCATGGACCATACAGTATATACACCTGAGTATAATACAGCCCAGCATGGATCATACAGTATATACACCTGAGTATAATACAGCCCAGCATGGATCATACAGTATATACACCTGAGTATAATACAGCCCAGCATGGACCATACAGTATATACACCTGAGTATAATACAGCCCAGCATGGACCATACAGTATATACACCTGAGTATAATACAGCCCAGCATGGATCATACAGTATATACACCTGAGTATAATACAGCCCAGCATGGATCATACAGTATATACACCTGAGTATAATACAGCCCAGCATGGATCATACAGTATATACACCTGAGTATAATACAGCCCAGCATGGATCATATATACACCTGAGTATAATATAGCCCAGCATGGACCATACAGTATATACACCTGAGTATAACACAGCCCAGCATGGATCATACAGTATATACACCTGAGTATAATACAGCCCAGCATGGATCATACAGTATATACACCTGAGTATAATACAGCCCAGCATGGATCATACAGTATATACACCTGAGAATAATATAGCCCAGCATGGACCATACAGTATATACACCTGAGTATAACACAGCCCAGCATGGATCATACAGTATATACACCTGAGTATAATACAGCCCAGCATGGATCATACAGTATATACACCTGAGTATAATACAGCCCAGCATGGATCATACAGTATATACACCTGAGTATAATACAGCTCAGCATAGATCATACAGTATATACACCTGAGTATAATACAGCCTCAGCATGGATCATACAGTATATACACCTGAGTATAATACAGCCCAGTATGGATCATACAGTATATACACCTGAGTATAATACAGCCTCAGCATGGATCATACAGTATATACACCTGAGTATAATACAGCCTCAGCATGGACCATACAGTATATACACCTGAGCATAATACAGCCCAGCATGGATCATACAGTATATACACCTGAGTATAATACAGCCCAGCATGGATCATATATACACCTGAGTATAATACAGCCTAGAATGGATCATACAGTATATACACCTGAGTATAATACAGCCCAGCATGGATCATACAGTATATACACCTGAGTATAATACAGCCCAGCATGGATCATACAGTATATACACCTGAGTATAATACAGCCCAGCATGGATCATACAGTATATACACCTGAGTATAATACAGCATAGCATGGATCATACAGTATATACACCTGAGTATAATACAGCCCAGCATGGATCATACAGTATATACACCTGAGTATAATACAGCCCAGCATGGATCATACAGTATATACACCTGAGTATAATACAGCTCAGCATGGATCATACAGTATATACACCTGAGTATAATACAGCCCAGCATGGATCATACAGTATATACACCTGAGTATAATACAGCCCAGCATGGATCATACAGTATATACACCTGAGTATAATACAGCATAGCATGGATCATACAGTATATACACCTGAGTATAATACAGCCCAGCATGGATCATACAGTATATACACCTGAGTATAATACAGCCCAGCATGGATCATACAGTATATACACCTGAGTATAATACAGCTCAGCATGGATCATACAGTATATACACCTGAGTATAATACAGCCCAGCATGGATCATACAGTATATACACCTGAGTATAATACAGCCCAGCATGGATCATACAGTATATACACCTGAGTATAATACAGCCTCAGCATGGATCATACAGTATATACATCTGGATCAGTAAAGCATCCTGAGATCATTCATGTGTGGGGTTGATTCTCAGCCAAGGGAGTGGGATCACTCACAATTTTGACTAAAGCTGCTCACACACACAGCGATATTTTACCCTATTTGGCTGATTTCGACGAATCGTGATGACAAATCGTGTAAAATATGCGAAAATCATGAGTGTCTATTCACCATCACGATGCTGACGCGCGTCCCCGCTCGTCGTACATCGCATCTTCAGACCTGCCGTGCTGTAGGTCAGATTTGCCAATCTGGGACACATTGCACTGGATGCACGGTAGATCTGAAGTCAGATTGGATATTTTTTACTCCAAATCGTGACCATGACTGCCGGGGAGCTGCCGGGGTAGAGTTTAGGGGAAATCGCACACATCGTGGGATCGTGTGCAGATTGCTATGTGTGTGGGCACCTTAATAACACAGCCATGAGTAAAGAATGGCACCAAAAAATCCTCCAAAAGCAACTTCTCCCATCCATCCAAGAACAGTTTGGTGAGGAACAATGTCTTCTCCAGCATGATGGTGCACCTTGCCATAAGGCTAAAGTTATAACTAAGTGGCTCGGGGTACAAAATATAGAAATTTTGGGTACATGGCCAGGAAACTCACCAGACCTTAATCCCATTGAGAACTTGTGGTCAGTCCTCAAGAGGTGGGTGGACAAACACATACCCACAAATTCTGACAAACTCCAAGCACTGATTAGAGAAGAATGGGCGGTCAACAGTCAGTATGTGGCCCAGAAGGTGAGTGACAGCATGCCAGGGCGTATTGCAGGGGTCTTGAAAAAGAAGGGTCAGCACTGCAAATATTCACTCTTTGTATAAACAATGTAATTGTCAATAAAAGCCTGTGACACTTATGTAATGCTGTAATGTTACTTCAGTATATCATAGTAACATCTGACACAAAGGTCTAAAAACATTGAAGCAGCAAACTTTGTACAAACCAATACTTGTGTCATTCTCAACACTTTTGGCCATGGATGTATATCACATGAGTATAGTACAGCCCAGCATGGATCCTATATACACCTGTGTATAATACGGATCAGCATGGATCATATTACTGTATAACAGAGAAGGATATTGGGTGTAGTAGTCATAGACCTGAGTATACAGTCAGGTGCATAAATATTAGGACATTGACAGAATTCTCATATTTTGGCCTCTATTCACCACCACAATGGCTTTGAAATGAAACAAACAAGATGTGCTTTAACTGCAGACTTTCAGATTTAATATGAGGGTAATTACATCCAAATCAGGTGAACGGTGTAGGAATTACAACGGTTTCTATATGTGCCTCCCACTTTTTAAGGGGCCAAAAGTAATGGGACAAACTAAACAATCCTAAATCTAACTTTCACTTTTTAATACTTTGTTGCAAATCCTTTGCAGGCAATTGCAGCCTGAAGTCTGGAACGCATAGACATCACCAGACGCTGGGTTTCATCCCTGGTGATGCTCTGCCAGGCCTCTATTGCAAATGTCTTCAGTTCCTGCTTGTTCTTGGGGTATTTTCCCTTCAGTTTTGTCTTCATCAAGTGAAATGCATGCTCAATCGGATTCAGGTCAGGGGATTGACTTGGCCATTGCATAACATTCCACTTTTTAGTCTTAAAAAACTCTTTGGTTGCTTTTGCAGTATGCTTCGGGTCATTGTCCATCTGCACTGTGAAGCGCCGTCCAATGAGTTCTGAAGCATTTGACTGAATATGAGCATATAATATTGCCCGAAACACTTCAGAATTCATTCTGCTGCTTTTGTCAGCAGTCACATCATCAATAAATACAAGGGAACCAGTTCCATTGGCAGCCATACATGCCCACGACATGACACTACCACCACCATGCTTCACTGATGAGGTGGTATGTTTTGGATCATGAGCAGTTCATTTCCTTCTCCATACTCTTCTCTTCCCATCACTCTGGTACAAGTTGATCTTTGTCTCATCTGTCCAGAGAATGTTGTTCCAGAACTGTAATGGCTTTTTTAGATGATGTTTGGCAAACTAATCTGGTCTTCCTGTTTTTGAGACTCACCAATGGTTTACATCTTGTGGTGAACCCTCTATATTCACTCTTGTGAAGTTTTTTCTTGATTGTTGACTTTGACACATATACACCTACCTCCTGGAGAGTGTTCTTGATTTGGCCAACTGTTGTGAAGGGGTTTTTCTTCACCAGGGAAATAATTCTTCTGTCATCCATCACAGTTGTTTTCCGTGGTCTTCCGGGTCTTTTGGTGTTGCTGAGCTCTCCGATGTTCCAAACAGTTGATTTGGCCACACCTAATGTTTTTGCTATCTCTCTGATGGTTTTTTCTTTTAATTTTTCAGCCTAATGATGGCTTGCTTCACTGATAGTGACAGCTCTTTGGATCTCATATTGAGAGTCGACAGCAACTGATTCCAAATGCAAATGTCACACCTAGAATCAACTCCAGACATTTTACCTGCTTAATTGATAATGAAATAACGAGGGAATAGCCCACACCTGGCCATGAAATAGCTTTTGAGTTGATAGTCCCATTACTTTTGGCCCCTTAAAAAGTGGGAGGCACATATAGAAACCGTTGTAGTTCCTACACCGTTCACCTGATTTGGATGTAATTACCCTCAAATTAAATCTGAAAGTCTGCAGGTAAAGCACATCTTGTTTGTTTCATTTCAAAGCCATTGTGGTGGTGAATAGAGGCCAAAATATGAGAATTCTGTCAATGTCCCAATATTTATGCACCTGACTGTATGTAATGTAATAGGTATATAGTGACACAGGCCCCGCAGTATAGGGAGGGTGGGCAGCAGCTGAGTATACACCTGAGTATATCTAATGTAATAGGTATATAGTGACACAGACCCCGCAGTATAGGGAGGGTGGGCAGCAGCTGAGTACAGCATCCCCAGTCTCTCTTTTCTGGCTTTTCTCTCATCATCACCAGATTAAAAGTAAAGTAAGAGAACAGCTGCGAGTTCCTGAGATCCCCTCTGACAAGATCTTCGTCCCTCCAGTGTCATGTTACTGAGCTGGGAGAGGAAGAGGGAATAGCAGCCACTGGCAGGGAATTACTTGTATACAGATCAGATTGGAGAGATTGGGTCAGAGGAGAAGCCCTCGGGCTGGGGGGCAGAGGAGGAATGTGCAGGCCTGTGACTGGGAGGCAGAGGGGGGACACGTAATCCTGTGTTATGGGGTTACAGAGGGGGACATGCAGGCCTGTGACTGGGTGCATACAGGGGGCCCAACATACAATGACACCTGATAAATAGAACCACAGGGCATGCCACAAGAGACATTATCAACATCATGGCAGTCACATGGCTGTATGTATTGTCACTAGCTCATTAATTATTGGGAATCAGTTGAACTACTGACGGCTTCTCTATAGCGCTCTGTACATTTACACATTAGGAACGGCAGAGTATATGATACATGCAGTGGTACACGGGGGGCCTGGGGACTACAAGGAACCACTTCCATCTAAAGATAACTACCCTAAGTGTGAAAAACCCCCACGCTGCTCTCATGGCTGTACTCCCAGCAAACGATACATTGCACAAGCCGTTCAGCACATGGGCGGCTGTGAACACTTACCTGCCTGATTGGTGGTGATGTTGACGGAAGCAAACTGTGGCGAGTAGGGGCTCTGGTCGGTAACGCCATTCACAGCCTGGATCTCGAAGGTGTACTGTGTGTGCGCCAGCAGGTCGCTGATATAAACCCTGGGCTCCGCCAGACCCAGCTGACGTGGGGCAAACTGCACATTGTCTCCGCAACGTGTGCAAGCTCCTCGTCCCGAGCCGCAGCTCTTGCAGATGATGTTGTACACAAGGTCCTCGCGGCCGCCTGAGTCTCTGGGAGGAGACCACTCTAGCATGAGTGAGGTCTCGTTGACGCTAGAGATGACATTCTGGGGAGAGGAGGGGGTGGCTGCGGAGAAGGAGGACAGCACCTATCAGGTTTATCGCATGTACAATACAGATAAGACGACATGCTGTGGGGAGGGGGTAATGGATCATTATTGCGCACAGTTCAGTGATATTGCCTTGTAAAGTATCTAGGCTCATCGCATGGCCCTAATAACATCTCATCTATTACTTCCGGACCCCCATCAACAGCCAAATAAACATCCAACATGCCAATCACATTCATATTACAACAGTGAGTCAGGATTTCTTTCACTAGAAAATAGAACAAATTAGCGGCTTGTTGTATGTTTATGGCATGGTGCAGTGGAAATAATCAGTGGCGTTAGGTGTAAGCATGGCATGGTGCAGTGGGAATAATCAGTGGCGTTAGGTGTAAGCATGGCATGGTGCAGGGGGAATAATCAGCGGCGTTAGGTGTAAGCATGGCATGGTGCAGGGGGAATAATCAGCGGCGTTAGGTGTAAGCATGGCATGGTGCAGTGGGAATAATCAGCGGCGTTAGGTGTAAGCATGGCATGGTGCAGTGGGAATAATCAGTGGCGTTAGGTGTAAGCATGGCATGGTGCAGGGGGAATAATCAGCGGCGTTAGGTGTAAGCATGGCATGGTGCAGTGGAAATAATCAGCGGCGTTAGGTGTAAGCATGGCATGGTGCAGTGGAAATAATCAGCGGCGTTAGGTGTAAGCGTGGCATGGTGCAGTGGGAATAATCAGTGGCGTTAGGTGTAATCATGGCATGGTGCAGTGGTAATAATCAGCGGCGTTAGGTGTAAGCATGGCATGGTGCAGTGGAAATAATCAGCGGCGTTAGGTGTAAGCATGGCATGGTGCAGTGGAAATAATCAGCGGCGTTAGGTGTAAGCATGGCATGGTGCAGTGGGAATAATCAGTGGCGTTAGGTGTAATCATGGCATGGTGCAGTGGGAATAATCAGCGGCGTTAGGTGTAAGCATGGCATGGTGCAGTGGGAATAATCAGTGGCATTAGGTGTAAGCATGGCATGGTGCAGTGGGAATAATCAGTGGCATTAGGTGTAAGCATGGCATGGTGCAGTGGGAATAATCAGTGGCATTAGGTGTAAGCGTGGCATGGTGCAGTGGGAATAATCAGTGGCATTAGGTGTAAGCATGGCATGGTGCAGTGGGAATAATCAGTGGTGTTAGGTGTAAGCATGGCATGGTGCAGTGGGAATAATCAGCGGCGTTAGGTGTAAGCATGGCATGGTGCAGTGGAAATAATCAGCGGCGTTAGGTGTAAGCATGGCATGGTGCAGTGGAAATAATCAGCGGCGTTAGGTGTAAGCGTGGCATGGTGCAGTGGGAATAATCAGTGGCGTTAGGTGTAATCATGGCATGGTGCAGTGGTAATAATCAGCGGCGTTAGGTGTAAGCATGGCATGGTGCAGTGGAAATAATCAGCGGCGTTAGGTGTAAGCATGGCATGGTGCAGTGGAAATAATCAGCGGCGTTAGGTGTAAGCATGGCATGGTGCAGTGGGAATAATCAGTGGCGTTAGGTGTAATCATGGCATGGTGCAGTGGGAATAATCAGCGGCGTTAGGTGTAAGCATGGCATGGTGCAGTGGGAATAATCAGTGGCATTAGGTGTAAGCATGGCATGGTGCAGTGGGAATAATCAGTGGCATTAGGTGTAAGCATGGCATGGTGCAGTGGGAATAATCAGTGGCATTAGGTGTAAGCGTGGCATGGTGCAGTGGGAATAATCAGTGGCATTAGGTGTAAGCATGGCATGGTGCAGTGGGAATAATCAGTGGTGTTAGGTGTAAGCATGGCATGGTGCAGTGGGAATAATCAGCGGCGTTAGGTGTAAGCATGGCATGGTGCAGTGGGAATAATCAGTGGCGTTAGGTGTAAGCATGGTATGGTGCAGTGGGAATAATCAGCGGCGTTAGCTGTAAGCATGGCATGGTGCAGTGGGAATAATCAGTGGTGTTATGTGTAAGCATGGCATGGTGCAGTGGGAATAATCAGTGGTGGCAGCCCGACATGGGTGTAATTCCCGACTGCACTAAGGTAATTATAAACTAACTTAATAACCTAACCTCCCCTTCCCCACTGCCTAAACCTAACCCACCCGGGGGGGTGCCTAACCCTAAATCCCCTCTGGGAGCCCTGAACCTAACCCTCCCCCCTCGCGGCTGTCCGTGCCTGGCTTACCTTCGATCGGGATGCCAGGCGCCGGGCTGCCGGCGTAGGTAAAATGACAGGCGTCGAGATTTTGGCGCCTGTCATTTAACCCTTGCCGGGATTAGACAGTCGGGAAGCCGGCGGTCGGGATTCCCTCCGTCGGCTTCCCTTCCCTATGTATACAGTACCCATATATCACACCCTCCCCTCTGTATACATCACCCATATATCACACCCTGCCTCTGTATACATCACCCATATATCACACCCTCCCTCTGTAATACATCACCCATATATCACACCCACCCTCTGTATACATCACCCATATATCACACCCTCCCTCTGTATACATCACCCATATATCACACCCTCCCTCTGTATAAGTCACCCATATATATCACCCTCATCCATATACATAACCCATATACCGTATATACTCGAGTATAAGCCGAGTTTTTCAGCACATTTTTTGTGCTGAAAAAGCACCCCCTCGGCTTATACTCGAGTCATGCCCGCATGGTACGCTGCTGAGTAGCGTACCATGCGGGCCGCGGTGCAGACTTTGTCACTGTGACACAGCCTGCACCGCGTGTGTAGCGCTGACCGGACGGAGTTCGGTCAGCACTACACACTGCCAAACACACAGCCGCCGAAGCCGGCAGCTGTGTGTTTGGTGTAATCAGCAGCCGCTGAGAGTCTGTCAGACTCTCAGCGGCTGCTGCTGCTCCCACTGCGGGAGCCATCTTAAGGCTCCCGCAGTGGGTAATGGGAGAGACGTCGTCATGACGACGTCTCTCCCATTATGCAAAGCGGCGGAGGAGCCTGTAGCAGCGTCGGGACCAGGAGCGGGGTTACAGGTAAGTGTTTGCTTTTTTTACATTTCTTTCTACTGGGGGGGTACTACCGGGGGGTACTACCAGAGGGGGGGATATCGCTACTGGGGGCACTACCAGAGGGGGGGGATTAATAATGGGGGAACTACCAGGGGGGGGGATGTTGCTACTGGGGGCACTACCAGGGAGGGGGGGAATACTGGGGGCACTACCAGGGGGGATGTTGCTACTGGGGGCACTACCAGTGGGGGTTAATACTGGGGGCACTACCAGGGGGGGATATTGCTACTGGGGGCACTACCAGGGGGGGGGATTAATACTGGGAGCACTACCAGGGGGGGATGTTGCTACTGGGGGCACTACCAGGGGGGGTTAATACTGGGGGCACTACCAGGGGGGGATATTGCTACTGGGGGCACTACCAGGGGGGGATATTGCTACTGGGGGCACTACCAGGGGGGGGGATTAATACTGGGGGCACTACCAGGGGGGGTATTACTACTGGGGGCACTACCAGGGGGGGATATTACTACTGGGGACAGTACCAGGGGGGGATTACTACTGGGGACAGTACCAGGGGGGGATTACTACCAGTAGCTGCTGCATTACCCACCCTAGGCTTATACTCGAGTCAATAAGTTTTCCCAGTTTTTCGTGGTAAAATTAGGTACCTCGGCTTATATTCGGGTCGACTTATACTCGAGTGTATACGGTATATCACCCTCCCTCCATATACATCAACCATATATCACACCTTCCCTCTGTATATGTCACCCATATATATTACCCTCCCTCCATATACATCACCGATATATCACACCTTCCCTCTGTATAAGTCACCCATATATATCACCCTCCCTCCATACACATCACCCATATATCACACCCTCCCTCTGTATACGTCACCCATATATATCACCCTCCCTCCATACACATCACCCATATATCACACCCTCCCTCTGTATACATCACCCATATATTACCCTCCCTCCCTATACATCACCCATATATCACACCCTCCCTCTGTATACGTCACCCATATATATCACCCTCCCTCCATATACATCACCCATATATCAGATCCTCCCTCTGTATACGTCACCCATATATATTACCCTCCCTCTGTATACATCACCCATATATATCACCCTCCCTCCATATACATCACCCATATATTACCCTCCCTCCCTATACATCACCCATATATCACACCCTCCCTCTGTATACGTCACCCATATATATCACCCTCCCTCCATATACATCACCCATATATCAGACCCTCCCTCTGTATACGTCACCCATATATATTACCCTCCCTCTGTATACATCACCCATATATATCACCCTCCCTCCATATACATCACCCATATATATCACCCTCCCTCCATATACATCACCCATATATCACACCTTCCCTCCGTATACGTCACCCATATATATTACCCTCCCTACATATACATCACCCATATATATTACCCTCCGTATACATCACCCATATATCACACCCTCCCTCTGTATACGTCACCCATATATCACACCCTCCCTCTGTATACGTCACCCATATATATCACCCTCCCTCCGTATACATCACCCATATATCACACCCTCCCTCTGTATACGTCACCCATATATATCACCCTCCCTCCGTATACTTCACCCATATATCACACCCTCCCTCCGTATACGTCACCCATATATATCACCCTCCCTCCGTATACTTCACCCATATATCACACCCTCCCTCCGTATACATCACCCATATATCACACCCTCCCTCTGTATACGTCACCCATATATATCACCCTCCCTCCGTATACTTCACCCATCTATCACACCCTCCCTCCGTATACATCACCCATATAATGGCTTTTCTATAGCTCCACCCACAGCCACTTACTAGTACACGGCATGCTCAGGGGGTCGGAGTCCACGCGGTAGTAGCCCGTCCGGCACACACAGTTGGTAGCCCCTTCAGAGGTGGTGCGGCTGTTGAATGGACAGGATTTGCAGGTCTCATCCCCTTGGTCAGGTTTGAACATCCCTGAGGGACATCCTAAAATGGGACAGAAGAGATGGATTTTATACATGACTAGAAGGAGGCTGAGGACAATTATTATATATGAGACAACACAGCGGCTGGAAAATTCCTGTGTAACCTCAACATGAGCCTAGGACCAGCTGCAATCTTATATAGTATCCTAATGATTAGGTATTGGCAGTCTGTCTAATCGCTCACTTATTGGTGTACAACACCCTTATCTGCGGGTGCTCAATGCCATGCTGGTACAGCATAGCCTCACACCATCTGCCAGACTCACATCTTCCGCAGGTAACACACAGCAATCCGCTGGTAACACACAGCAATCCGCAGGTAACCGCTGGCAGCACACAGCATTCCGCTGGTAACACACAGCAATCCGCTGGTAACACAAAGGCAATCCGCTGGTAACACAAAGGCAATCCGCTGGTAACACACAGCAATCCGCAGGTAACCGCTGGCAACACACAGCATTCCGCTGGTAACACACAGCATTCCGCTGGTAACACACAGCATTCCGCTGGTAACACACAGCATTCCGCTGGTAACACACAGCATTCCGCTGGTAACACACAGCATTCCGCTGGTAACACACAGCATTCCGCTGGTAACACACAGCATTCCGCTGGTAACACACAGCATTCCGCTGGTAAAACACAGCATTCCGCTGGTAACACACAGCAATCCGCTGGTAACCGCTGGCAGCACACAGCATTCTGCTGGTAACACACAGCAATCCGCTAGTAACCGCTGGTAACACACAGCAATCCGCTTGTAACACACAGCAATCCGCTGGTAACACACAGCAATCCGCTGGTAACACACAGCAGAACTCGACCAGACCAGCATCAGGTAATGGAGGCTGTGTGGAGATCAGGTGTAATTCCAGGTAACGGAGGCTATATGGAAGTCAGGTCTAGTGTCAGATAATGGAGGCTGTGTGGAGTTTAGGTGTATTTCCAGGTAATGAAGTCTGTATGGAGGACAAGTCTAGCATCAGGTAATGGAGGCTGTGTGGAGGATCAAGTCTAGAACCTGGTAATGGTGGCTTTGTGGAGGTCAAGTCTAGTGTCAAGTAATGGAGGCTGTGTAGAGTTTAGGTGTAATTCCAGGTAATGAAGTCTGTATGGAGGTTAAGTCTAGAACCAGGTAATGAATGCTGTGTGGAAATCAGGTGTAATTCTAGGTAATGAAGGCTGTATGGACATCAGGTGTAATTCTAGGTAATGGAGGTTGTTTGTACATCAGGTGTAATTCTAGGTACTGAAGGCTGTATGGACATCAGGTGTAATTCTAGGTAATGGGGGTTGTGTGGAAATCAGGTGTAATTCTAGGTGATGGAGGTTGTGTGGAAATCAGGTGTAATTCCAGGTAATGAAGTCTGTATGGAGGTTAAGTCTAGAACCAGGTAATGAAGGCTGTATGGACATCAGGTGTAATTCTAAGTAATGAAGGCTGTATGGACATCAGGTGTAATTCTAAGTAATGAAGTCTGTATGGACATCAGGTGTAAATCTAGGTAATGAAGGCTTTATGGACATCAGGTGTAATTCTAGGTAATGAAGGCTGTATGGACATCATGTACTCTGCTCATTGAGTCAGTGTGGAACGTGCACAGACAAAACCCGGTGTACTCCCATTGTGTTATAGATGGCGGCTCTGTGCCCGGCTGCCCTCGCTCCGCCAGGCGATCACAGATTTTTGACACCGACAGAATAGTGGTTACTCATACCCGACTAGGCTTACTGCACCATCCCTAGGGATCCCTTCACAGTCAGTAACTACCTGTTACCGATTCCTCCCACTGCGTATTGGGCGATTAACTTGCTGCCACCAGCAGGCACATACACCGGCACCTGGAACTGCCTACTTCTGGGTATGTGCGGACAAGCAACTGCAACATTTCTTGGGTAGTGTGAAGTAATTCCCACTGGACCCTTACTAAAAACCAGTCTGCACTGAGAAGCTGGCAAAGGGTTTCAGCTTGGAGACACTGGGCTTAATCCAGAACAGCTGTGGCATGGAGTAGAGTTTGGCGCTACTGTGCTAGTCACAGGCAGATACAGGCGTCTTAAGGCAACATGATTACTTATCATCGGTCTTTAAAAAGACAGGTCTCTTGCTAAAGGTGCTGGGACAATCACAGCATACAGCTATTCTTCAGAAGTACAACATCTTTTATGTTCAGGGGATATACACTCTACAGAGCCCTTTATATACTGTAGTAAAAGGGCACAATACAGCAGGTTGTAATCCTGCCCATATACCTCCAAGACCGACCCATCTCTCCTCCCGTTTGTCTCCAAACTCCTTGAGCGTGTTGTCTACACCCGCCTTACCACCTTTCTTTCCTCCCACTACCTACTTGACCCACGTCAGGCTTCCGTTCTCTCCACTCCATGGAAACTGCCCTTACAAAAGTCAACAACGACCTCCTTGGTGCCAAATCCAAGGGCCTCTACTCCCTGCTCATTCTCCATGACCTCTCTGCTGCTTTTGACACTGTGGATCACCCCTCTCCTGATGCATATCCTTCACACCCTTGGTCTACGTGACACTGCCCTCTCCTGGTAGTCCTCCTACCTAATGACCGATCCTTCTCGGCCTCTCTTCCCCTCCGTTTCCACTAATGGTAGGTGTTCTCCAAGGTTCAGTTATTGGACCTCTCCTATTTTCCCTCTATACATCTTCTTTAGGTGAACTCACCCACCCGCCCACTCCGCTCAACAAACGCCGCCTCTCTTGCCAACTGATTACTTCTTCCCACTCCCGCCTCCAAGATTTTGCCAGTGCTGCTCCCTACCTCTGGAACTCTCTCCATCCAGCTCTCATCCTAACCTGCTGCTCCGTGCTTCGTGCTCCCCTCCCGGTTTTCGCGGGAGGTTCCCGATTTTTCGGGTAGCCCCCCGCACCCCCGGAAGGGTAGGCACTCCTCCTGCATTCTGCCCACTTCCTAGTGAAGTGATCAGAATGGGGAGAATTTCCGCGAAAATCGCAGGTCCCCGTGTAGGGGGCAGGGCTTAATGACGAGATTATCAGTGAATCGTGTCATTTAGCCTCGCCCCCTATTTAAATTTAAGCCAATTGCAGCAATTTGTCACGAAGGGGGCAGGGCTTAATGACGTGACCTGTCAGGCCCCCATCACAGCCCACCTGCTTCTCCTACCAAGGCTTCTCCCGGGAAGCAGAAGCCAAAGGTAGGCACTATGGGCTGTATTCAATCTGGAGCGAAAAGCCGTTTTAGCGTGTTTTTCTACGGAAACTTTTCGCCGATGTCATTTTCACCTGTTTTGATTTTACTCCGTATTCAATTTGGAAGACATTCCACCTAGGCGGAAAGTCAATGCAACGTAATAGGCGAAAAAGTATCGCCTATGAATAGCAGGCGGAAAAAAGTGCAGAATTGGGGTTTTGGAGTACAACGTTGCGGGAACCCCCGTGCAGCCTTCAGACAGTCCTCCAAAGGTAAACACTGTAAAAAAATTTTTCAAAAAGACTTAAGAAGACTTAAGACTTAAACAAATGTTGTGGGTCCCCAAGTATGCCCCAAGTGTTTTTATCATTGCAGGTGATTGCGGCAGGTGGATTTTTCACAATTTTTTAAACTTAACTTTAGAAGCTTTAAAATATGCTGACCCCCATTTTCAAGTACCCCAAATTTGCTGGGATAAGTTATTTTCTGCAAAAAAACCTCCTGAATACTATTCTGCATCACGTATAGAAAAACGCTATTTAGCAGCTATTGAGCCCGTTTAAAAACACCAAATACCTTCAGCAAGCCAAATCGGGGTGTACCATAGGGAACCCCCATGTCAGAGCATCTTTTGGGGGGTGTCAGGCTGATTTCCCCCAATCTGACAGTACTTTCCGCTTGTTTCAGTTTCGCCGGGTCCCGTTTCGCCCACTTTCAAATTGAATACGGGGATACGCGGGCACGCGCATGATACTTTTCCGCCTGCAAAACAGGCGAACAGTCCTGGGAGGCGAAAAAGTATTGCAGGGCCGCTCAAATTGAATACGGCTCTATGTAATAAACTGAATTCCAGCATGTCAGTATAACTCGCATACATTTACACACACTTGTCAATTGTGTTCCTCCGTTGATAGATCTATGACTCAAAACAGGTTGCTTTAAACACAATCTGATTTAGCACAGAACTGTCTCTTTCCTTAACACCTTCTTAGAAAAGGCCACAATACAGTACCACCTAGAGTGTATTTCAAAGAAAGTGCTTTAAATTAACATACGGCCTTTGCTGATCTCAGGATACAGTGATTAACACTTTCTGTGAGAGAGAGTCCCAACAACAGTCCTACCCAAATGGCAAAAGCCTTATAAAACAAAATACTAAGGTGCATTTCTTACTTATGTTATACACCTATACCTTTCATTACATTACAACACACCGTAAGATATATACACATTCTATGCGTGATTCAGACCCGCTCGCGAGCGCATAGCGCTGGTAAGCGGGTCGATGGTGGGCCATTGTGCACGCACGCGAGCCCCGGAGCAAGTGCGAAATCACTCGCTCCAGGGCTCGCTACAAGACAGGGCGGCTGTTGATGTTGATAGACAGCTCGCCCTGTTTTGTAGGCGGGGAGGGGGGGGTGGCTGGACAAACGGAGGCGTTCCCGAAGGAACACCTGCTGTTTGTGGGCGGCCCTACTGACATCACACGTGATGTCAGTAGTGGACTTCCTGATCTATTAGAGCAGGAAGTCCACTCGGGCTTGCGACAAGACCCTGTGGTAGGGTCTCAGGTCTCGCAACCATCGCCAGGCCGCTCACACACGCTGTGGGTGGTCACCCACAACTGTGCGAGCGGCCTGGAGGCTGGTCGTAAACAAAAATTGGGACTCCCTGATTCAGAGCGAGCTAGCGCACGCAAATAGTGTGCGCCTTTGAATCAGGACCTCTGTCTGTTGCTCAGCACCAGACTTTACATACCAAGGCACTGCTATTCATTTCATACACGTATGTAAATATGTCATATATCTATGCATTGTTATACTGGGACATGTTTGATAGATATCTTGTTTCTATATACTCTGGTACTAGCGCTGATAAGTTGTTTGAAATTGGAGCCTAGCACCATTAGTCCATTTGAAGATGGCTCCGTAACACGAGGGTTAACCCCTTCAGTGCCGCAGCTGCTATCTTGGCCACGTGGACTAGGTCTCCGGCTCCATCTAACCTATGAATGGGTAAGTTGGATATACCCTGACGACGCCGGGCTATTGTGGCATACATTCTGTTACTTACAGGGAGATAATTGCCCCACTTTGGGTGGGTTGCTACTATTATATCACTGAGTAAATAAACAATAGTTAACAGGCTGTATATTTCTGTAATTAAGTAGGAACCGCTGACAGCAAGATGCTAAAACCAGGGTCTCCCAGACTTCTCTGACAGCGACCACTAGAACGTCATAGAACATCTAAATGTCAGGATAAGTAGATGGGTCCATGGTTTATAGATTACTTAGAAAGCAACAATCGGCTTCCAATATCAACAGCTAGAGAGATATTAAAACACCAGAGCAATCCAGGCAGCACATTACTATTTATACTGTGCATTAATCATTCCCTGAGAGGTTACATACTCCTCACCAGCACTTCCGGGACCCTCGTCCTGGGGCGTCGCTGGCCACCGACAAGATGGGACAGTAACCAGCCAGGAATGTGACACACATACCAGAAACCTAATGGGTCGGATAATCTGCGATTCCTATGTGAATTTAGCACAGACTTGGCCTACGTGACAATGCGCCGAGCCACACATGACGCGGGTACAATACATCTAAGCACAGTCTCGGGGGTGCACGTTGCAGGTGGGCAGATGACTTTATACGCAGTTATCCAGGCATGTCGTGCCCGGCGTGTATTGGCCCATATACAGAGCTGAACACAGGGGAGATGAGCCCCAATCTGCGTCATCATCATCAGTGAGTGTCTCCAATACTAGGTGCACAAGCTACGCCTCCAATCAGGGGTACACACACTTACATGCCAGCCTGAGCTTTGTCTATACGAGAACGCTGCGGCACACCCCCGTTTCGCCTCTTTTAGTCGTGAGTAGAGATCCCATCAGAATTCATATGCCTCAGCATTGCCATACGGCCACGCGCCCATTTACGGAGTATGCACAGTGCGAATATGACAAGAAACGCTCGCCGTACGTACGGCACTGGTGTGTGCAGCACAGTTCATTACAGTGTGCAGCCAGGGAAATCTAAGAACTGGTCGGCTAGTTCCTGTACGGGGAATCAGGCAGAGATCTTGCCGGACCGGCATGGTAACGGCATGCAATGACGGATTTTCTGAATATTGGATCAAGTTATAGTAGAAGGGAAGGGAGACAGATTCAGCAGTCAGCACGGTGTCATAAACAGCTCTGCAATATGTCTTTTCAGTTTATTGTGTAGTAAACATGATTCTGCGCAAAGTGTAAGGAACAAAATCTCAGATGTACAGTACTACCAACAAGAAGTGTACCATTATCAGCAATCCCTACAAATACAGGACACGGAGCAGGAGCTACCCAGCATTCAGCTCTGTCAGATGGAGCAACGTTTATTGCAACAAAGCGAATTCCATGCTACAGAATATCCCGACATATTCAGAGCCTAATATAATACGTAAGCTCCACCTATTACTTACTAGCGACCCATCCCGGCTGCGCACGGGAGCAATTTTGAATTTACGGCGATTGTCTTTTTTTTTTTTTTTTTTAACCGAGACCTTGCAGATGGCATTAGTCGTATTTCCTCCTGACTTCAACACGAAAAGATGTTGGCCCTGATTCAGAGCCGGACGCTCTGACTAGAGCGCTCGCTCTGAATCAGGGCCCACCTCCATTAAAATGGAGCGTCCTCCTGGACGCTCGTATAGCTGTGGGTCACCACCCACAGCATATACGAGCGTCCAACAAGATGGTCACGATGGTCTTGACCATCGGACTTGCGAGAGAAACCCTGTGGTCGGGTTTCTCAACCGCAAGGCCAGGAGTGATTTTTGCTCTATCAGAGCCAAAATCACTCCCACTGACATCACTAGTGATGTCAGTGGGGCCGGCTTCAGACGGTAGGCGTTCCCATAGGAACGCCTCCGTCTGGCAGGCACGCCCCCGGAACGCCCACCAAAGGGGGCGTGCTGGTCAATCAACATCCACAGCACGCCCCCTTTGGTGCGAGACCCCGAGCGATGGAAAGTCCTTCGCTCGCCGGGTCTCGCGCATGCGCACAACGGAGCTCCCTCCGTCGTGCTCATGCGCAGTGGGGACCATCGACCCGCTTGCGAGCGTACTGCCGCTCGCGAGTGGGTCTGAATGACCCCCTTTGTTTTGACGTGGCATGTAAGAGCGTCATCTAATGTTGTCCATAAGCAAAAACAGTCCGCTAAGGTCAACTCCAGCCACGTTAAGTGTATTTACTGCCATGCGAAAGCCGACTCTTACCAGGATTTGGACTCGTGTTAAATGAAAAAAATAGGAACGGTAAAAAAAAAAAAGGGAAAACCGAAATTTTGTATCAGTAAACATTAATTTTTCGGGAGAAACCGGATAATACTTATCAATCTCTACATGGTATAAAAAAGTCCATCGTTGTGATATATCTTCAATGCTTTAGGCAGCGCTCAGATGTCAGTTTTTTTCATTGACTTGCTTCACTAAAATCATCCCTGCTCGGCTCCCTATTGTCATACATTAACGTGTCATACACCTAAACCTTCCTCTACTAATGCTCTATAGGATAGTGACACCTGCATCACAATCCATCCAGTGGTTCTCTAGATTACCCCAAACACACAGACAGACGCCTACCAGGGTCTTTATTTTATACTATGTAGATGTTTCATCATTCACTGCAACAAACACTACTCCTCCTGCACCGCACCACAGTCATCTGTGCATATACCCCGTCTGTACACAGCTGTGTGCAAACGACTTATACACATCTCTTCCGCCAGTAAGCAAAGCAACAAAGCTCCGGTCTTATTGCACGCTGTTCCAGCGCTGTAACCGATTCACTATTTCACTTTGGAAATTGCTTATAACAACAGGCAGAAGTGTCTGATGAAGGACCCGAACACTCCCGGCCTTGACAGCTATGTGAATAGATATTGATTTAGACCCCCAGACTGGAATCCAGCTCTTTAAATCAACATGACTTGTATAAGAGAGGCTTGTTTCTGCCACTAATGGACTGGCCATTAACAAAATGCACTCTAAATACAATAACTAGCATATCTTATTATCCTGCCGCTGGCTGGAAAAGTCAACAAATCCTTGTGTGACCCACAGTCATAAACCACATGCAATCTCCTAACTAGTCCTATCCAGGACAGACAAATGCAGGGAGCGCAGGGATTATGTGAGAGAGCCTGGGGAATGCTGTTCATCTGGGGGGGGGGGGGGGGGGGGGCGGCTGGCTGGCTGCACCGATACACACAACCGGCCTGCTGCAAGGAGATGGGCCGCAGCTGGGCACAGACACCCCGCGGGTGCACACAGCCAGAAGACAACACCCCATCTGCGGGAACGGACATCCAGATACAACGAGACACCACATTTGTGATCAGAGACAGACAGTTGGAAAGAGACACCCAATCTGTGGATAGAGACACCCCATCTCTGCTGAGACGTATGTGTCTGTCCTGCCATCCACGCCAAAACATGTGTCTATCTGTCCACTGTCCCCAGACAGACATGTGTGTGCATCTGTACCACCAGCCAACAGAGACATGTTCAAGTGTCTTTGGCTTAAGCTGGGTACACATTAGACGATGTGTACCCAGCACAACATTGCGTTAGGCAGCATGGCATTTGTAGACACATCATCAGACCTTTTTGCATGTACAAAAGATGCGACAGACAACCGGCATGGGCACGCATCCGCATCGTGATAGTGGGTACACACTGACCGATTTGTCGTTCCGATGCGTCGGAAATCGGCCAAATCGCTCAAGATATCGTCTAGTGTGTACCCAGCTTTAGGCCTCGCAGTTAAATGTGTACATGTCAGTCCCACTGGCCAGCAGAGGTGTGTATATGTCAGTCCCACTGGCCAGAATAGGTGTGTGTATATGTCAGTCTCACTGGCCGGCAGAGAGGTGTGTATATGTCAGTCTCACTGGCCATCATAGAGGTGTGTATATGTCAATCCCACTGGCCATCATAGAGGTGTGTATATGTCAGTCCCACTTACCATCATAGAGGTGTGTATATGTCAGTCCCACTGGCCGGCAGAGAGGTGTGTATATGTCAGTCCCACTGGCCAGAAGAGAGGTGTGTATATGTCAGTCCCACTGGCCATCAGAGAGATGTGTATATGTCAGTCTCACTGGTCATCATAGAGATGTGTATATGTCAGTCCCACTGGCCAGCAGAGGTGTGTATATGTCAGTCCCACTGGCTGGCAGAGAGGTGTGTATATGTCAGTCCCACTGGCCGGCAGAGAGGTGTGTATATGTTAGTCCCACTGGCTGGCAGAAAGGTATGTATATGTCAGTCTCACTGGCCATCACAGAGATGTGTATATGTCAGTCCCACTGGCCAGCAGAGGTGTGTATATGTCAGTCCCACTGGCCGGCAGAGAGGTGTGTATATGTCAGTCCCACTGGCCGGCAGAGAGGTGTGTATATGTCAGTCCCACTGGCCAGCAGAGGTGTGTATATGTCAGTCCCACTGGCTGGCAGAGAGGTGTGTATATGTCAGTCTCACTGGCTGGCAGAGAGGTGTGTATATGTCAGTCCCATTGGCCGGCAGAGAGGTGTGTATATGTCAGTCCCATTGGCCGGCAGAGAGGTGTGTATATGTCAGTCCCACTGGCCGGCAGAGAGGTGTGTATATGTCAGTCCCATTGGCCGGCAGAGAGGTGTGTATATGTCAGTCCCATTGGCCGGTAGAGAGGTGTGTATATGTCAGTCCCACTGGCAAGCAGAGGTGTGTATATGTCAGTCCCGCTGGCCGGCAGAGAGGTGTGTATATGTCAGTCCCACTGGCTAGCAGAGAGGTGTGTATATGTCAGTCTCACTGGCTGGCAGAGGTGTTTGTTACACTAGATTGGCAGAGACGTATTTGCCAATGCCACCAGCTGGCATTAACCTTTATCCATCCTAATTCTTCTCTGACAACTTGTTTTCTGTTAGTAATAGGCTCATTTGTCACCAGTAAGTGGTGCTTTGTCCCTTCCTTCCACATGGGCTGCTGGCTAATGATATGTAATCAGTCCACGTCACTGAGAGCTCTCTGCCATCTGGAGCCATGGACACATGAGGAAGACGTACAGTACTAAGCCAGTTACTGAGTTACACATAACCTGCGCCATAAGGTGATGTGTCCTGACAAATATCCTTATTGTGCACACATAAATCAGGGTGAAGGTCACTGGCAGATGGGGCCAGGTGAGTGCTGAGGAGGAGCACAGAGCCCATACACCCCTCACCCAGGACCCCCCCGGACACAACCACTCAGGTCCTGGGCTTGTTACACACTGAGCTTTTCATCATCTGCCCCGAGCACCACTTTCACCTCAGATAAGTAATTAATCCCATTTATCACATCCGTGTCACAGCGTGCAGGAAAGCCAATGCTTACAGTGACTGACACACACACACACACACACACACACACACACACACACACCCCCCCATTATGCACAATGCAAACACTCTCTCTATACAAACACTACACACACCCGTTATACACAATGCAAACACTCTCTATACACACACTACACACTGGGCCTGATTCAGAGCCGGACTCTCTGAAATAGCGCTCGCTCTGAATCAGGGCGTTCTTTTTCTCTTTGTGTGGCCTCCTGGCCGCTCGCATAGCTGTGGGTGACCACCCACAGCTATTGCGAGCGGCCAGGTGATGGTCGCGATGGTCTCGACCATCGCGGCTTGCGACGAGACCCTTGTGGTAGGGTCTCGTTCCCGCAAACCCCAGTGAGCTTTCGGCTCTATTAGAGCCGGAAGCTCACCCACTGACATCACTCGTGATGTCAGTGGGGCCACCCCCAAACGTCAGGTGCATAAATATTGGGACATTGACAGAATTCTCATATTTTGGCCTCTATTCACCACCACAATGGCTTTGAAATGAAACAAACAAGATGTGATTTAACTGCAGACTTTCAGATTTAATTTGAGGGTAATTACATCCAAATCAGGTGAACGGTGTAGGAATTACAACGGTCTCTATATGTGCCTCCCACTTTTTAAGGGTACAAAAGTAATGGGACTATCAACTCAAAAGCTATTTCATGGCCAGGTGTGGGCTATTCCCTCGTTATTTCATTATCAATTAAGCAGGTAAAAGGTCTGGAGTTGATTCTAGGTGTGACATTTGCATTTGGAATCAGTTGCTGTCGACTCTCAATATGAGATCCAAAGAGCTGTCACTATCAGTGAAGCAAGCCATCATTAGGCTGAAAAATCAAAACAAACCCATCAGAGAGATAGCAAAAACATTAGGTGTGGCCAAATCAACTGTTTGGAACATTCTTAAAAAGAAAGAATGCACCGGAGAGCTCAGCAACACCAAAACCCGGAAGACAACGGAAAACAACTGTGGTGGATAACAGAAGAATTATTTCCCTGGTGAAGAAAAACCCCTTCACAACAGTTGGCCAAATCAAGAACACTCTCCAGGAGGTAGGTGTATATGTGTCAAAGTCAGCAATCAAGAGAAGACTTCACAAGAGTGAATATAGAGGGTCCACCACAAGATGTAAACCATTGGTGAGCCACAAAAACAGGAAGACCAGATTAGAGTTTGCCAAACATCATCTAAAAAAGCCATTACAGTTCTGGAACAACATCCTATGGACAGATGAGACAAAGATCAACTTGTACCAGAGTGATGGGAAGAGAAGAATATGGAGAAGGAAAGGAACTGCTCATGATCCAAAACATACCACCTCATCAGTGAAGCATGGTGGTGGTAGTGTCATGGCGTGGGCATGTATGGCTGCCAATGGAACTGGTTCCCTTGTATTTATTGATGATGTGACTGCTGACAGAAGCAGCAGAATGAATTCTGAAGTGTTTCGGGCAATATTATATGCTCATGTTCAGTCAAATGCTTCAGAACTCATTGGACGGCGCTTCACAGTACACATGGACAATGACCCGAAGCATACTGCAAAAGCAACCAAAGAGTTTTTTAAGGCTAAAAAGTGGAATGTTATGCAATGGCCAAGTCAATCCCCTGACCTGAATCCGATTGAGCTTGCATTTCACTTGATGAAGACAAAACTGAAGGGAAAATGCCCCAAGAACAAGCAGGAACTGAAGACATTTGCAGTAGAGGCCTGGCAGAGCATCACCAGGGATGAAACCCAGCATCTGGTGATGTCTATGCGTTCCAGACTTCAGGCTGTAATAGCCTGCAAAGGATTTGCAACAAAGTATTAAAAAGTGAAAGTTAGATTTAGTATTGTTTAGATTGTCCCATTACTTTTGGCCCCTTAAAAAGTGGGAGGCACATATAGAAAGCGTTGTAATTCCTACACCGTTCACCTGATTTGGATGTAATTACCCTCAAATTAAATCTGAAAGTCTGCCACAAATTAAATCTGAAAGTCTGCCACAAATACATATCACATCACTAGATGCTGGTATGCCACAAATACACAACACGATGACATCATTATCTGTCTGCCAGGAAGTGCGCCCCATTGGTGCCTCTGTCATGACTGGGATTACCCGCTGCACCAAATGTTCCTTACATCTAGGTTGCACAGCGAATGTCTGAATCTGACCAAATAACCTGCAAGCTACAGTAGAATACTGCATGCAATACATCACCAAACTGCACTCACTCTGTATCATATGCAGAAAACTAACCTGCAAGCTCTCCGTATCATATGCAGTACATGGCCAACCTGCAAGCTCTCTGTATCATATGCAGTACATGGCCAACCTGCAAGCTCTCTGTATCATATACAGAACACCAACCTGCAAGCTCTCTGTATCATATACAGAACACCAACCTGCAAGCTCTCTGTATCATATACAGAACATCAACCTGCAAGCTCTCCGTATCATATACAGAACATCAACCTGCAAGCTCTCTGTATCATATACAGAACACCAACCTGCAAGCTCTCTGTATCATATACAGAACACCAACCTGCAAGCTCTCCGTATCATATACAGAACATCAACCTGCAAGCTCTCCGTATCATATACAGAACACCAACCTGCAAGCTCTCCGTATCATATACAGAACACCAACCTGCAAGCTCTCCGTATCATATACAGAACACCAACCTGCAAGCTCTCTGAATCATATACAGAACACCAACCTGCAAGCTCTCTGTATTATATACAGAACATCAACCTGCAAGCTCTCTGTATCATATACAGAACATCAACCTGCAAGCTCTCTGTATCATATACAGAACACCAACCTGCAAGCTCTCAGTATCATATACAGAACACCAACCTGCAAGCTCTCCGTATCATATACAGAACACCAACCTGCAAGCTCTCTGTATCATATACAGAACATCAACCTGCAAGCTGATAGTCATCCCTATTCTTTGATTGAGTCGCCCGTAGGCCAATCAAAACCAGGGGATGGGGCTTCGCAGGTGTAGGGCGTGGAGCTATGCTTTGTGTCCTGGCACCTTGTTAAAAAAACAAAAACATTCGGTTACGCTGTTCCATCGATGGAGGGAAACCATCGGGTTCTCCCCATCGATGGTAAAACCATGCGACATCGGCTATAAACCATCGATGATTCTGATTCATCGATGGTCAACCCTAATTTGGACAAGGCGTCAGCCATTTATAAACACAGAATGGATGGGCTGCAGTATTATGGATGAGTTTTCCCAATAAAGATTTGTGTGGTAATAACAGTGTATAATAATTTGGCTTTTACTCATTAAAAAGTACGATTAATACTGTTCAAAACTGCATGACAGGTTCAGAGCCTCGTCCTACATAGGAGATCATCCTTGCAATTGATGTGTCCCATGTCGGGGTATAATTACTCATCAAAATTCCAGTTAGCACCTGACTTGCACTGATTCCCAGGGACTAGGGGTCTGTTAGGAGGTGACCATCTCTAGTCAGAGAGCCTGAAATTAAATTAAAGCTTTGCTAAAGGGCGGCTAATTAAAGAGGATCAGTGCAACACTAATTAGGGAGAATGACATTGCAACCACCACACTCTCAGATGTTAATTAGTTTACCAATGTCAAACAAAATATAGATATGTCCTCCTCAGACATTTCTCTCCTTGTAGACGTAAATCTGTATCTATCTGATGGGAAAGCAAGTAGCATACAACCACCACCTCCAAATGATGGGGAGCTGGAAAGCTCAGACGTTGCTGAACAGAGGGATGAGAGTGACCAACAGGCCATGTTGCTTGACGGGTCATTCATCCGCAGGACGAATAACAGAGCAACAAATTCTCACAGTCAGAAGTCTGTGGAGCCTCAGAAAGGGATTTGCTTTAAGTCTCGCAAGACGGAGATAGAACTTATTGCTATTTGCAGATATTAAGGACATATCCACTAAATCTTCAACCTTCACTGGTCGTTCTCCAGTTCTCCGAGTGAGTCTGCGTTTTCTCATCCTGCCGAGGTGGTGCGGCATCTACTTCATATAATAATCCGTCTGGTATGGAAAAAATTTTCATTTTATTCTACTCGATTTCTCTGGCCTGTCAAAAAATATGAATCACGCAACCAGTAGTGCAGCCAAACTGGCAATATTTCATTCTCCTAGCTAACGAGTCTAGGCAGCTTTCCTCTTCTTCCTTCTCTCAGCCAGGGGCAGGGGAGGAAGGGCCAACACGGGCAAAGTCAAGCTGTCAGCAGAGACCCCAGATTTCGGCAGCAGATGGTAACGCTGATTCTGCTCATAGTACATGCAGTCAAACATTAATCTACATTAAAGTCATTACTGTCACCATGTTATCGTTGTTGCATTCTAACAATCGCTACCGCAAGGTGAGATCCCCTCCTCCCCAATTTACAGAGACGGAGGAGGGAGCTGGTGATTCCAGCCCCAGATGTGCACAGAAGATGTTACCAGCTGCTAATCCTATCACAGCTATGGAAGATTAAAATGGAGGACTGAGCAGAAGACAATATCTCTATAACATGGAGGTCAGAGGGGAAAGGGAGCAGAAGGCAATATCTCAGTAACATGGAGGTTAGAGGGGAAAGGGAGCAGAAGGCAATATCTCAGTAACATGGAGGTCAGAGGGGAAAGGGAGCAGAAGACAATATCTCAGTAACATGGAGGTCAGAGGGGAAAGGGAGCAGAAGCCATTATCTCAGTAACATGGAGGTCAGAGGGGAAAGGGAGCAGAAGCCATTATCTCAGTAACATGGAGGTCAGAGGGGAAAGGGAGCAGAAGGCAATATCTTAGTAACATGGAGGTCAGAGGGGAAAGGGAGCAGAAGACAATATCTTAGTAACATGTAGGTCAGAGGGGAAAGGGAGCAGAAGGCAATATCTTAGTAACATGTAGGTCAGAGGGGAAAGGGAGTAGAAGGCAATATCTTAGTAACATGGAGGTCAGAGGGGAAAGGGAGCAGAAGACATCTTAGTAACATTTAGGTCAGAGGGGAAAGGGAGTAGAAGACAATATCTTAGTAACGTTTAGGTCAGAGAGGAAAGGCAGCAGAAGACATTATCTCAGTAACATGGAGGTCAGAGGGGAAAGGGAGCAGAAGACAATATCTTAGTAACATGTAGGTCAGAGGGGAAAGGCAGCAGAAGGCAATATCTTAGTAACATGGAAGCAGAGGGGAAAGGGAGCAGAAGACAATATCTTAGTAACATGTAGGTCAGAGGGGAAATGGAGTAGAAGACAATATCTCAGTAACATGGAGGTCAGAGAGGAAAGGGAGTAGAAGACAATATCTTAGTAACATTTTGGTCAGAGGGGAAAGGGAGTAGAAGACAATATCTTAGTAATATGTAGGTCAGAGGGGAAAGGGAGTAGAAGACAATATCTTAGTAACATTTAGGTTAGAGGGGAAAGGGAGTAGAAGACAATAGCTCAGTAACATTTAGGTCAGAGGGGAAAGTGAGTAGAAGACAATATCTTAGTAACATGGAGGTCAGAGAGGAAAGGCAGCAGAAGGCAATATCTTAGTAATATGTAGGTCAGAGGGGAAAGGGAGTAGAAGGCAATATCTTAGTAACATTTAGGTCAGAGGGGAAAGGGAGTAGAAGACAATGGCCTTCATTCAGAGGCGGCCATACGGTCTACGACCGCACGGCCGCCTCGATGTTTGTCAAGTGCGCATGCGCACGAGGGAGCCGGCTCCTTCGTGCGAATGCTTGAGACCCGCTACGACCGACAGCGCCGGTCATAGTGAGTCTCTTTCCAAAGGGGGCGGCAGCCCAAACGGTGGCGTTCCCATGGGAACGCCTACCATTTGGGGGAGGCCCCACTGACATCACTAGTGATGTCAGTGGAGAGCTTCCGGCTCTGACAGATCCAGAAGTTCTCCAGGGCTTGTGACAAGTGAGACCCTACCCTAGGGTCTTGTCGTAAGCCCCGATGGTCGCGATGGTCCCTGACCATCGCGACCATCACCCTAGTGGTCGTTAGAGCTGTGGGTGTAATATCTTAGTAACATGGTAACATAGTAACAGTAACTTAGTAACATAGAGGTGTGGGTGGGCAATATCTTAGTAACATGGAGGACAGGGAGGAAAGGCAGCAGAAGGCAATATCTCAGTAACATTTAGGTCAGAGGGGAAAGGGAGTAGAAGGCAATATCTTAGTAACATTTAGGTCAGAGGGGAAAGGGAGTAGAAGGCAATATCTTAGTAACATGGAGGTCAGAGGGGAAAGGGAGTAGAAGACAATATCTTAGTAACATTTAGGTCAGAGGGGAAAGGGAGTAGAAGACAATATCTTAGTAACATGTAGGTCAGAGGGGAAAGGGAGTAGAAGACAATATCTCAGTAACATTTAGTTCAGAGGGGAAAGGGAGTAGAAGACATTATCTTAGTAACATTTAGGTCAGAGAGGAAAGGCAGCAGAAGGCAATATCTTAGTAACATTTAGGTCAGAGGGGAAAGGGAGTAGAAGACAATATCTTAGTAACATGTAGGTCAGAGAGGAAAGGCAGCAGAAGGCAATATCTTATTTAGGTCAGAGGGGAAAGGGAGTAGAAGACAATGGCCCTCATTCAGAGCCACTCGCTATTTGCAGTCGTTCGTTCTAAAACAAGGGGTGGCTATTCAAATGAACCGTTCGCTGTTTGCGGTCTGTTCACGCCTCTATGTCTGAACGAGCGAACAAAACTTGCGTTCGTTTTTTGAAAAAATACGCCCCCTGGCCGCTCGCATCCTACGTCATGTCCGCTATTTATTAGATTAATCGAGTACATCGACCAGGGTATGAACTGCTCGCTATTCTTGGGGCTGGTGTTTGCTACCACAATTTTGCGAGCAGTTCTGGCTCTAAAATAACCCAGTGACGTGGTCAATGACGCTGTTTTAAATATGCACACCCATAAAACGCCCGTTTTGACCTTTAAGCACGCCTGCGATCGGATCTCCACTCCCCGTTTTCAAGCACCTTCCCCTGTTACCACCCACATACGCCTCATCCTGTCACTCAAATTATCAGGCATTCGCTATTTTGCGAGCACATGAATTTCGGCCGCACTGAGTGGTTCGCGCATGCGTATTACGATCCGTACGCATGCGCAGTTGGGCAAACATCGCTCGGAGCGAACGAGCAGCGACTTGCGTCCGGCTCTGAATCAGGGCCAATATCTTAGTAACATGGAGGTCAGAGGGGAAAGGGAGCAGAAGACAATATCTTAATAACATGTAGGTTAGAGGGGAAAGGGAGTAGAAGACAGTATCTTAGTAACATTTAGGTCAGAGGGGAAAGGGAGTAGAAGACATTATCTCTATAACATGGAGGTTAGAGGGAAAGGGAGCAGAAGACAGGGAGCTGGTGATTCCAGCCCCAGAAGTGCACAGAAGATGTTACAGCTGCTAATCCTATCACAGCTATGGAAGATTAAAATGGAGGACTGAGCAGAAGACATTATCTCTATAACATGGAGGTTAGAGGGGAAAAGGAGCAGGAGACAATATCTCAGTAACATGGTCAGGAAGCACCAGCCTTCCAGAGTGGAACACGTTGTTATCACTCCATGATGTTGACGCTACTAGCGACCTACAGTATAGTAAGTTAATGAAGGACGGAACAGTGATCGTTCCGTCATTCATTAACTCGTTCAAGTGTGGACGGGCAATCCCTGTTCAAGGGCATTCGTTCCAAGGGTGAAACAAATGCCCATCACTCATCATGTGACTCTGGTGTCTGAACAACATATGCGTAGGGGTATCAGCTTTTAATTTAATGGTGGGGCTAATCATTTTAAGGTGCGGTCTATTTTAAAACAGGGACTACTAATTTAAGGACAGGTGTTAGGTTTATTAATTTGATGTGGTGGCCGCCGGTTAAGGGAAAACAGGTCAATTTATTGAACGTGAACACTTGTAAGGGTCCATTTAAATTTGATGCAAGATATCACAAAACGCGCATACATCGTGGCAATGCGTGCACCTGCGAGATTCAATTACAAATGGCGATTTGCGAGTCATGCGGAAAAGTTGTGTAACTTTTCTACATATAAGGGACCCGGCAGAAGTACATGACAAGGTGGGGCTATCCCACTGGACCCCAAAAAAGTGGCAACTAAGAATGCAGGATAAATAGGAGGCTATTAGCGGCCATTAGGAAAGAACTGAAAGTTTTTAAAAGGTGTGAAATGGAAAATTTTTGCATATTTATTTTTATTAATGGTGGAAGAATGATAGGCAACAAGTGTTTTCCATTAAATTTTAGTCTTTAATAGATATTTTCTGTACACCAAAATACTGTGAGTGTTATTTCATTGTTTTTATGCAAGTTTTAAAAAGTTCTGGAAAGAAAAATTTTTAGGGCCTGATTCAGCATGGATCGCTATTGCGATAGTGTACGCAGGCGGCCGATTGTTGCATGCATTGCGCGAGTTGAGATTGCTCTGCGTTCACCTACGCAGATGCAAAGCCATCGCAGACTGAGAGACGGGACATCAGGTCTGGGGGTGGTGACGGGGGAGTGGTTGGAGAAATGCAGGCGTGCCTGTCCGTTTGAACGCCGTTGCATGGGCGTGCGTAAACTAATAACTGCGGCGGCATAGCTTGTGTACTCACTGCGCGCGACGAGGTTTGCAATATCTGAGTAAGGTCAGACCTGTTGTAATTGTGTGTGAGGGGCCGATGTTACTCGAAGGTACCGATGTATATGCAAGACTGCAAGGTATTACGGATGATGCGAAAGCGGTAGTGGGCGTCTCTATGCTGGCTTTGCGATTGCAGTCATTAGCACGTTTTCGCAGCAGACCTGCGTTCGTAATTGCAGCTGCGATCGCAATAACGATCCATGGTGAATCAGACCCTTATTTCCAGTCTGCAAGTTCTAAGCCCCTCTCCCATCATTAAAATGCCTCTACATGCATGTCTCACATCACTACACCTCTACATAAATGTCCCACAACACTAGTGTTCATTCTAGCACCCTGCACCTGTCACAACCGGTGCAGTTCCTCTTTCCTAGTAGAAAAGGGAGGGGGGTTTAAATTGTTCCTCAGCACACTGAGTTATACTTGCAACAATATATGAACACTATATGGTAATAGAACTTCAGAGATATTGGTTGCATGCATTTGCAAACACATGGGAAGCTGCTAGACCACGTCACGGCTTCTCTGTCACTAGCAGTCCCTAACACTAAGAGGTTCACGTCCGGGGCACAGACCCCCCCCACCCCCGGGCATCACACGAAAATGGAAAAAGAGTGACAGTGCAGTGTAAAGTATAGATGTGTGCGAGTAGTTAATAAGTGTTGAAACAGAGGTTAAAATATATGTGAAAAAATTACATGGTGGTGATGCCCTGAGGAGGCCCAGCCAGACCAGTCCCGGGGGCCCTACGCCCAAACGCTCACCCCAAATGTAATATATACCAATTATAAGGCCTCATAATAAAGGCACATATATATTTTGGCAAATGTAAGGCCTCATGATAAAGGCACATACATAAATGCATCCAAATTGAGAGCCAGCTTACCTGGGAGTCACCCCTGGGAACTCCAACTAGCACTACTGGAACCAGCATGCCCTGCTAGCAGCTGCCATTTTTTTTTTGCAGTTACTCTTTGCTGCCTGGAGTGTCGCTCTCTGCTCTGGTGCTTCTAGCACCCTCAGCTGATGCAACACACTGCAGAGATACAGACCACAGTATGCAAGAAGCACCTACAGACATGTCCCACATCATTACACCTCTACACGCATGACCCACATCACTAGACCTCTAAATACATGACCCACATTACAAACTCTACACACATGTCCCACATCATTACACCTCTACACACATGACCCACATCACTAGACCTCTAAATACATGACCCACATTACAAACTCTACACACATGTCCCACATCATTACACCTCTACACGCATGACCCACATCACTAGACCTCTAAATACATGACCCACATTACAAACTCTACACACATGTCCCACATCATTACACCTCTACACGCATGACCCACATCACTAGACCTCTAAATACATGACCCACATTACAAACTCTACACACATGTCCCACATCATTACACCTCTACACGCATGACCCACATCACTAGACCTCTAAATACATGACCCACATTACAAACTCTACACACGTCCCACATCATTACACCTCTACATACATGTCCCACATCACTAAACTCTACACACATGTCCCACATCATTACACCTCTACACGCATGACCCATATCACTAGACCTCTAAATACATGTCCCACATCATTACACCTCTACATACATGTCTTACATCACTACACCTCTACACACATGTCCCACATCATTACACCTTTACATACATGTTCCACATCACTACACCTCTACATACATGTTCCACATCATTTAACCAATTATTGAGCTTTTTAGAGAAATTCTCCTGAAAACTAACATTTCTTTATTGGCCAAATTATTCTATTTAAACACCTCCAAGTGCACTTATATACCCCTTTCACACATGCAGTAGCTTAAATACCCGCCACCGACCCGGGTCTAGACCGCGTGTGAACACTTTTTGTGCGAATCAGTTTTCACGTCTTTTGTAATTGGATAGTGTGAAAAACAACTTAATTATAATACATTTACGGTTGCATGTAATATGCTAGCATTTGGATAAGGCTGTATATATATATATATATATATATATATAATTAAAGTTAGAAACAATGATACAGTACAGTCTATAGGTGTGTACATAAAATGCTTGATATAGGATATATAGGGGTATTCAATATGGAGCGAAAACTTCGTTTTTGCAATGTTTTCGCACCAATGACGTCATTTTCGGAGGTTTTGGTTTTACACCGTATTCAATTTCAATTTTCAAGGTTTGAAAAGTCTTTGAAAAAAAACGAGGATAACTTTTCACCAAAAAAAAGTGCAGAATTGGGGTTTAGGGGTGCAGGCTTAAAAAAAAATAGCCTGCACCCCTGGGAATGACATTTTAAAAATAACTGTCAAAAAAAGTTTAAAAAAATAGGACACCCCAAAAAATTGATTTAAAAATTGGGGTTAAAAAAAAAAATTGGGAAAAAAAAAGTGTTTAACAATAGGGAAATAGATTCAGGGCTATTCTGCAAATGTATTCTAGAATAGGCTATTAGCGGCAGGTGTTTTCTAGAGTAGATTATTAGCGGCAGGTGTTTTCTAGAGTAGATTATTAGCGGCAGGTGTTTTCTAGAGTAGATTATTAGCGGCAGGTGCATAGTTGCAGAATTTTTTAAAACTTACTTTAGGGACATAAAAATATGCTAGCACCCATTTTCATGTACCCCAAATTTGATGGGACCACTTAAAAAAACGAAAAAAAAAACCCCTAAGTGCTCTTCTGCAACACTTCTTCAATGTCGGGAAAAAAACACCTGCTGCGGCTACTTAAATCCCCGACTTTTATTTGCAGGCTAAAACGGGGGTACACATAGTGATCCCCCATGTTTTTACAACTTTAGGGGGGGGCCTACAATTTATTCCAGGAAAAGTTTATTTACGCAGATCCCACTTCGCAGCTTCCCGTTTTCGTAGGTTTTATATTGAATACAGGGATAAAGCAGGCGCACGCCCGATACTTTATCCCAGGAAAATCTCCTATGTGGAGCGAAAAGTCCAGCACGGACTTTTCGCTCCCATATTGAAAGCCCCTCATAGAGCAGTGTTTCCCAAACTCATTCCTCAGGGAACACTAACAGTGCATGTTCTCCATTTTATTTTACTTGGTGCACAGGTGCATTCATTACCGGCTGACACATTTTAAAAGATCCAGAGGTGGAGCTATTTCATTAGGGATTCTGGCCCTCATTCAGAGCCGCTCGCTATTTGCGGTCGTTCGTTCAAAAACAAGGGGTGGCTATTCAAATGATCCGTTCGCTCATTGCGGTCTGTTCATGCCTCTAAGTCTGAACGAGCAAGCAAAACTTGCGGTCGTAATTTTGAAAAATACGCCCCCTTGCCGCTCGCACCATATGTCATGTCCGCTATTTAATAGATTAATCGAGTACATCGAACAGCGTCTGAACTGCTCGCTATTCTTGTGGTTGGTTTTTTCAACCGCTATTTTGCGAGCAGTTCTGAGTAAAAAACAAACAAGTGACGTGGTCAATGACGCTGCTGTTTTAATTATGCACTCCCTTAAAACGCCCGTTATGACCTTTAAGCACGCCTGCATTCTTAATTCCACTGATTGGTTCGCGCATGCGTATTACAATCCGTACGCATGCGCAGATGTGCGAACATAGGTCAGAACGAACGAGCGGCCGCTTACGAGCGGCTCTGAATCAGGGCCTCTGTGAGGAGACCTGGAAAACATGCACAGTTAATGCTCCCTGAAGAATGAGTTTGGGAAACACTGGGATAGAACATCATGTTCGTCTGGATATGCCATATGCTGTGGGTAGGCTAATATTGCTACACGGACAAGAAAATTCACAAATAGTGCTGCTAATTATCCTCATATGATCAATATTACTAAAACTCTGTTGAATTAACTCTCTGGTCTGCAGCTGCTAAAAAGATGAGAGGTATGGCCTCATCAAGATCATGAAAATAGGAAGGTGAACATAGAAGCCCTTCCCTTGGGGCTCCTCAGTCGCGTGACGCAACAACACGTCGGCAGTCGCGTGCCCGGACATCGGCTGTCCTATTGCCATTGGTCAATACATCAGTGTGGCGCCACACACGCAGGACACTCGGACCCAGGCACAGTGAGGACCACCGCACGAGGAGGGCACGGAGACGGGGAGACAGTCAGGGGCAGAGGTGCAATCAGCCCGCAGGGACACGTTCGCCCTCACAGTTTCCCACTGCCAGTGCAGCGCCGCGCCGCGTGAGTACTCAGTTTGTGGGGCAATTCTAGAGAGCCGTGCACGGCCAGACAATACTAGACAGCACTGTCGACGGTAGCTGCATACAGGGCGCTGTATGGTCTCATTTTCAGCCCTTAAACAACTTTAGAATTGGATGAGGCCTGGTGGTATTTACTATACTGGTGTTATTGAGATTTATCTGGATACAGAAACTAATCTTTCTATACATAACCCTGCAGAGGGGTCCATCGGTACCCATTAGGGTTGGTTGCCTATACCTATGTTGGACCTACACTTCAGATCCTAATTGGATTGTGCACTGAGATTCTGCAGATTAGGGATTTTATTGTATTTTCCATGTATGTGATTGTCTGATGTTATATTGATATTGTGTTCAGGTCACTGGTGCTCAACAATGACTCTTTTGGCTGTGACTACAAAGTGGTCATATCTCCTGCAGAGATTACTATAATATTCATCAACATATATGTGTTTTAATTTCCACATTTGTGCTCTTTTTGGTCAGCGCTTCTATGTTCACCTTCCTAATATTGCTACGTGTAGTAGATGCAATGACTAGCGGGTTTGATAGGTAAAACTGGTATGTTTCCCTGCTCTGTGTACCTGTCTCAGCATATGTATTATTATTTATCTGAACTGTGGGCACTATTGTTTGGGGAGAATTGGGGGTTTACTGTTTGGGGGGATCCAGGCCAGCCATGGAGACAGATAAACACCCTCCACAGCAATGCCGCATTGTGACGCCGCACAGAGGCCCTGATTCAGAGCCGGACGCTCTGACAGAGCGCTCGCTCTGAATCAGGGCCGTCATTCTGAATTTTTAGAGCGGCCTCCTGTCCGCTCGTATAGCTGTGGGTGACCACCCACAGCTATAGCGAGCGGCCAGAAAGATGGTCGCGGTGGTAAAGACCATCGGGCTTGCGACGAGACCCTTGTGGTAGGGTCTCATTGCCGCAAGCCCTGGAGTGCTTTCGGCTCTATCAGAGCCGGGAGCACTCCCACTGACATCACTTGTGATGTCAGTGGGGCCGGCCCCAGACGGTAGGCGTTCCCATGGGTACACCTCCGTCTGGCCAGCCACGCCCCCGGCACGCCCACCAAAGGGGGCGTGCTGTCACTCACCATCGACGGCACACCGAGAGGCAATCGGGAAGCCGACTGCCTAAATACCGGCAGCCGGCTTCCCGACTGTCTTATCCCGGCAAGGGTGAAATGCCGGGCGTCTAGATGTAGACGCCCGCATTTCCCCGACGCCGGGAGACCGGCGCCCGGCATCCAGATCGTAGTGATGCCGGGCGCCGCGAGCGGACAGCCGCGGGGGGGAGGGTTAGGTTTAGGGCTCCAGGGGGGGACTTAGGGTTAGGCACAACCCCCGGGAGGGTTAGGCTAGGGGGAGGGAGGGTTAGGGTTAGGCACCCCCGGGGGGGACTTAGGGTTAGGCAGCAGGGAAGGGGTGGTTAGGGTTAGGCACTTGGGGGGGGAAGTTAGGCTTAGGCACCCCTAAGGAGGGTTAGGGGGGTTAGGTTAGTGGATACTTACCTATCCACGATCAGGATTTCCAGCGCTGTCGGGCTTCCGCTGCGTCGCACTCTGCTCCTGTTAGGCTGCCGCTGACGGGAATCGAACCGCCATGGCCGGCAGTATTTCATACCAATTCCAGCACACCCCTTTTATAGCGAGACCCATAGCGACGGCTTGCCCGTCGCTATCCGGGTCGCGCGCATGCGCACGTCGGAGCCACCTCCGTCGTGCGCATGCACACTGGGCCAACATCGACCCGCTTACGAGCGGGTCTGAATTAGGCCCAGAGTCTTCTTAATGGATCTTATTCCAAGTGGAAATAGTCACACTCCTGTGCTTGGCCAAGCCACCTATACAACAACAGAACCCGCAAAATGTATCGGTGATCCTGGGCGTTGGAACTGGTACCACCCTTTACCAAATGTCAAATTTCGTCTATGTGTAAACGATGTACAGGCACCTGCATTGTATGTGGTAATGTGTATAAGATGTACAGACACCTGCACCTGTAACAGGTGTACCATATAAGCGGTAATGTGTGTAAGATGTACAGACACCTGCGCCTGTATCAGGTGTACCATATAAGCGGTAATGTGTATAAGATGCAGACACCTGCGCCTGTATCAGGTGTACCATATAAGCGGTAATGTGTATAAGATGCAGACACCTGCGCCTGTATCAGGTGTACCATATAAGCGGTAATGTGTATAAGATGTACAGACACCTGCGCCTGTATCAGGTGTACCATATAAGCGGTAATGTGTATAAGATGCAGACACCTGCGCCTGTATCAGGTGTACCATATAAGCGGTAATGTGTATAAGATGCAGACACCTGCGCCTGTATCAGGTGTACCATATAAGCGGTAATGTGTATAAGATGCAGACACCTGCGCCTGTATCAGGTGTACCATATAAGCGGTAATGTGTATAAGATGCAGACACCTGCGCCTGTATCAGGTGTACCATATAAGCGGTAATGTGTATAAGATGCAGACACCTGCGCCTGTATCAGGTGTACCATATAAGCGGTAATGTGTATAAGATGCAGACACCTGCGCCTGTATCAGGTGTACCATATAAGCGGTAATGTGTATAAGATGCAGACACCTGCGCCTGTATCAGGTGTACCATATAAGCGGTAATGTGTATAAGATGCAGACACCTGCGCCTGTATCAGGTGTACCATATAAGCGGTAATGTGTATAAGATGCAGACACCTGCGCCTGTATCAGGTGTACCATATAAGCGGTAATGTGTATAAGATGCAGACACCTGCGCCTGTATCAGGTGTACCATATAAGCGGTAATGTGTATAAGATGCAGACACCTGCGCCTGTATCAGGTGTACCATATAAGCGGTAATGTGTATAAGATGCAGACACCTGCGCCTGTATCAGGTGTACCATATAAGCGGTAATGTGTATAAGATGCAGACACCTGCGCCTGTATCAGGTGTACCATATAAGCGGTAATGTGTATAAGATGCAGACACCTGCGCCTGTATCAGGTGTACCATATAAGCGGTAATGTGTATAAGATGCAGACACCTGCGCCTGTATCAGGTGTACCATATAAGCGGTAATGTGTATAAGATGCAGACACCTGCGCCTGTATCAGGTGTACCATATAAGCGGTAATGTGTATAAGATGCAGACACCTGCGCCTGTATCAGGTGTACCATATAAGCGGTAATGTGTATAAGATGCAGACACCTGCGCCTGTATCAGGTGTACCATATAAGCGGTAATGTGTATAAGATGCAGACACCTGCGCCTGTATCAGGTGTACCATATAAGCGGTAATGTGTATAAGATGCAGACACCTGCGCCTGTATCAGGTGTACCATATAAGCGGTAATGTGTATAAGATGCAGACACCTGCGCCTGTATCAGGTGTACCATATAAGCGGTAATGTGTATAAGATGCAGACACCTGCGCCTGTATCAGGTGTACCATATAAGCGGTAATGTGTATAAGATGCAGACACCTGCGCCTGTATCAGGTGTACCATATAAGCGGTAAGGTGTATAAGATGCAGACACCTGCGCCTGTATCAGGTGTACCATATAAGCGGTAATGTGTATAAGATGCAGACACCTGCGCCTGTATCAGGTGTACCATATAAGCGGTAATGTGTATAAGATGCAGACACCTGCGCCTGTATCAGGTGTACCATATAAGTGGTAATGTGTATAAGATGCAGACACCTGCGCCTGTATCAGGTGTACCATATAAGCGGTAATGTGTATAAGATGCAGACACCTGCGCCTGTATCAGGTGTACCATATAAGCGGTAACTGCTGGAAGTCTGTATTCTGCCTGACGGAGCAGCATCTGAGCGTTACAGAAGTTGTCTTGTCAATGTCACTGGGAGCCGCTGATTGGGGTGATCTGTATGCACAGCGTGTCGGCAGTGGGATTACACATGCAGGACCTGCCACTCATCTCTCCTGCTCTCCACTCCACTCACTCTCAAGCAATCAAAATAAAAACCCATTAAGAGGAGATCCTCCTTTAAGGCTCACAGCGACCTCTGACCCCACAGGCATAAGGCTGATTGATTAGATATCTGTGACAGTAATCGGCAGTGAGGAGGGGGCTGGGGTCCCCCTGATGGCGATGATTACACGGTCACATCTGAGGGCTAGAAACAGGTCACTCATTTATGGGTAAACTGAGGGGAAGAATTAGAGGCTCATCTGTACTTCATATGTATAATCCCACTTCAATGGTCAGGAAACCCATATACCCAATCTCTGATTTTCAATGATCTTCTCCCGAAACTTGTAACTCTGATTATAACGGTGTCCGGGGTTATTACCTGCAGTATACAGCTGTGCTTGGGGTTATTACCTGCGGTATACAGCTGTGCTTGGGGTTATTACCTGCAGTATACAGCTGTGCTTGGGGTTATTACCTGCGGTATACAGCTGTGCTGGGGTTATTACCTGCGGTATACAACTGTGCTTTGGGTTATTACCTGCGGTATACAGCTGTGCTTGGGGTTATTACCTGCGGTATACAGCTGTGCTTGGGGTTATTACCTGCGGTATACAGCTGTGCTTGGGGTTATTACCTGCGGTATACAGCTGTGCCTGGGGTTATTACCTGCGGTATACAGCTGTGCCTGGGGTTATTACCTGCGGTATACAGCTGTGCCTGGGGTTATTACCTGCGGTATACAGCTGTGCTTGGGGTTATTACCTGCGGTATACAGCTGTGCTTGGGGTTATTACCTGCGGTATACAGCTGTGCTTGGGGTTATTACCTGCGGTATACAGCTGTGCTTGGGGTTATTACCTGCGGTATACAGCTGTGCTTGGGGTTATTACCTGCGGTATACAGCTGTGCTTGGGGTTATTACCTGCGGTATACAGCTGTGCTTGGGGTTATTACCTGCGGTATACAGCTGTGCTTGGGATTATTACCTGCAGCATAATAGCTATGGCTGGGGATTATTACCTGTTGTATATAGATGTGCCCGGGGTTATTACCTGTGGTACATAGATCAGTCGGATTATTACCTGCAGTATATAGATGTGTCCGGGGACTATTAAGTGCGGTATATAGCTATGTCTGGAGATTATTACCTGTGGTATATAGCTATATCTGGACATTATTACCTGTGGTATATCACTATGTCTGGACATTATTACCTGTGGTATATAGCTATGTCTGGACATTATTACCTGTGGTATATAGCTATGTCTGGAGATTATTACCTGCGGTATATAGCTATGTCTGGAGATTACTACCTGTGGTATATAGCTATGTCTGGAGATTATTACCTGTGGTATATAGCTATGTCTGGAGATTATTACCTGCGGTATATAGCTGTGTTCGGGGCGGAATCAATATGTTTGACCGCCGGATGTAAGCCTGGTAATCCCGACGCCGGCAGCCCGATGGAGGAGATCCCGAAAGCGGAGGTAAATTTACTATTCCTAACCCTGCCCCCCCCCAACCCACTTTTAGTGGTGCCTAACCCTAACTTCCCCCTGTTAGTGCCTATCCCCCCCCCTCCCCACACCCTAAACCTAACCCTCCTAGGGGGGTGCTTAACCCTAACCCCCCCTTCCCCTAGCCTAACCCTAACCCTCCCCAGGGGAGTGCCTAACCATAAAACCAGCGGGGGGTCCCTAAACCTAACCCTCCCATCCCCGTACGTGGAGACTTACAGCCAGGTTGGGTGATCGGTCCGGCGTCGGTATTTCGATGTCTATGTTAGATCCCTTTCCGGGATTACACTGTCGGTACTGAGACCGGTGGCAATGTGTCCGCCGGTCTCATAACTACATACCCGTCCGGGGCTATTACCTGCGGTATATAGAGGTGTCTGTGTTATTAACTGCAATATATAGCTGTGTCTGGGGATTATTACCTGCGGTATATAGAGGTGTCTGGGGATTATTACCTGCGGTATATAGCTGTGTTCATGGTTATTACCTGCGGTATATAGAGGTGTCTGGGGATTATTACCTGTGGCATATAGAGGTGCCTGGGGATTATTACCTGCGGCATATAGAGGTGCCTGGGGATTATTACCTGCGGTATATAGCTGTGTGAATGGTTATTACCTGCGGTATATAGAGGTGTCTGGGGATTATTACCTGCGGTATATAGCTGTGTTCATGGTTATTACCTGTGGTATATAGAGGTGCCTGGGGATTATTACCTGCGGGATATAGAGGTGTCTGTGTTATTAACTTCAGTATATAGCTGTGTCTTGGGATTATTACCTGCGGTATATAGAGGTGGCTGGGGATTATTACCTGCGGCATATAGAGGTGCCTGGGGATTATTACCTGCGGCATATAGAGGTGCCTGGGGATTATTACCTGCGGTATATAGCTGTGTTCATGGTTATTACCTGCTGTATATAGAGGTGCCTGGGGATTATTACCTGCGGTATATAGCTGTATTCATGGTTATTACCTGCGGTATATAGAGGTGCCTGGGCATTATTACCTGCGGTATATAGCTGTGTTCATGGTTATTACCTGCGGCATATAGAGGTGCCTGGGGATTATTACCTGCGGTATATAGCTGTGTTCATGGTTATTACCTGCGGTATATAGAGGTGCCTGGGGATTATTACCTGCGGTATATAGCTGTGTTCATGGTTATTACCTGCGGTATATAGAGGTGCCTGGGGATTATTACCTGCGGTATATAGCCGTGTTCATGGTTATTACCTGCGGTATATAGAGATGCCTGGGGATTATTACCTGCGGCATATAGAGGTGCCTGGGTGAAATACCAATGCCGGAAGCCCAATCGTTAAAGATCCTGACAAGAACGCATAAGTATGTAACCCTACCCTTCTCCCTCCCCTAACCCTCCCCAAAGGTGCCTAAACCTAACCTTACCCGTTGGGTGCCTAACCCTAACCCCCCCTCCCCCCTATCCTAACCCTAATCCTCTGTCCCCCCTGGAGTGCCTAAACCTAACCCTCTGTACCCCGCGGCTACAAGCTAACAGTGGCCGGCTTACCTTAGTTTGGGAAGCCGTCTTGTCGAGATTCCGGCATCGGGATATGCCTGTCTTTAGTCCCGAGTTGGGATTTAGACGCGGGCATTTTGATAGACGGCTTCCCGGCCGTTGGTCTTTTAACTGCATACCATATATAGAGGTGTCCTGGGTATTACACATGGTATATAGATGTGTCCTGGGATTATTACCTGCGGTCTATAGAGGTGTCTGGGGTATTACCTGCGATATATAGCTATGTCTGGGGATTATTACATGCAGTATATAGTGGTGTCTGTGTTATTAACTGCAGTATATAGAGGTGTCTGGGTTATTAAATGTAGTATATAGCTGTGTCTGGGGATTAATACCAGCGGTATATAGCAGTGTTCAGGCTTAAAACCTGCGATATATAGAGGTGTCTGGGGACCTGTAGTATATAGCTATGTCTGAAATTATTATCTGCTGTATATAGCTGTGTCTAGGGATTATTACATGCGGTATATAGATGTGTCTGGGTTATTACGGTACCTGTGGTATATAGCTATGTCTGGGGATTATTACATGAGGTATATAGATGTGTCTGCGGTTATTACCTGCAGTATATAGCTGGGTCTGGGGCTATTACCGGTGGTATATAGAGATTTCTGGGTTATTACAGATGTGTCCTCATACAGCTATCCTCCTTGCGCGTTAAACAGCCCTTCTTATCATGCCATGCTGTGGCGTGACTCGGTAGCGCCGAGCGTCTTTTCCTACGACTTGCCTTCAAATGCATCTTATTCACACAGTAATGCGATTAGCTAGCACAAGCAGCTTCTGCTGATTTAAATGATATGCAGCATGCCTATGTTCCGTGTGTCTGCGGGCATATCTACATGCTAAACGCTATGTTACAGTGTTACAGCCGCTGACACTGTAACGTAGCATGTCACATGCAGATACACCCGCAGTCACACATAGGCATAGGCAGAACATAGGCATGCTGCATATCATTTTAATCAGCAGAAGCTGCTTGTGCTATCTATTCACATCACTGTGTGAATATGCATTTGAAGGTAAAAAGTCGCCCAAAGACGCTCTGCACTACCGAGGCGCACGGAGCTCCCGCGTTATGTGTGGCGCGACTTGTAGCGCATGGTGGATAGCTGTATATGGAGACATCTGTACCTGTGGTATATGTCTATGTCTGGGGATTATTACCTGTGATATATAGAGGTACTCTGGATTACTGATGTTTAGTGGACAAGTCATGTCTCATTGTGTGAGCATAGCAGGACTATACATTCAGGTATTATTGTACCATCAGACCAATGATTTATATAAGTAATGAGCGGAAAAAAAACTATTTCCCCTCATGGGGGTCACCACCTATAGATGAGACCACTCCTCAATAATATAAGTCAGGAAACCCCCAATGAGGACAGTGCAGTCAGACAGCAGCTGAAGGATAAAGATGGAGATCATACCGGTAGCAGGACAGGGCCTGAATGTAACCACTCTATTCAGATTATTACAGTAACCAATCTGGTTAATGAAGGCATTCCGTCTACATTAGCCTGCCGCGGCGGCAGGTCAGTGGTGGAGCTTGGCTCTCTCTTTTTGATGAGGAGCTATGAGCTGGGTCGAGCCTCTGTTACCATGGCAACAGTATGGTGACCCCCTCTCTCCTTCCCATTATACAACAGACGATACCAGTATGTGCACAATAATGTCTGCCTGCCCGGCTGCCATAAAGTTACCTCGCCTGACTGACGCAGAAAAAACGTGCGCCGATGACAGCCGTTAATCTAGATACATGGAGCTCGTTCGAGAAAGGCGCCTAGCGTGGGGTGTTCTGTAATATATCACTACGTCACCCCCTGGCCGCAATTAATCCGGCATGTCGCAAAAATGTAACTTTAATAATTCCTTTTACCTAAACGACTTACAGCGATGTGTAAGCGAAGCATTGTCACCACGGCAATGTGCCGCCGTTATCTAACGCTGGTGAATAAAGGTACATGACAGGCTGTCAGCTTAGTGAGAACGGTACGTATACAGGGAGACCGAAGAGGAACATTAACATTTGTCAAATTAGATGGAACTAAAATATCTTGGAATAAAGTTTTCCCCCCCATATTATTCCCGTGGTGATGTGGCCACATTCAGCCAGTATATTCCTCAGGGCACTTTCAGGATGGAAATACACGTGTGCATATGATTAGAACAGAGGTAATAGCTTAGTGATTTCCGACAATCAGTTCACGGTACAGGGACAGTATCACTTCCACACGTGTAACATGTAACAATAGCTCATTGTTCGTATTGCACAACGTGTTACCTGCATCCCAGACGGAGTTATTCAACATCCGGCGATTCATGCAACAGCTTATTCTACTGACAAATAAATACATTTAACAAACTAAAAAGGGCCCTTTATTTGCCCGTTGTGAAAATCTGAACATAAAGCAATATTGACACTAGATATACTCTTACTTTTATATTAGATAAGGCGGATTCCATCCAAAACGGAAATCCAGAAATGAAATGTATGAGTCTCCCGCCATCAGGGGAGGGTGACCTGGCGCCAGCCGGCAACGTTTTATTGATAAACACTTTGCCCGTGTGACAAACGTCCCTAGCGCATGGCGCAGATACAACGCAAATTCCCTCACTCCATCCCTTGTATGTTGTATATGGACAGGGGTGAGGACATCCTCTGCAGGCGTTTATCATACTGTACATGTGAGGGTGTTACCCATGTAGCATGTTGTATATGGACAGGGGTGAGGACATCCTCTGCAGGCTTTTATCATACTGTACATGTGAGGGTGTTACCCATGTAGCATGTTGTATATGGACAGGGGTGAGGACATCCTCTGCAGGCGTTTATCATACTGTACATGTGAGGGTGTTACCCATGTAGCATGTTGTATATGGACAGGGGTGAGGACATCCTCTGCAGGCGTTTATCATACTGTACATGTGAGGGTGTTACCCATGTAGCATGTTGTATATGGACAGGGGTGAGGACATCCTCTGCAGGCGTTTATCATACTGTACATGTGAGGGTGTTACCCATGTAGCATGTTGTATATGGACAGGGGTGAGGACATCCTCTGCAGGCGTTTATCATACTGTACATGTGAGGGTGTTACCCATGTAGCATGTTGTATATGGACAGGGGTGAGGACATCCTCTGCAGGCGTTTATCATACTGTACATGTGAGAGTGTTACCCATGTAGCATGTTGTATATGGACAGGGGTGAGGACATCCTCTGCAGGCGTTTATCATACTGTACATGTGAGGGTGTTACCCATGTAGCATGTTGTGTATATGGACTGGGGTGAGGACATCCTCTGCAGGCGTTTATCATACTGTACATGTGAGGGTGTTACCCATGTAGCATGTTGTATATGGACAGGGGTGAGGACATCCTCTGCAGGCATTTATCATACTGTACATGTGAGGGTGTTACCCATGTAGCATGTTGTATATGGACAGGGGTGAGTACATCCTCTGCAGGAGTTTATCACACTGTACATGTGAGGGTGTTACCCATGTAGCATGTTGTATATGGACAGGGGTGAGGACATCCTCTGCAGGAGTTTATCATACTGTACATGTGAGGGTGTTACCCATGTAGCATGTTGTATATGGACAGGGGTGAGGACATCCTCTGCAGGCGTTTATCATACTGTACATGTGAGGGTGTTACCCATGTAGCATGTTGTATATGGACAGGGGTGAGGACATCCTCTGCAGGCGTTTATCATACTGTACATGTGACGGTGTTACCCATGTAGCATGTTGTGTTTGGACAGGGGTGAGTACAGCCTCTGCAGGATTTTATCGTACATGTAGAATGTTCTAGACAAGGATGAAGAGAGCCATGTAGCATGTTGTTGATGGAAGGGACGAGGACAGTCTCTGCTGGCTTTTATCATCATACATGTAGCATGTTGTCCCTGGGTTGGGTACAAAATTTAGACAAAAAGGTTGACACTAATTTTGTCGATGTCAAAAGGTTGACATGACAAAAGTTAGGCAGTCCAAAAGGTTGTCCTTTTGTATGGAACCCGTGATCGTTGGACGGGGTGAGGACGTTGGACCGTGGCAGACATGTAATGGTTTACCTTACTCCAGTCTCTGCATGGTTTAAACATGCATGTAGCGTGTTAAAGATGTATGGCGTGAGGACAGTCTTCACAGACTGGGGCTGACATGTAATGGTTCTCTTCACGTCACTCTCCTTGGGCTTTTATCATACATGTAGCATGCTGTAGGTCAGGCCTGGCCAACCTGTAGCTCTCCAGCTGTTGTGAAACTACAAGCCCCAGCATGCCCTGTCACAGTTTTGCTATTAGGGAATCCTAAAACAGTGTCAGGGCATGCTGGGACGTGTAGTTTCACAACAGCAGGAGAGCCAAAGGATTGCCACGTCTGCTGTAGATGGACAGGGATGAGGACAGTCTCCATAGACTGCGAGCCCTTGGATTGGGCAGAACACTGAACCACAGATAAGTAGCAATAGGTGGAGTTGTATTTCCACTTTCTGAAATGGACATGATGGCAGAATCATTACCCACAATGCAGTGGGGGAGAGCCTCCATGTCAGGCAGACTACAAAGAAATGATAGACAGATCCCATACAGGTCATGTGACTGGGCCATGTGACCACACCATTTTGTATTTATTTTAGAAAAAATAAATGTTTATTTCCATCCTGACAGCCAGACAGATGCGCACATGTGAGATTTATAAATCATGATGTCACCGCCAGCGCTATAGAGGAAAAAGAGCGATATCCTTGACCTGGCAGCGCCGTATGTACTCTCTGGCGGAGGGTGAATCTATTCCACCTGAATGGATCAGTTGAGAGAAGTGATGGAGGGAATCGGGGGGGTAACAGGCTGGTGTGATGCGTTACCTAGGAGAACGCAAGCTGGACAAAGTAGCAGTATGTGGCATTTGGGGTTATTTTATGTAGCCTATTATAAAGTGGTTTCTTCCAATATAAATTAAAGTGAATACTAAACAGAGCGACGCCTGCAATATTTTCTGGCTCAGATGAAATTGTCCAGGCCTCTTGCAGTGAGATGTATGTACCCCACATTCCCTGCATGGGGGATCCATCTGAGTACACAGGGGTCCTGGATACAGTACTAATCCATAGCCCCCCCCCCTAGATCAATGTCTGCAACCATTTACAGCCATGTACCGGCTGCTCTCCGCATGACTGCGACCATCTCGTGCATTTACCAGCAGGATTCGTCCCTACATCGCAGTGTTTTCCGGAGTATGGAAGAGATTTGTACAAATGATTGAAGGGGGAGGGGGGCGTCAGAAGGTGTTGGGTTTCAAGAACATTCCAAAATCCCAAAATGTGCCGGGGAGAATACATGTTCGTTAACCCTTCGCCTGTCCGTGGAACTTGCCAGGTTCCTGAATCGGAGCGCGGGAGGCTGGCACAGGAAGAGGACCCTTAAATCGTCCTAATTCCAGGTCATTAAACTGAGTGCAATAGTCGGGGACAATTACTCCATAATCCCACTAAGGCCGTCGGCGTTTTTGTTGGCGTTTTGCTTTTCCAAACACTTCCTGATCCTGGAGGCTGACAAACGGTGGGAGAGAGGGAAAACAGCAGCCGGAGCTCTGGGTAAATCTCCACACAGAGACCAGGGTAATTTCCGCTGAAATAATTAGTATCTGGGAAAGAAAACACCTCACAAGGATTCATTCCAATTATTTACACCAGAAGCGGTGACATGCAGAGCTGGCCCGCACCGTGCAGATTGGATACGCCCTGTAATCACTCCGGCGATAAATGATGGATAAAGGCTATTTCAGTATCTCCAGGCCAGACAAAGGCGCCATTAGCGATAGAAGCCTGCTCTTCCCATACAGGCAGCATTATTCTGCCTATAGTCTCCTCACATTACGTGTTACAAACCAAAGCAAAGGAGCTGATCGGGGGAGCTTACAATCTAAAGGGAGAAAAAGGATCCGCTGCGAGGGACCACAGCACATTGTGGGCATATAAAACTCAGTTGCCCCATCTGATCATCTACTGGGAGCTCATTCAGTAGTTATAAAATATATTATACCATTATAAAGGGTTAAATACACAGGTTATTTTAGATTTAGTAGTTGCCTGCTGTGAGCGAGCCGCCAGGTCCATTGCAACATTGCTAGTTTTGGGTGTCATTGTTACCAAAAATGTCTTAGTTGCAATGCCGTGCAACTAGGACGCACCAGGAGACTGCGTTGTTTCATTTGATGTGCGACACTTGTATATCTGTGTGCGAGGAAAGCCGGGTACACATTTAACGATGTGTACCCAGCCGACCTATCTTGCGACGGGACCCAGCAAGTATGTATGCATTTGCCGATGTAGTGAGCAACAGCAGGGTGATGTCGCTGACGATACGCCGGAGCGCGCATAGTCAGTGGCATTGATGGTGCACGCTAGGCGATGTTGCCGACATGTCGTCCGATCTGGCCGGATTGGACGACATATCATCTAGCATGTACCCGGCATAAGTCTGTGTACAGAACTTGGCATGGGAAAAAGCTGCAGCTGTTGCATTGTAGCATTGCGCATATACGTTTAGAGACGCAGTCGCACACAGATTTACAAGTGTCAAATATCAAATGAATCAGTACAGTTTTCCTGCTGCGTCCTAGTCGCATCGCACTGCGACTTAAAGCCGTATTCAATTTGAGCCGAGCAGCGATACTTTTTCGCGTCCCGGACTTTCCGCCTACTTCGCCTGTTTTGTAGGCGGAAAAGTATTGCGTGCATACCCGCTTTATCCCGTATTCAATTTGAATGTAGACGAAAACGGGACCCGGCAAAACGTGAACAGGCAGAAAGTACTGTCAGATTTGGGGAAATCAGCCTGACAACCCCCAAAAGATGCTCTGACATGGGGGTTAGCTATGGTTACCCCCCGATTTGGCTTGCTGAAGGTATTTGGTGTTTTTAAACGGGCTCAATAGTCGCTAAATAGCGTTTTTCTATAAGTGCAGAATAGTATTCAGGAGTTGTTTTTGCAGAAAATAATTTATCCCAGCAAATTTGGGGTACTTGAAAATGGGGGGGTCAGCATATTTAAAAGTTTCTAAAGTGAAGTTTACAAAAATCGTGAAAAATCCACCTGCCGCAAGCTCATGCAATGAAAAAAACACTTGGGGCATACTTGGGGACCCCCCCCAGAGTCAAGTTTGCTAATTTTTAATTTTGCACCCCAACTTTTTTTTTTTGCCCCCTTTTTCAAAGTCATTTTGTGGGGTGTCCTTAAGTGTTTTTAAAAAAAAATTTGGACACAGATTACCTTTGGGGGACTGTCTGAAGGCTGCAGGAGGGGTTCCCGCAACGTTGTACCCCAAAACCCCAATGCTGCACTTTTTTCCGCCTGCTATTCATAGGCGAAACTTTTTTGCTTGAATATGGGGTAAAAGCAAAACAGGCGAAAATTACATCATCGGCGAAAAAGTATCGCAGATCCGGACTTTTCACCTCAAATTGAATACAGGGCCTGAGACGCATTTTCGTCAAAAAAGACGAGAAAAAGATGCCTGACGCTAGCAGACTCGCATGAGACCTGGCGCGCCGAGAAGGGCTGTTTGGCGTGACTGCAGCAAAGATGTGCGTGGCCACACCTGTACAAAGCTCTTGCTGCCGACATTTTAGGCAACATGTACCGCCTGCGAGGGTACATTACACCAAGACCAGGAGTTTTTACAAGTGATGAAGAATAGCACTTAGGTATTTTTTGGGGGAAAAATGACTATTCCCATCAAATTTGGGGTACATGAAAATGGGTACAAGCATATTTTTAAAACCCTAAAGTATTTAAAAAAAAAAAAACGCAGTCTTGAAAACACTTGCCGCATACATGGGAACCCCCCCTGAATCAATTTCGCTAGTTTGAAACTTTGCTCCCCATTATTATTATTTTTGCCTCCAAAATGAAAATACATTTTTTGGGGGTGTCCTGAGAATTTTTTTTACACAGATTACATTTAGGACACATTAAAAAGGCTGCAGGCTATTTTTTTTTATTAATCTGCACCCCTAAACCCTAATTCTGCACTTTTACATGGTGAAAACTTATCCCCATTTTTTCACAAAGACTTTTCGCACCTGCGAAAAGTCTTTGAAATTGAATACGGGGATAATTGAAACAGGTGAAAATTACGTCATCGGCGATAAATTATCGCCGTTTTTGCAGCCTAATTGAATACGGCCCATAACGTCAATTATTACTGATAATCCTAGAGGATGATACACAGGTCTCACATATATAACTAATATCTCAAATCTGACACCAATTCTTAATTATACCTGTTAGATTAATACAAAGACAAAATTACTTTGTTCTCCGGACGTTTATGGCAACGGATACAAAAAGCCCCCCGGTCTCTGGAATGGGATCTGCATTCTCGCTGTTCCCTGATCAGCCAATAACCCAGTAAAAGGACATTAATCAATAAACAAAAATCAGACATCCAAGATGGCAGCCACCAAGCCCGAAAATCTTCCATGTTCCCTAGTGACCACAGTGATCTGGCCTCCTGGGATTCTTAGCATACCTAATGGGGTTCGGGGTGTTATCAGGGGGAAGATAATACAGGTCTGCGGATAATCACTAAGCCACAGGATAATGGGTAATCGTCCTATAGATCAGCATACTGGTCTCTGATACACATTCTATTATTAATGATTACAAGGGAACCCCAGACAGGATGTTTCCAGCCTGGAGGATTGTGAATAATACAGTGGAATAATTTATATAGGAGTAGTAATATGTATTGCACAGGCTTACTTCCCCACAGATCCCCTCATTAAATTATCCCAACATATAATCTAATAACAGTTACCCAAACAAGTATATTCTGCTGGTAGGAGTACTGAGCAGAAAGACAGACTGGTGTCCAGTACCGACAGCCTCAATACATTCAGTGTAACCTGGATCTAGCCAGCATGCAGTACATAAACCCAACTTGCCAGATGATCGCTATCCACAACAGTGACCAATAATGCTGGGAATGGCCGGTCTTCCCCTCACTAATACTGCAGGGAGCCCTGATGATGTCACTGTAGTGATGTCACAGAACGCCCCCTGATATTCTATTTGTCTTGTAATTTATGATGTCTGCGATGGTGCTACAGACAGGGTGCGATCGGTGTATCTGGCGCTGATGGCGGGCAGGGAAGAGAATGGATAATCTGCGCAGGGAACCATTTTTATTTTTTAGCTGTGTGTTATAATGCCAAGCAGGGGTTAAGTGACACCTAACATAGCGCTGTTAGATAAGTACGGTGAGGAGGCCACCCGAATTTTCCCCATCACCAAAGCTGAAAGCGAATGCTGACTGTCAGTAAGATCCTGACGGCTGGCAATGCAGACACACACGTACAGCGCCACCGCGCATCGCACCCAGGGACATTGCTGAACATCAAAGCTGGTGAGATAAAGAGATTTTCCAGGCTAGACTGGACTCAATGTCACTCTGCCATTCCTTTCATCTTAGCGCAGTGCTGCAAGTCCGCCCCTGCTGTCAATCATGTCGTTAACTCTTCCATCGCTGCCTCATCCCAGGTGTCAATATGTATTTAGGCTGCAGCAGCTGTCGATCACCCATGCATGTAAGGTGCACACATGTACAGGTCTCCTCATGCGTGTATGTACATGTCAGTCATCCGACACACACACGAGGGGCTGCTGTACCTATAGTACCCAATGGCTACTTCTCTGCCCCCCGTCACTGGCTGTGACCTGGAATTCCCCTAGTGTTACTTGTGGCTGTGAGGCGCTTCTGCGAAGCATGGCATGTTACCATCAGGGCGGCCGGCCAGCACACCTGGCAGCCGTACTGTTGGCACAGAGGTTGGCGAGGGACGAGATTCCAGACAGCAAAATCTGTTTCCCTGGAAATGAGGGAAGGGCTCTGGGCGACGTAGGAAGGTATTGGGGACACGTTGGAAGGTGCCAGCAAGAACAGAAAAGCTCTGTATACAATGGCCGTGTGGAACCTTCTGTGAGGGCCACGGTACCAAAGCTACAATTTAGGGCTGTGGGCGTTTAGACAGAGGATTGGTAGCTCCCACCTGACCATGAACCCTCTCCTGTGCCATCTCCAGTCGCAACATTACGGCTTCCATATGCAATGATGTACCAAGACCCAGAGCACTCCCTCCTTATAACACCCCTCACTATAAGCAGGTCATTTCTCTGCACTAGAAGATTAAAGTGAATTAATCCCATTATATTCCACACTTTCCTTATCTCTGCTCCATGACGGCCCAGGGGATCATTTACTGAGACAACCCCTCTCCAGTAGTATGACAAAAAGGGGTGTCGCGATGAACCTGGTCTTTCATAGCCAAGACAGTTACAGCGGTCAGAGGGCCTGATTCAGACCCGCTTGCAAGCGAGTCAATGGTGTCCTAGTGCGCAGGCGCGGCATGCGTGAGCCCTGGAGCGAGCACAAAAAGCGCTCGCTCCGTGGCTCACTACAAAAGGGGCGGCTGTCGATGTTGATTGACAGCTCGCCCCGTTTTGTAGGTGTGGCCAGGGGGGTGGCTTCACAAACGGAGGCGTTGCCAAGCGAACGCCTGCCGTTTGTGGGCGGCCCCACTGACATCACCAGTGATGACAGTGAGAGAGCTTCCGCGCTCTATTAGAGCCAGAAGCTCTCTGGGGCTTGCGACCATGAGACCCTACCACAAGGGTCTCGTCGCAAGCCCGATGGTCGCGACCATCATCCTGGCCGCTCGCAATAGCTGTGGGTGGTTACCCACAGCTATGCGAGCGGCCAGGGGGCCGCAACTAAAAAACCCAGCGCCCGCCCTGATTCAGAGCGAGCGCTCGCTTTTTGTGAGAGCCTCTGAATCAGGCCCTGAATTTGTTACCATCTGCAAACCTGGGGAAATGATATTATGGGGATATATATTCATTCTCTCTCCACACACATCCGCCCGGTAACCGAGAGTAGGGACCCCGGCCATGTATGTGACCTCAGATGGGGAGGGTGGACTGTGGGCCCTGGGATAGGTGATAGGGAAACTGCTTTTCTTCTGCTGGGTAAAAGTAATCTATAAAAGGTGGGGCCCATTTATCATTCAATATTTGAGGTAAAATCCACGAAAATCCACGTTTTCGGGGGTTTACCTCAAATACTAAGTATCCCCCGGATGTATGAAGGAGGGACCCCAGCAGGTATCTCCAATACCTGCTGTGATCCCTCCATTGCCGCTGGCAGCCTATGGGGGATGCGATGCTGCCAAATGTACCGTTATCCGGAATGCGAAGCATTCCCGATATTGGCCCCCGCAGCTAACGCCATCTGAAGATAGCGTTAGCCGCTATAGCCTATAGGCACTTACTAGGGAGGAGGCCCATCACCCGCCCAGCGTGTTATACACAGAGCAAAGCTCTACAAGATGGCAGCATTACATGTGTAACAGTGCACGTGTGTAACATACAGCGCATGCAGGTGTGTAACACATAAGGCGTGTACATGAGCATGTAGAACATTACACAGGTACATGTACAGTCTGTCGGAGCACACAGAACAATGCACACGTGTGAGTCTGTCAGGGCTAACCACTACACACGTGTAACAGAGGAATGCATGTATGTCTCATACGAGAGCTGTGTTGCAGGACGTGGGAGAGAGGCAGAGACGGCTGTGGAGAGTGAGAGACATGCAGCTTGTGTGTGAGAGAGAGAGACAGACGTGTGACAGGAGGGAGGGGGAGACACCCAGGGAAAAGCCTGCCACAAAAGCCGCAGCAGCTGTGTGTTTGCAAACAGCGGAGCCGAGCTGTGAAGAGCGGCTGAAAGCAGTAATTGTCTTTAATTAGAGAAGGTTGGAGGCATCCGAAGCTTTGACAAAAGATGTATCCTACATGCCAAGAGCCGCCTCGCACTTCAGCTCACAATTACAACTCGCACATTCTAAGGAAATAAAAGTGAGCTCATCTTCCGTCTTCTGATGAACGTGGTAAAATGTGCGCACTGTATACAACTCTACTGATCCTCTGATCTCCCTGCTCCTCCTGTTAGTGACCCCCGAATATCCCTGCACCCCTCATCAGCGATCCCTGAATCTCCTTGCACCTCATCAATGAACCCAAATCTCCCTGCTCCTCCTGTCAGAGATCCCCGAATCTCCCTGCTCCTGCCGTTCGTGATCAGCAAATCTCCCTGATCCTCTGATCTCCCTGCTATTCCCATTAGTGATCGCCGAATCCCCCTGAACCTAGGATCTCCCTACTGCACACACCGTTGGTGATTCCCAAATCTCCCTGCATACCCCATCAGTGATCCCAGAATCTCACTGCACACCCCATCAGTGATCCCCCGAATCTCCCTGCACACCCCATCAGTGATCCCCCGAATCTCCCTGCACACCCCGTCAGTGATCCCAGAATCTCCCTGCACACCCCGTTGGTGATTCCCAAATCTCCCTGCACACCCCATCAGTGATCCCCCGAATCTCCCTGCACACCCAGTCAGTGATCCCAGAATCTCACCGCACACCCCGTCAGTGATCCCCGAATTTCCCTGCACACAGTCAGTGATCTCCAAATCTCCCTGCACACACCGTTGGTGATTCCCAAATCTCCCTGCACACCCCGTCAGTGATCCCAGAATCTCCCTGCACACCCCGTTGGTGATTCCCAAATCTCCCTGCACACCCCATCAGTGATCCCCCGAATCTCCCTGCACACCCAGTCAGTGATCCCAGAATCTCACCGCACACCCCGTCAGTGATCCCCGAATTTCCCTGCACACAGTCAGTGATCTCCAAATCTCCCTGCACACACCGTTGGTGATTCCCAAATCTCCCTGCATACCCCATCAGTGATCCCAGAATCTCACTGCACACCCCATCAGTGATCCCCCGAATCTCCCTGCACACCCCGTCAGTGATCCCAGAATCTCACTGCACACCCCATCAGTGATCCCAGAATCTCACTGCACACCCCATCAGTGATCCCATAATCTCACTGCACACCCCCATCAGTGATCCCATAATCTCACTGCACACCCCGTCAGTGATCCCAGAATCTCACTGCACACCCAGTCGGTGATCCCAGAATCTCACTGCACACCCCATCAGTGATCCCAGAATCTCACTGCACACCCCATCAGTGATCCCAGAATCTCACTGCACACCCCATCAGTGATCCCAATTTCTCACTGCACACCCCATCAGTGATCCCATAATCTCACTGCACACCCCCATCAGTGATCCCATAATCTCACTGCACACCCCCATCAGTGATCCCATAATCTCACTGCACACCCCATCAGTGATCCCATAATCTCACTGCACACCCCATCAGTGATCCCATAATCTCACTGCACACCCCCATCAGTGATCCCATAATCTCACTGCACACCCCATCAGTGATCCCATAATCTCACTGCACACCCCCATCAGTGATCCCCAAATCACCCAGTCTGTGCTCCCTGAATCTACCTGCACACTCTGTCAGAGATCACACATTGGTCTGGTACAGTGACCTCCGGACAACGCTTTGCTCCATGTGGCTCAGATGGTTACTGATGACTGGACCTGAGCATTAGTAAGTCCCGTATTTTAACCATAAGAGAAAAGATGAGCAAATGATGCTATAAATCTTGGAGTAGGGATTAAACAATAAATGGATGCAGTTTCCCTTACATGGAATAGGCTGTTCTCTTACTGAGAGAGGTGGCTGCATAAATCTGGGGGTGGTTCTACATCTAGATACTTGTTACAGGTTATTAATCGCCGATATTTATATTTAATATACTCAAACATTAGAAAAATCCATTTGTGCTGCAGACAATTTCCTGGCACCCCGGCCGCCCTCATATTAGGCTGGAAAACAAGAGAAAACAAGCGAAGGATTTCCTTCCTGCAGGAATCGAGCCCATTAACCTAATTTCACTTATAATGGGGACAGAATACTTTCTTATACCCATTACCAGAGCAGAGGTGTGGTGCGCGCTATGGTCCAGGTGCTAGGGGTGTTATTAGGCGTAATCTTGTACAGAATGGAGACCCCCGTCTGTGGCTCTTACCCCCTGCTGCATTTTCTCCACTTAGGACAATGAGGATGAGATTCTGGTTCCCGCTCTCACCCAGCCTCTCGCTGCGCTGTGTCACGTTCTGCTCTAATCGTCTGTAGAATGGCAGCCATTATCCCGGCCACTGACTAGGGGACATCATGTCATGCACATACATGTACCACGGATGTCTTCTGCTGTGTCCTATGATTGTTGGAGGATTTTACATTCATCCCGTTTCATGAACATTGTACTAGAGCAGCGGTCGCCAACCCGTAGCTTGCGGCCGTAATTTGGGTAGCTCAGAGTCAAGTATGGACGTGTTGAGGAAGTGGCCTCTGATGCGCATTTCCCCGTGGAGGTGACGCCGTGGGTGTAGCCACAGGGAAGCGTGTCAGGTGATTGTCATAGCTGCTACGGCAATCTCCTGACGCGCTTCCCTGTGGCTCCACCCACGGCGTCGGTGCCACGGCGGAGCAACACGCACAGTACATGATGGACACCGCGAGTGACTCCCTCTCAGCCCTTATTTCTCCAGAATAAGAGCCTACGGTTACAGAGTGAGTTGCTAGACCACTGTAATGTGTGTGCGCGGTGGGACACTGGATGCGTTAATTCTTTAATTATACATGATCTATTTTAATAAAAATCTGCATTGAGCCCTACAGTGTAAGCGCAAACAGAACTTATCAGGCTCAATTCCTGCTGTAGAATATTTTACAGGTATTTTTTTGTCATGTTGGAATGACAACAAAAAACCCCACAACGAGCAAATATATAGGGAACGTACATAAGAGAGACAAGCGGAATTCATCACAACACCACCGTACAATTTTTGTAGCTTTTCAGGACCTGTCATTTTTCATGAGTAGCTCACACCCCAATAAAGGTTGGCGACCACTGTACTAGAGAATACTTTTTAAGTCACATTGGGGTCTATTCACTAAGACTTGGAGAGAGTTAGGGCCTCATTCAGAGGCGGTCGGAGGATGCAAGCGGTCGCTCAGAAACTGGGCGGCCACTTGCTTCCTGACCGCCCGACTCTGTTTCGGTCGTTAGGCTGTGGGTTTACTCCCACAGCTCTAACGACCGCTCGGCTGATGGTCGCGATGGTCAGAGACCACCGCGACCATCGGGGCTTACGACGAGATCCTAGGGTAGGGTCTCACTTGTCGTAAGCCCCGGAGAGCTTCTGGCTCTGTCAGAGCCGGAAGCTATCCACTGACATCACTAGTGATGTCAGTGGGGCCTCCCCCAAACGGTAGGCGTTCCCATGGGAGCGCCTCTGTTTGGGCTGCCACCCCCCCCCGGCCCGCCTTCCAAACGGGGCAAGCTGTCAATCAACATCGACAGCTCGCCCCCTTTGGAAAGAGACCCGCTACGACCGGCGCTGTCGGACGTAGCGGGTCTCACGCATGCGCACTGGCCAAACATCGAGGCGGCCGTGTGGTCGTAGACCGTACGGCCGCCCCTGAATTAAGCCCTTAATGTGGAGAGAGACAAAGTACCAACCAGTCAGCTCCTAACTGTCACTTTGTTTGAAAAATGACAGGAGCTGATTGGCTGGTACTTTATCTCTCTTCATTTTATCTTTCTCCAGGGCTTAGTGACTAGACCCCATTATTCTCATTTCATGAGGCGACATCTTGATGGCTTTCTCTCTCTCTCACTGGCAGCGTAACGCTCCCGGCATGGGGTACCAGCGGCAAATGTAGGTATAGGGCACCATAGGGATCCAACGATCCCAAACGGGAAAATATATGAGATTGTGACATTGCCAATAATGGCCAATTCCATCTCAAGAAGGTGTTGGCTATTTGGGAACCAAGCTTGGAATAGCTTCATAAATTGGACAAGACGGTGGCCCCTATTCAAAAAATGGTGAATGCAGCATCCTGCATAGCTAACATAGGAGGTACCCGTGACATAGGAGGTACCCGTGACATTAATCAGGCGGTAACTGCTGTCTCCGCATTATTTTCCTGGTTAATAGCTTTAATACATAGGTCCCTAAAGCGACCACAAAGATTTCTAAGAAGAAGCACACAGGCTCCTGGATCCTACACGGAGATCTCGCAATCAGCCCCATCCTCTGCATTCCAGATCTATCAGACATAAGTAGTAACACAGGTACTGCAAATACAGAGATGCTGATGTTACCCATACCTGACAGGAATTAGGGTTACCCCTTTCTACTGAATGAATGGTTTTAAAAACCCAGGTATTTATTTAATAAGCGTTGGGTCCCGAAACGTTAAAGTATTGCCATTTTACAATTCAGCCAAAGACACTTAGTAAGTAATCCTAATTTCTATCTTTCCAAGGGCCTGATTCAGAGCCGCTCGTAAGCGGCCGCTCCGAGCGATGTTCGTACATCTGCGCATGCGTATGGGTCGTAATGCGCATGCGCCAACCAGTCAGTGCGGTCGGAAATCGAGCGCTCGCAAAATAGCGAGTGCCTGCTAATTTGAGTGACAGGATGAGGCGTTTGTGGGTGATAACAGGGGAACGTGCTTGAAAACGGGGAGTGGAGATCAGAACGCAGGCGTGCCAAACTGTCAAAACGGGCGTTTTAAGGGTGTGCATAATTAACAAAGCAGCGTCATTGACCACGTCACTTGGTTGTCTCTTAGCCTGAACTGCTCGCATGATTGCAGTAGGAAAATCCAACCACAAGCACTGCGAGCAGTTCAGACGCCTTTCGATGTACTCGATTAATCTAATAAATAGCGGAGATGATGTAGGATGCGAGCGGCCAGGGGGCGTCTTTACAAAATAGCGAGCGCATGTTTCATTCGCTCGCTCGCTCACACATAGAGGCGTGAACAGACAGCAAAGAGCGAGCGCTCAATTTAAATAGCCGGCCCCTTTTTCTGAACGAGCGAGCGCAAATAGCGTCCGGCTCTGAATCAGGCCCTAAGTGCGGTATTGAATTAGTTTCGCGTCCGCGGAAAAGTTTTGCAAGCTGGACTTTCCGCCTACATCGCGTGTTTTGGAGGCAGAAACTTATCGCGCGCGTCCCCGCTATTCGCCGTATTCAATTCAAAACCATGCGAAAACGGAACAGGCGGAAAGTGCTGTCAGAATAGGGGAAATTAGCCTGAACCCCCCCAAAGATGCAGTAACATTGGGGATCAATGTAGAGGTGTCCGAATAGCCCTAATAAATCTATTTGGGGTACTTAAGTTGTTTCAATAGCTTCTTATTAGTGTCTTTACACAAGTGGTGAAGAACGCCATTAAGCTGTATTTTTTGGTGAAAATAAGTTGTCCTGGCACATTTGGGGTACTTGAAAATGGGTGCAAGCATGTTTTTATGTCTCTACAGTGAACTTTTAATAAACTTGAAAAACCACCCTCATACATGCACCTGTAATCCCAAAAACACTTAGTCCCTCCTTACAGCACCCCAAGAAGTCTATTTTGCTAGTTTTTATGCTCGTCTCCCCCCTTTGTACTTTTTTTGCCCCCAAAATGAAAGTACTTTTTTGGGGTGTTCTTTTGTTTTTCCCAAGATTTTTTGACGCAGTTGTCCTTTGGGGGGCTGTCCCCAGGGGCCTGAGTTGTTCCCCCACGTTTACACCCCCCCCCCCAAAAAAAATGTTGCACCTCTTTTCTCCTGCTGTTCAGAGACTAATCTTTTTCGCCTATTACATTCCATTGACTTTCCGCGTCGGCGAAAAGCGGCTGGAAATGAATATGGAGATAAGTTCCGACCATGCGAAAAGCCCCAGTGGGCGATACTTTTCGCTTCTAACTGAATACGGCCCTGAGTTACAAAGAAAATCAAAAAAGTTTCATTATTGGCATAATAAAAATGGCGACATGTAACGTCTCCTCCACAGTAGCCGATAAAATCTAGCAGTGATCAGAGCTCCATACTGGTCGCAAGTTAAGGAGTGTAGGGAATGCTGGAACTTGTAATTCCACAACTGGCAAGCCGCATGCAGACAAAAGGGAATGGTAGCAGTGTATTCAGCTCTTAGGCAGAAATTAATCTATAATGGTAGCTTACCCAGATTCATCACCCCACATACAGTACGGGTAATACAGTCTCCACCAGACCAAGAGGACCAGCCATTCCGCGTTCTCCAAACAACACTGCCCAATGTCCCCGTCAGTCCAAGGGACCATCAGACCACCGCTGACATGCATAGAAATAATCAGACAAAAGGCAGAGAGAGCGATTCCCTGCAGAGTACAATAGATAAGGAGAGCAATGCCCTGCAGAGTACAAAAGATAGGGAGAGCAATGCCCTGCAGAGTACAAAAGGCAGGGGGAGCAATGCCCTGCAGAGTGCATGAGGCAGGGGGAGCAATGCCCTGCAGGGAACATGAGGCAGTGAGAGCAATGCCCTGCAGAGTACAGAAGGCAGGGAGAGCAATGCCCTGCAGAGTACAGTAGGCAGGGAGAGCAATGCCCTGCACAGTACAATAGGCAGGAAGAGCAATGCCCTGCAGAGTACAGTAGGCAGGGAGAGCAATGCCCTGCAGAGTACAGTAGGCAGGGAGAGCAATGCCCTGCAGAGTACAATAGGCAGGGAGAGCAATGCCCTGCAGAGTACAATAGGCAGGGAGAGCAATGCCCTGCAGAGTACAATAGGCAGGGAGAGCAATGCCCTGCAGAGTACAATAGGCAGGGAGAGCAATGCCCTGCAGAGTACAATAGGCAGGGAGAGCAATGAGGTGCAGACCCCAGGCGGGAAGGAATGAATAAAAGTTGGATAGAACAATGGATCTGCAGACCACAGGCAGGAAGGGAATAGATAAAATATGGATGAAGCAATGGTCTGCAGACCACAGGCAGGAAGGGAATGGATAAATGCTGGATGGAGCAATGATCTGCAGACACCACGCTGTAAGAAATGACAAAAAAGGTAGATGGTGCAATGATCTGCAGAGACCAGGCAAGAGGGAATGGATAACAAAATGGTTAGAGCAATGACTTGCAGACCCCAGGCAGGAGGGAATGGATAAAAAGTAGATGGAGAACTGATCTGCAGGCCCCAGACAGGAGGGGATGAATAAAAAAGACAGATGGAGCAATGATCTGCAGACCCCAGGCAGGAGGGAATGGAGGAAAACAATGAACAATGATCTGCAGAGCCAGCTATCAGCAGAACCTTCCTCCAGTGCGCATCACAGTATAACAGGCCGGGTAACCAGTTTGCCATAAGACTGGGTTCTGCGCAGCAGTTACAGGAGGCATGTGATGACAGCCGGGGGATTTACAGGCATCTGCAGATGTGATTTCTACTTCTCCGCTCTGCAACATTTGGCTACAATTGCAAGGACACTGTTGTGTTAATGTGTAACGTAACCTCTGAGTTGTAGTAGTGTAGCAGGATGTGCTGGAGGTTAGTACATGGGGAGCAGGGATCTTGTACACCAATTTATCTATGTGACCAGAGCTGCAGGCTAGATGGGCTTAGGGATGAGTTCAAACAGGGCTCCTTCTGTGCGGAAGGGGGAAATCTCTTCTCAGACTGGAGGTTGGGGTGATCTGTAACCCCCTTCACAGCTGGGGGGATCCTAGTAAGCTGCTCCCCTCAGCCAGATGCCACCCCATAAATCTGACCTCCAGGAGGCCTGATTACAGTTATGGACGTATAAAGGAGCATCCTGGCTACCTAAAGGAAGAACACGAGGAGGTATATACAGCATTCAGTATATCAGGCATTATCAGAAGCTCCCAGCAGTCCTTAGACATCAGCTTCGGCCCAGCAGGAGTTAATCAGAGGAACCATTATCTCCAACATCTGATACTACTTTGAATGCAGCACCTTGGAAAGTGTCCCAGCAGCAGAGAGTACTGGCCAGGACTGTGCTCCATGCCTTGCTGTGCGCTAGACGTGAGCGGGGTATGATGGGAAGACACAAGGGTCCCAGGCGGCTTACATGATATACACTGTGGCATCATTAATACCTGGGTTGAAAGGACAATCAAGGCCTAGACCACATTTTCGATGCCTGAAACAATTCCTTCCAGACGGGGGATCTGCCGGCCTCAGCTGACACCTTTTGGGGTTCTGTGACTGCTTCCAGGACTTCCACCTTAAGGTATATGGAGACCCCACCTTCCCAGCTGAGGAGAGGATAGGGGGGTGATAGATAACCGCATCCTAGATCTCTCCCCATAGATCTCCGTTTTCACGTTTATCTCAGAGGAATGTACAGATCTTCAGTCACACCCCACCCTGATAAACCCCGACCAGTTTTGGTGATAATTAACCGAAAAGCATATCGCTGGTCAGGCACTGCTGGGGCCGCGGCATCTACCCCATAATATAATATCAGTTGTGTCTGTGATGATGAGGGGACATGGCCGCCATCTGTCGGTATTCCTGGTACTCGCCCTGAGTAAGACACGAAGAGATGGCAGTGCGCATAATGGTGGATCTCACAGGTGGTCATATTGGAGAGTGGTTCTGTGCCCAGTTACGCACCAGCCATTTTGAGGGCAGCATGCCATAGGACAGGCTCCTGAACATACGAATGCTGCAAGAAAACTTACGCTGGTGTCATTTGCACATTTATTTCATCATACCATACTATTGTCTCAACCAGCCTTGTTACGACGCGGCCAGTGGCGGAACTAGTTGCCGGTGGCTTGCACCGGGGCCCGCTGTGGTGGCCCCGGTGCAACAGAGCCGCTGCACCCGCCGCCAGGGTCCCCTGGGCCCCACAGTATAGTGCATTACACAACAAACACCGTTGCCGTACACTCGTACTACCCGGCGGCGATGTGGTTGTTTTGGCAGCCAATGAGGGTCAGTGAGACTCTCATTGGCTGCTGCGTCCACAGAGGGAGCCGGGCTGGAGCTCACTCATGAGCTCCGCCTTCCGGCTCCCACAGTGAGTGATGGGAGAGACGTCATGATATCTCTCCCATGGTTCAGAGCGACAGCGGGTCGGGAGGACGGAGGAGCAGACAGCGGCGGGCGCAGGAGCGGGGATTTAGGCAAGTGGGTTTTTTTTTTGTTTGTTCTATAGGCAGACTACTACTGGGGGCACTGCACCTAGGGGGAACTACAACTGGGGGCAGTGCACATAGCGGGGACTAAAACTAGTGGCACTGCGCCTAGGGGGAACTACAACTGGGGGCACTGCACCAAGGCGAAACTACTACTGGGGGAACTGCATGTAGGGGGAACTGCTACTGGGGGCACTGCACATAGCGGGGACTACTACTGGGGGCAGTGCACATAGCGGGGGACTACTACTAGTGGCACTGCACCTAGGGAAACTACAACTGGGGGCACTGCACCTAGGGGAACTACTACTGGGGGCACTGCCCCTAGGGGGAACTACTACTGGGGGCACTGCCCCTAGGGGGAACTACTACTGGGGGCACTGCCCCTAGGGGGAACTACTACTGGGGGCACTGCCCCTAGGGGGAACTACTACTGGGGGCACTGCACCTAGGGTGAACTACTACTAGTGGGCACTGCACATAGCGGGGACTACAACTGGGGGCACTGCACCTAGGGGGAACCACTACTGGGGGCACTGCACCTAGGGCAAACTATTACTGGGGGCACTGCACATAGCGGGTACTACTACTGCGGGCACTGCACATAGCGGGGACTACAACTGGGGGCACTGCACCTAGGGGGAACTACTACTGGGGGCACTGCACCTAGGGGGAACTACTACTGGGGGCACTGCACCTAGGGGGAACTACTACTGGGGGCACTGCACCTAGGGGGAACTACTACTGGGGGAACTACTACTGGGGGCACTGCATAGTGGAGCCCAGAGCATATTCTTGCACCTGGGCCCACCACTCTCCAGTTCCGCCACTGGGCACGGTTCTATGCGACCAGCAGCACACACCGGGAGGACCAGTGACACTTACACTGCCTGCTCCACAGAGCTTAATATTATTTGCTGGAACAGGATCCCCTCTGGGCGCACTCTCATTAGTGAAAGGAAGCTGGCACTAGGCCATCGCTTTAGGAAGGGTCCTATTCACAACAGACCCTCAGAAGAGTGTTTGATTAATGCGATATCTGCAGGACTAGTTGTGTAAACAGCTGTAAGTAAGCTGGGAGAAGGCAATCTACTGGTAATTAATGACTTATGATGACATCTGGCTGAATCCTGCGTGGATTCCTGTGCGACCCGGCTCGGCCCAGGCGCGCCCAGCGACTGGGGTCCGTGATCCAACCTAACAGTAAAAGTATTCCAGGAAATGTTTGGAAGGGATGAGATATGGGGGAAGGGGGGGAGCATCTGTTTAACATCCCCACTGTCTGTTCTACATCTACACATCTCTTTCCACAGATTCCTCTAACCTACAAATACTTTCCCTTTTTTAACCAAATTTCCAAAAAGCTTTTAAGCCTCCCCTGTGATTCATATCAGTGTCCTCCGCGGCTTCTTCCCAAAAGAGAGGGTCAGCGAGCGAGGCCAAAAATAATTACCAGTCGTGTAAAAATCACAAAGAGACAAAATAATAAAATACTTGGCTCATCCCGGCTCTGTCAGATCAGTAGTAAATGTATTTTAAAGCTGCAAAAACACAATTTCAGACAACTGCTCACAGGCGACTGATTAAACATGGAAGGTCTCAATGATGGATGGAGGCAAGAACCCAATCCTGCTCCCCTTACTAACACTGCGCCCACAGTACGGTCATCCTGGGCCCAGATCCTCATCTCTCCCTAGCTTCCTTACACAATTCATCCCAACACTCCCTTTAGCAGCCCAGCACTGAGCCCCACCCAAACCTAAGCCCTTGGCAGCTGCCTGCAGGCAATAAGCCACATGCTAATAACCTTATAGAAGCTGGGACCCTTCTCATGGTCAATGGAACATGAGGAATGTCAGCCTCCCTCTACTGGCCAGGAGAAAGAGGAGGGGGAGAGAAGCGCAGAGGACGGGGGAGGGGAGAGAAGCGCAGAGGACGGGGGAGGGGAGAGAAGCGCAGAGGACGGGGGAGGGGAGAGAAGCGCAGAGGTTGGAGAAGGGGAGCGAAGCGCAGAGGACGGGGGAGGGGAGAGAAGCGCAGAGGATGGGGGAGGGGAGAGAAGCGCAGAGGCCGGGGGTAGTGGTGAGAAGCGCAGAGGCCGGGGGTAGTGGTGGGAAGAGCAGAGGCCGGGGGTAGTGGTGGGAAGCGCAGAGGCCGGGGGTAGTGGTGGGAAGCGCAGAGGCCGGGGGTAGTGGTGGGAAGCGCAGAGGCCGGGGGTAGTGGTGGGAAGCGCAGAGGCCGGGGGTAGTGGTGGGAAGCGCAGAGGCCGGGGGTAGTGGTGGGAAGCGCAGAGGCCGGGGGTAGTGGTGGGAAGCGCAGAGGCCGGGGGTAGTGGTGGGAAGCGCCGAGGCCGGGGGTAGTGGTGGGAAGCGCCGAGGCCGGGGGTAGTGGTGGGAAGCGCCGAGGCCGGGGGTAGTGGTGGGAAGCGCCGAGGCCGGGGGTAGTGGTGGGAAGCGCCGAGGCCGGGGGTAGTGGTGGGAAGCGCCGAGGCCGGGGGTAGTGGTGGGAAGCGCAGAGGCCGGGGGTAGTGGTGGGAAGCGCAGAGGTTGGAGGAGGAGAGAAGCGCAGAGGTTGGAGGAGGGGAGAGAAGCGCAGAGGACGGGGGAGGGGAGAGAAGCGCAGAGGACGGGGGAGGGGAGAGAAGCGCAGAGGACGGGGGAGGGGAGAGAAGCGCAGAGGACGGGGGAGGGGAGAGAAGCGCAGAGGACGGGGGAGGGGAGAGAAGCGCAGAGAACGGGGAGGGGAGAGAAGCGCAGAGGACGGGGGTGGGGAGAGAAGCGCAGAGGACGGGGGAGGGGAGAGAAGCGCAGAGGACGGGGGAGGGGAGGGAAGCGCAGAGGACGGGGGAGGGGAGGGAAGCGCAGAGGACGGGGGAGGGGAGAGAAGCGCAGAGGACAGGGGAGGGGAGAGAAGCGCAGAGGTTGGAGGAGGGGAGAGGACAGAGGGGTGGTAAGCGCAGAGGATGGGGGAGGGGAGGGAAGCAGAGGACGGGGGTAGTGGTGGGAAGCGCAGAGGATGGGGGAGTGGTGGGAAGCGCAGAGGTCGGTGGTAGTGGTGGTGGGAAGCACGGAGGCTATGGGGAAGGGCATTAATGTTGGTAATGTTACACTTCAGGTAAATTTACTGCTACAGAGTGAAGTAATTTCTGTGAATCGTCCTCCGGTACAGCTGTGCCGCCACCTCACAGCTTCCCATAGATAGACACGCTGTCTACACTACAAGGTGAGGCTGATGGAAGCGTTCAGTGACCTGAGGACCCCGCCTCATCCGGCTGAGCAGATGACAATGATGATGGGAATTATGAAGATTCATGAGGCCCAGCCATGAGAGGTTATTGTCACCTGGCTAGGAGCAGTAACAAGGTGAAGAGCAGTAGCTCCTGAGCTGAGGTTCTGAAGCTGGAGGAGAAGGACAGACGTGGGGACAGTGAGGGATGAGCTGCCAGAGAACCCGGGGGAGGCAGAAGAGGCCGAGGAACAAAGCGGAGATGATGAATTAGACTTGAACGCAGGAAGCTTTTACTCCTCACCCGTAAAATTGGCCACCGGGAGAAAGTGACCTCTGAGGGCCAGTAAACGGCCATGAAATCCTCACACACACACTGTCTGCAATCAGCCGCCTCAGCTCCTGCTGCTGGGGGGTCTACACAGAAATCTCCCAACCCTTGAAGCTTACAATCTAATGTTGGGGTCTGGGGCACAAGGCGAGAAAAAGTGAGGACAATCTCTCTGTGTGTTTGTGTTATATGGGAGATAACACAATATCCACCGCTTACCTCCATCCCCACACACCTCTATGGGACAGCTGCCCTAGCCAAACCCATGCGGGGCAAAGCTTAGCTAGCTAACGCCACCTCAGGGCGCAGTCACCCGGCATAGGGGACCAGCCCAGCCAGGGACGTGTCACCCAGCTGCACTGTTGTCTATAATTACTTCTTATCAGGATGTAAATACATAGGGCCTGTTTCAGAGTTGCACTTACAGTGGATGCATTCACAGACGCTTCCAGGGATGTGTGTCCACAGCTGCCCATATCACTGCCTCCTGCCCTCCGCTTACAAGGGCAGCGGTTCCTATGTAATAACGCCACCTAGTATCGCCCATTCAGCCACAAGTGATATGTGACCTAGATGTGCACCACTCTATATTGCTGTAAATTGTGTAGGCCGATTATACACCACGAGCGCTATCAGATTATACACCATGAGCGCTATCAGATTATACACCATGAACGATACCAGATTATACACTGCAAAAACTACCAGATTATACACTAGAAGCGCTATCAGATTATACACCACGAGCGCTATCAGATTATACACCATGAGCGATACCAGATAATACACTAAAAGCGCTACTAGATTATACACTGTGAGCGCTACCAGATTATACACTAGTAGCGCTACCAGATTATACACCACGAGCGCTATCAGATTATACACCATGAGCGCTATCAGATTATACACCATGAGCGCTACCATATTATACACTAGTAGCGCTACCAGATTATACACTAGTAGCGCTACCAGATTATACGCCACAAGCGCTACCAGATTATATACTAGTAGCGTTACCAGATTATACGCCACAAGCGCTACCAGTAGCGCTACCAGATTATACGACACAAGCGCTACCAGATTATACGCCACAAGAGCTACCAGATTATACACTAGTAGCGCTACCAGATTATACACTAGTAGCGCTACCAGATTATACGCCACAAGCGCTACCAGATTATACACTAGTAGCGCTACCAGATTATACGCCACAAGCGCTACCAGTAGCGCTACCAGATTATACGACACAAGCGCTACCAGATTATACACTAGTAGCGCTACCAGATTATACGCCACAAGCGCTACCAGATTATACGCCACAAGCGCTACCAGATTGTACACTAGTAGCGCTACCAGATTATATGCCACAAGCGCTACCAGATTATATACTAGTAGCGCTACCAGATTATACACTAGGAGCGCTACCAGATTATATGCCACAAGCGCTACCAGATTATATACTAGTAGCGCTACCAGATTATACACTGCAAGCGCTACCAGATTATACACTAGTAGCGCTATCAGATTATACACCATGAGCGCTATCAGATTATACACCATGAGCGCTATCAGATTATACACCATGAGCAATATCAGATTATACACTAGGAGCGCTATCAGATTATACACCATGAGCGCTATCAGATTATACACCACGAGCGCTATCAGATTATACACCATGAGCGCTATCAGATTATACACTAGGAGCGCTACCAGATTATACACTAGGAGCGCTATCAGATTATACGCCATGAGCGCTACCAGATTATACGCCATGAGCGCTACCAGATTATACACCATGAGCGCTATCAGATTATACACCATGAGCGCTACCAGATTATACAATGCGCAGAATGATGACCTCATTTACGTTCTCCCGGATTTGACACCAATCTTTCAGATGCTTGAAAAATGTAAAATGTGGGTTTGATGGAACTGACTAACCTCCCAGTCTATGCTGCCTGTAACACTGATCTATAAACTCTGCAATTTCCAGGAACACAATGATTTAATGCGGCACATTTTAGGCTCTATAATTAATGTGTTAATTGCAGACTTTGTTTATAAAACACACTCGCCTCCGATACGCGCGAGATAATTGTCTGCTCTGACGGGAGAATGATCTTTCCTTCCTTCCATTTTGCCACCTAAATGCCATTCTCCATAGACGCGGAGGGCGTCCTGCGTCACAACAGCGAAACTTGGGACTGTCCTGCCTCCATTTTGGGAACCTAGAGCTGTTGTAGTAATGCTCGGCATCAGACACAGGAAAATTCAGCACACAGGGCCTGATTCAGACCCGGTCGCAAGGCTGCATTCGCACGCAGCCTGCCGATGCTTGCAATCTGCGCATGCGTACAAGACGCAGTGCGTGTGCGCGAACCAAGTCAATGCGATCGGGAAGCGTTCACACCCTGCACACAGACGCACCGCAAGCTTGGGTGACAGGACGTGCCGTTTGTGGGTGGTGACAGGGGTTGGTCGTTGGTAACGGGGGCGTGCATAATTAAGACGCATCGTCAGCATACACGTCACATGGCTGAATTACACACAGCCGCACTCGCCATGCTTGCGGTAGGGTATGGTCAGCCACAAGTGCTGCGTATGGGTCCGATGTCAGCCGATGTTACCGATTGTTTAATACATACCTTCATGGGGATGACGTATGTTACCAAGGGAAAGTGGGCGTCTTGTGTCAGGCTGGTGGACGTCTAATTTCATACCGCGATCGCACGGCAAAACATAGTGGGCGTGCTAATGCCTTGCTAGCGATCGCGAGATTTGCATACTTTGGATGCAAACGCAGCCTTGCGAACGGGTCTGAATCAGGCCCACAGTGCGGATAAGCACCCCATGGCTCCCTAACGTTCAATGCACGCGGTGTACCCGGCTCCTGTGATTTGTGGGAGACGTGAAATGATCCAGTGTGGACAGTACGGTATAAATTAGGCCTCTGCACTTATTACACCATTAGGGCCTCCTTGGCGATGGCACCGCCAGGCTTTGCTCGGATATTATATGTACACAGTTATAATTTATTGGTGCTGAAGTACATGTCATCTGCCTGACGCGGTGACAGCATTAGGAGGGGGTGCACGCGGAACACGGCTCAGGCCGAGTCTGGGCTCCCTGGTAACCAAATCACAATAATATTTCCAGATATTACAAGCTGTAAATTGTCAGCAAGTCATCAGGGTTTCCCATGTCGGCGGGGCAGGACCTGAGAAGCTGGTGGCATATTTATATGTGCGCTGTAATGAGGTGCTGCAATCAGATATTGTGTGACATCCCACAGCCAATCACAGGGGGTGACATCACCACCAGAAGCTCTGTATCCCAGCTGCTGATTGGCTGGGGGAGGCCGCTGTCCCCACAGATCTGCGTCTCTTCCTATTACATCCCCCAAACGTTTAGCAGCTAAAACAGATGTTCAGTGACATACGTGTTCCAAGGCTTCTGTTACCGGACTCCCCATTTCCTGAGTACAGCGCTCCTCTTCTACACATGTATGTCACACTGCAGTCATACATGCACGCACGCACACGGGTCACCTCACATCCGCAGTTACCAGAGACATTAACCCCTTCCCTAACAGAGAGCAGGAATTAATCTCTCCCCTTCCACATCATTAACTCCTTCCGTGCCGCACGCAGACCGTTAACCCTTCCTGTCCCCGGGAATAGTAATACTTTCTGCATTTTCCTGAAGAATCTTCTTTGCTGAACAAACCTGATTAATCCCTTGCAGCACTAATCTCCCTACAAACACCTGTTCCTGAACCTAACATACAGAGCCATATGTGTTCATGAACCTAACATACAGAGCCATACGTGTTTCTAAATCTGAAATACAGAGCCATACGTGTTCATGAACCTAACATACAGAGCCATACGTGTTCCTAAATCTGAAATACAGAGCCATACGTGTTCCTGAACCTAACATACAGAGACATACGCATTCCTAGATCTAAAATACAGAGCCATACGTGTTCCTGAACCTAATATGCAGAGACATACGTGTTCCTGAACCTAACATACAGAGCCATACGTGTTCCTGAACCTAACATGCAGAGCCATAAGTGTTCCTGAACCTAACATACAGAGCCATACGTGTTCCTAAATCTAAAATACAGCACCATATGTGTTCCTGAACCTAACATGCAGAGCCATACGTGTTCCTGAACCTAACGTACAGAGCCATACGTGTTCCTAAATCTAAAATACAGAGCCATACGTGTTCCTGAACCTAACATAGTGCCATACGTGTTCCTAAATCTAAAATAGAGAGCCATATGTGTTGAGCCCAACATGCAGAGCCATACGTGTTCCTGAACCTAACATACAGAGCCATACGTGCTCCTAAATCTAAAATACAGAACCATACGTGTTGTTGCACTCAACATTCAGAGCCATAAGTTTTGTTGAGTCCAATATGCAGAGCCATACGTGTTGTTGAGCCCAACATGCAGAGCCACATGTGCTCCATATGTGTTCCTGAACCCAACATGCAGAGCCATACGTGTTCCTGAACATAACATGCAGAGCCATACATGTTCCTGGACCAAACATGCAGAGTCATACGTGTTCCTGAACCCATGCAGAGCCATACAAGTACATGAACCCAACATGCAGAGCCATATGTGTTTCTGAAGCCAACATGCACACATGTTCCTGAACCTAGCATAGAGCCATACATATCACTGAACCTTGTATTTTGGGGTGTATAAAGCTGGATTTGGAAGTGAGGGTGCGTCCGTGTGTGGAAGGTCTCAGATAAGAAGAGCGCGGACTGTTCCACCCTTCCCCATTGATTATAATTGTTTAAAAGCAGTGTTAGCGCTGGGGGCGTGGATGAAGAAGTAGGGTTAGCAGTGTAATCTTAAATTACTAAGCACAGATAGATGATAGGCATGTGATAGACAAATAGATATGAGATAGATCGATAGATAGATATGAGATAGATCGATAGATAGATATGAGATAGATCGATAGATAGATTTGAGATAGAGAGATAGATGAGGTAGATAAATGAGATAGATAGATAGATAGATAATGAGATAGATAAGAGATAGATAAATAGATATGAGATAGACAGAAAGATAGATATGCAATAGATATATAAGATAGATATTAGATAGACAGATACGCGATGGACATTAGATAGATAGATAACATACAGATAGATTATATATATATATATTTACAGTCAGGTCCATAAATATTGGGACATTGATATAATTTTCAGATTTTGACCTCTATTCACCACCACAATGGTTTTGAAATGAAACAAACAAGATGTGCTTTAACTGCAGACTTTCAGATTTAATTTGAGGGTAATTACATCCAAATCGGGTGAACGGTGTAGGAATTACAACAGTTTCAATATGTGCCTCATACTTTTTAAGAGGCCAAAAGTAATGGGACTATCAACTCAAAAGCTATTTCATGGACAGGTGTGGGCTATTCCCTCGTTATTTCATTATCAATTAAGCAGGTAAAAGGTCTGGAGTTGATTCTAGGTGTGACATTTGCATTTCGAATCAGTTGCTGTCGACTCTCAATATGAGATCCAAAGAGCTGTCACTATCAGTGAAGCAAGCCATCATTAGGCTGAAAAATCAAACCAAACCCATCAGAGAGATAGCAAAAACATTAGGTGTGGTCAAATCAACTGTTTGGAACATTCTTAAAAAGAAAGAAAGCACCGGAGAGATCAGCAACACCAAAAGACCCGGAAGACCACGGAAAACAACTGTGGTGGATGACAGAAGAATTATTTCCCTGGTGAAGAAAAACCCCTTCACAACAGTTGGCCAAATCAAGAACACTCTTCAGGAGGTAGGTGTATATGTGTCAAAGTCAACAATCAAGTGAAGACTTCACAAGAGTGAATATAGTGGGGTTCACCACAAGATGTAAACCATTGGTGAGCCACAAAAACAGGAAGACCAGATTAGAGTTTGCCAAACAACATCTAAAAAAGCCATTACAGTTCTGGAACAACATCCTATTGACAGATGAGACAAAGATCAACTTGTACCAGAGTGATGGGAAGAGAAGAGAAGGAAAGGAACTGCTCATGATCCAAAACATACCACCTCATCAGTGAAGCATGGTGGTGGTAGTGTCATGGCGTGGGCATGTATGGCTGCCAATGGAACTGGTTCCCTTGTATTTATTGATGATGTGACTGACAAAAGCAGCAGAATAAATTCTGAAATGTTTCGGACAATATTATATGCTCATATTCAGTCAAATGCTTCAGAACTCATTGGACGGCGCTTCACAGTGCAGATGGACAATGACCCGAAGCAAACTGCAAAAGCAACCAAAGAGTTTTTTAAGGCTAAAAAGTGGAATGTTATGCAATGGCCAAGTCAATCCCCTGACCTGATTCCGATTGAGCATGCATTTCACTTGATGAAGACAAAACTGAAGGGAAAATGCCCCAAGAACAAGCAGGAACTGAAGACATTTGCAGTAGAGGCCTGGCAGAGCATCACCATTGATGAAACCCAGCGTCTGGTGATGTCTATGCATTCCAGACTTCAGGCTGTAATTGCCTGCAAAGGATTTGCAACAAAGTATTAAAAAGTGAAAGTTAGATTTAGGGTTGTTTAGTTTGTCCCATTACTTTTGGCCCCTTAAAAAGTGGGAGGCACATATAGAAACCGTTGTAATTCCTACACCGTTCACCTGATTTGGATGTAATTACCCTCAAATTAAATCTGAAAGTCTGCAGTTAAAGCACATCTTGTTTGTTTCATTTCAAAGCCATTGTGGTGGTGAATAGAGGCCAAAATATGAAAATTCTGTCAATGTCCCAATATTTATGGACCTGACTGTGTATTAGGGGTGTGCACCGGCCACTTTTCATGTTTTGTGTTTTGGTTTTGGATCTGGATCTTTCTTCGTGTTTTGGATCTGGATTGGTTTTGCCAAAACCACCCTTCCGTGTTTTGGGTTCTGGGTTTTGTGTTTTGGATCTGTATTTTTTTGAAAAAAAGCATAAAAACAGCTAAAATCACAGAATTTGTAGGTTTTTCTGCTCCTATGCTATTATTAACCTCAATAACCTTAATTTCCACTCATTTCCAGTCTATTCTGAATACCTCACACCTCACAATAGTGTTTTTATGTCCAAAAGGTTGCACCGAGGTAGCTGGATGACTATGCTAAGCGACACGAGTGGGCGGCACAAACACGTGACCCATCTAGGCGTGAAACTGCAGTGGCAGACAGGATGGCATTGAAAAACTAGGCCCCAAACTGTACATAATGCAAAGAAAAAAAAGAGGTGCAAGATGGAATTGTCCTTGGGCCCTCCCACCCACCCTTATGTTGTATAAACAGGACATGCACACTTTAACAAACCAATCATTTCAGCGCCAGGGTCTGCCACACAACTGTGGCTGAAATGATTGGTTCGTTTGGGCCCCCACAAAACAAGCTGGCAATTAATCTGTCCCTGCACAAACTGGCTCTACGGAGGCAAGAAGTCGTCCTCATCCTCCTCATCCACAGATTCCTCACCCTCTTCAGTGTTATGTACATCCTCATCCTCACAGAGTATTAATTCGTCCCTGCTGGAACCACAGGTCCCTCTGTACGTTCTGGAGGCTGGTCTCCCTGGAAGAGTTGATCATTCATTTTATGAACATCATCTTCTCCACATTTTGTGGAAGCAACCTCCTACGCCTTTCGCTAACAAGGTTCCCGGCTGCACTAAACACTCTTTCGGAGTACACACTGGAGGGGGGGCAACTCAGGTAAAATAGAGCCAGTTTGTACAGGGACCTCCAAATTGCTTCTTTTTCCTGCCAGTACAGGTACGGACTGTCTGACATGCCTACTTGGATGCTGTCACCGATGTAATCCTTTAACAGACAGACGCACGCTTGTCGCTGCTGCTTTGAGGATTCAAGTGCGGCTACAGCCCACACAATTCACAAAGACAGAAAAAAAAAAAGAATATTTTTATTGTTTGTGGAGCACACTTTGAGGGTTACACCACCCTCTAACAGACAGACGCACGCTTGTCGCTGCTGCTTTGAGGATGCAAGTGCGGCTACAGCCCACACAATTCACAAAGACAGAAAAAAGAAGAAGAATATTTTTATTCTTTGTGTAGCACACTTTGAGGGTGTCACCACCCTTTAACAGACAGACGCACGCTTGTCGCTGCTGCTTTAAGGATGCAGGTGCGGCTACAGCCCACACAATTCACAAAGACAGAAAAAAGAAGAATATTTTAATTGTTTGTGTAGAACACTTTGAGGGTGTCACCACCCTTTAACAGACAGACGCACGCTTGTCGCTGCTGCTTTGAGGATGCAAGTGCGGCTACATCGCACACAAGTCACAAACACATAAAAAAAATAGTTTTTTATTTTTTGGAGCACTTTGAGAGTTACACCACCCTTTAACAGACAGACGCACGCTTGTCGCTGCTGCTTTAAGGATGCAGGTGCGGCTACAGCCCACACATTTCACAAAGACCGAAAAAAAAGAACAATATTTTAATTGCTTGTGTAGAACACTTTGAGGGTGTCACCACCCTTTAACAGACAGACGCACGCTTGTCGCTGCTGCTTTAAGGATGCAGGTGCGGCTACAGCCCACACAATTCACATAGACAGATAAAAGAAGAAGAATATTTTTATTGTTTGTGTAGCACACTTTGAGGGTGTCACCACCCTTTAACAGACAGACGCACACTTGTCGCTGCTGCTTTAAGGATGCAGGTGCGGCTACAGCCCACACATTTCACAAAGACCGAAAAAAAAAGAACAATATTTTAATTGTTTGTGTAGCACACTTTGAGGGTGTCACCACCCTTTAACAGACAGACGCACGCTTGTCGCAGCTGCTTTAAGGATGCAGGTGCGGCTACAGCCCACACAATTCACAAAGACAGAAAAAAGAACAATATTTTAATTGTTTGTGTAGCACACTTTGAGGGTGTCACCACCCTTTAACAGACAGACGCACGCTTGTCGCTGCTGCTTTAAGGATGCAGGTGCGGCTACAGCCCACACAATTCACAAAGACAGAAAAAAGAAGAATATTTTTATTGTTTGTGTAGCACACTTTGAGGGTGTCACCACCCTTTAACAGACAGATGCACGCTTGTCGCTGCTGCTTTGAGGATGCAAGTGTGGCTACATCGCACACAAGTCACAAACACATTAAAAAAAATTTTTTGATTTTTTGGAGCACTTTGAGAGTTACAACACCCTTTAACAGACAGACGCACGCTTGTCGCTGCTGCTTTGAGGATGCAAGTGCGGCTACAGCCCACACAATTCACAAAGACAGAAAAAAAAGAATATTTTAATTGTTTGTGTAGCACACTTTGAGGGTGTCACCACCCTTTAACAGACAGACGCACGCTTGTCGCTGCTGCTTTAAGGATGCAGGTGCGGCTACAGCCCACACATTTCACAAAGACAGAAAAAAAAAGAACAATATTTTAATTGTTTGTGTAGCACACTTTGAGGGTGTCACCACCCTTTAACAGACAGACGCACGCTTGTCGCTGCTGCTTTGAGGATGCAGGTGGAATCTAGACGGGATTTGGAACCGAGGACACACTACCTCCATCAATTGTCTAAATCCCACTGCACTAATGTCGGATACCGGACGCACGTCTAACACCAACATAGCAGTCAAGGCCTCAGTTATACGTTTTGCTTCAGGATGACTGCTGTCGTACTTCATCCTCATCGCTAGGGACTGTTGGAGGGTCAATTGTTTAGTAAAAGTAGTGATGTTCATACTTCCTCTCTGGGATGATGAACAACTCCCAGCAGCAGCAACAGCACTAGTAGGAAGTGGTTCTTGATCTTTCCCTATTTTATTTTTATCAGAGAAAGTTTGGTCCTCCATTTATGTTATATTGATATATATACGTGCGGCTAAAGCGCACACAAACACAGAAAATATTTTTTTATTTTTGCTGGAGAGTAGTGCACTTTGTGGGTTACACCACCCTTTAAGAAATGAGCCAGCCGGCTCTTTACTTATGGGACACAGGCGCACGCTTGGCGCTGCTCCTTTGTTGATGCACGTGCAGCCACAGTGCACACAAGTCACAAACACAGAAAATATATATTTTTTTGGTTTGGAGTGTACTTTGGGGGTTACAGAACCCTTTAACGGTCAAGCCAGCCGGCCCTTTACTTATGACACAGGCGCACACTTGGCACTACTTTGTTGATGCACGTGCGGCTACTGCGCACACAATTCACAAACACAGAAAATAATTTCTTTTCGGTTTGGACTGGAGTGTACTTTGGGGGTTACAGCACCCTTTAACGGTCAAGCCAGCCGGCCCTTTACTTATGACACAGGCGCACGCTTGGCACTACTTTGTTGATGCACGTGCGGCTACTGCGCACACAATTCACAAACACAGAAAATAATTTTTTTTTTTATTTTGGACTGGAGTGTACTTTCGGGGGTTACAGCACCCTTTAACGGTCAAGCCAGCCGGCCCTTTACTTATGACACAGGCGCACGCTTGGCACTACTTTGTTGATGCACGTGCGGCTACTGCGAACACAATTCACAAACACAGAAAATTAATTTTTTTTTGGTTTGGACTGGAGTGTACTTTGGGGGTTACAGCACCCTTTAACGGTCAAGCCAGCTGGCCCTTTACTTATGACACAGGCGCACGCTTGGCACTACTTTGTTGATGCACATGCGGCTACTGCGCACACAATTCACAAACACAGAAAATAATTTTTTTTTTGGTTTGGACTGGAGTGTACTTTCGGGGGTTACAGCACCCTTAACGGTCAAGCCAGCCGGCCCTTTACTTATGACACAGGCGCACGCTTGGCACTACTTTGTTGATGCACGTGCGGCTACTGCGCACACAATTCACAAACACAGAAAATAATTTTTTTTTTGGTTTGGACTGGAGTGTACTTTCGGGGGTTACAGCACCCTTAACGGTCAAGCCAACCGGCCCTTTACTTATGACACAGGCGCACGCTTGGCACTACTTTGTTGATGCACGTGCGGCTACTGCGCACACAATTCACAAACACAGAAAATAATTTTTTTTTTGGTTTGGACTGGAGTGTACTTTCGGGGGTTACAGCACCCTTTAACGGTCAAGCCAGCCGGCCCTTTACTTATGACACAGGCGCACGCTTGGCACTACTTTATTGATGCACGTGCGGCTACTGCGCACACAATTCACAAACACAGAAAATATATTATTTTTTTAGCACTTGGGGGGAGCACCCCTGATGGACAGAGCACCCCCTGGACAACACTACAGCACCTCTTTAGGACTGGGACACTGCACAGAACTTTGGAGTGGACACAGCCCCTATGGAGAACTGACTGCACAACACAGTCCAGCCAGCCCCTATGGACTTTGAAGTAGTGGACACAGCCCCTATTAACAGCAGCAGCACAGCACAACACAGCCAGCCCCTATGGACTTTGAAGTAGTGGACAACAGCAGCACTACACTACACTACACTACACAGCCCTAACTCCCACCCTCCCTCTTCACTGTCCACAGCCGAGTGAGAAAATGGCGCCGACGTGGGTACCTTATATAGGATCCAAAACCCGCGAGACTCGGAAGGCGGGATGATGACGTTTTGCCTCAATTTCAGATCCGAGTCAGGCGGGAAAAGTCGAGCCTGATTCGGATCGGACTCGGATCGGGGGGGCTCGGATTTCAGAAATCCGAACCCGCTCACCCCTACTGTGTGTGTATATATATATATATATATATATATATATATATATATATATATTATTAGGGATGTGCAGGCTCGGATAGGTTCGAGTTTGCACGTTGAGTTCGGATTTTTCCCTCCAAAAAAACGGAACTCAGAAAGAGGCAAAACGTCATCTTGCATGGACGAACATCATCATTCCTGGACTTTTGTCACTCCCACTGACATCACTTGCGATGTCACTGGGGCCGCTCCCAGACGGTAGGCGTTCTCATGTGAACGCCTCCGGCTGGGCAGCCAACCCCCTCGCCCGCCCACCAAAGGGGGCGTGCTGTCACTCAACATCGACAGCACGCCCCCTTTGGTGCGAGACCCGGAGCAACGGCTTGCCTGTCGCTATCCGGGTCTCGCGCATGCACACGACGGAGCCGGCTCCGCCGTGCGCATGCGCTCTGGGCCACCATCGACACGGTTGCTAGCAGGTCTGAATCAGACCCAGTGTCCCCTGCTGACCGGAAAAACGGATTTACCGATGAGTACCAAAATCCTGTTTTCTCCATCATCAAGCAGGGGACACTGGAGTAATACTCATGGGGACGTCCCAAAGCTACCCCCACAGGAGGGAGTGCGCTGCAACACCTGCAAAACAGAACGGCCAAAGTGAGACTCAGAGGGCCCGATTCAGAGCCGCTCGTAAGCCGTCGCTCATTCGCTCCGAGCGATGTTCGCACATCTGCGCATGCGTATGGGTCGTAATGCGCATGCGCCAACCAGTCAGTGCGGTCGGAAATCGAGCGCTCGCAAAATAGCGAATGCCTGCTAATTTGAGTGACAGGATGAGGCGTTTGTGGGTGGTAACAGGGGAAGGTGCTTGAAAACGGGGAGTGGAGATCCGAACGCAGGCGTGCCAAACGGTCAAAACGGGCGTTTTAAGGGTGTACATAATTAACAAAGCAGCGTCATCGGCCACGTCACTTGATTGTCTCTTAGCCTGAACTGTTCGCATGATTGCGGTAGGAAACTCCAACCACAAGCACTGCGAGCAGTTCAGACGCCCTTTCGATGTACTCGATTAATCTAATAAATAGCGGAGATGACGTAGGATGCGAGCGGCCAGGGGGTGTCCTTACAAAATAGCGAGCGCATGTTTCGTTTGCTCGCTCGCTCAGACATAGAGGCGTCAACAGACCGCATAGAGCGAGCGCTCAATTTAAATAGCCGGCCCCTTTTTCTGAACGAGCGAGCGCAAATAGTGTCCGGCTCTGAATCAGGCCAAGAGTCCGCAAAGGTGTCAAACCGGTAGAGTCGCACAAAAGTGTGGGTGCCACACCACGAAGCCACACAACACAACTGTGCGACTCAACAGCCCAACGGAGCGCGTAGAATGCGCAGAAATGGAGACTGGCGGAGTCCAAGATGCAGCCAAATAAGCCTGACGAATCGTCAAATGGATCCAGCGCGCCAGAGTCTGCTTAGAGGCAGGCCAGACGTTTGGCTGCATCATAGAGGACGAACAGAGTATCACACTTCCGCAACGAAGAAGTACGATCCACATAAATCCTCAAGGCACGCACCACGTCCAAGGAGCGTGAAGAAGGAGAGTCCTCAGACAAAACCGGCACCACAATGGGCTGGTTAATGTGGAAGGAGTAAACCACCTTTGGCAAAAAAACAGAGCGGGTACGAAGGTCCGCGCACGATCCTCGTGGAAGACCAGATATGGTGCACGGCAGGAAGAGCACCCAGCTCAAACACCCTCCTGGCCGAAGCCAAAGCCAGTAAGAGCACTGTCTTCCACGACAAAATCTTCAAATCAATGGTCTCTAGTGTCTCAAAAACCGCTGACTGAAGAAAAGACAGAACCAAGGGGAGATCCCATGGCGCTGTCGGGGGTACAAAGGGAGGCTGAATCCGAAGGACCCCCTGAAAGAAAGTCTGTACCTCTGGAAGCAAGGCCAACCGGCGTTGAAAGAAAATGGCCGAAACCTGAACCTTCAGGGATCCCAGCCGAAGGCCGGCATCCAGGCCTGCCTGCAAAAACAACAATAAACGTCCCAGGCGAAAGGAGGTTGTAGGAAAACCCCTTCGCTCACACCAAGACACACAGGATTTCTAGATCCTATGATAGTGGGCTGAAGCAACAGGCTTCCTAGCCTGAAGCATGGTCGGAATGAACGCCAGTGCAATGCCCCTTCGCCTTAAAAGCGCGGCCTCACCAGCCACGACATCAAACGCAGACGCTGTAAGGCAGGGTGACGGAACGGACCCTGTTGGAGGAGGTCTGGCCGCAGAGGAAGCGGCCATGGTTCGTCCTCCAGGAGCATCAGGAGGTCGGAGAACCAGCTCCTGCGGGGCCAGTCCGTGTCCACTAGGATGAGAGTGACCTTATCCCTCTTGATGCGTTTGAGCAGCCGGGGAAGGAGAGGGATGAGCGGGAACAGATACTCAATCTGGAACTGCCACAGAGCAGTTAAGACGTCGACCTCAACTGTTGCCGGGTCCTGAGTGCGGGAGCAATATCGGGGAAGCTGATGATTGAGCCTGGACGCCATTAGGTCTATTTGGGGAACAACCCAACGTTGAAGCAGCTGCTGAAATACCTGCGGATGAAGGGCCCATCCCCCTGGATGCAGATCTTGGTGACTGAGGTAGTCCGCCGGAAGGCCAGTCGTGAACAACCGATGTAGAGGAGTAAACGCAAACTCTAGTCGGTAACCCTGGGCTGTGAGGTTCCGAACCCAAACGTCTGAGCAAGTCCTTTGCCACACTTCCTGAAAACAGCTGAGGCGCGCCTCCACCATGGAAGCTCCCAAGTGGTAAGGCATCCCATCATGGCTTGTCGGCAGACTTAGGGTCTGGACGGCGGGAGGAGGCGGAAGCACCACTTTGTTCTTGGGGTCCTCAAGAAGCAGACGAAGAACCTCTTGCGCGGCCTCTGAATTCCATTCCAGCCTGGGAAATCCATTTGTTCAATTCTGGACCAAACAAAATATCTCCGGAGAATGTCAACCTCTACACCTCCTTCCTTGACTCTGCATCAGCCTGCTAGGAACGACGAGCCGCAATAGTAGATGCTGAAATATGGGAACCGAGTAGGCCCACATCCTTGGAGGCACAGTGACAGTGAGGAGAGGAGAAAGTGATGAGAGGCACAGCGATAGAGAGGGAGGAGTGCCACACAAATCCCTCAGCAGGGCTCCCCCAATCACCAGCCCTGAGAGGGGAGTCTGGAGGCTGCTGGTGGAATGGAGCCGGGCGCTGTATCCTCACACTAGCCAGGACTGCTGCAGGCAGAGCGCTGGGATATATGAGTGGCAGGAATCTGTGGCGGGATCTGCTCTGCTCAGGCACACAGATGTACTGAGCAGGAGGAGGGAGCCCGAGCTGAGTGAGCGCCCGCCCTCGCAGTCCTTGTAATGTCCCCCGGTCATCTCTAAGGAGAGCCGCCGGGTCCACCCCAGGCGGCTCCCAAGGTGCAGACAGGGGCTCGGTCTGCCTGTGCTGATTAGCTGATCAAATTAGTAATCATAATGAAAAAAAATAAAAAATAGAGCAGGAGATGATGCTGCCAAGGACCGGCTCCCTCGGCACATTTCCTAAAAGTGAGGATGAGGGGGGGCATAGAGGGGGAGGAGCCAGTCACACGGTTAAGTTCTTAAAGTGCCGGCTCCACTCACCACCCGTCTATTACTCCAGTGTCCCCTGCTTGATGATGGAGGAATATGAGATAGATAGATAGATAGATAGATAGATAGATAGATAGATAGATAGATAGATAGATAGATAGATAGATATGAGATAGATAGATATATAGAGAGAAATGAGATAGAGAGATTATGAGATAGAGAGGTATGAGATAGATGGATAGATATGAGATATATAGATAGATTTATAGAGATAGATAGATAGATAGATAGATAGATATGAGATAGATAGATAGATATATAGATAGATATGAGATAGATAGATAGATAGATAGATAGATAGATAGATAGATAGATAGATATGAGATAGATAGATAGAGAGATAGATAGATATATTGATAGGGGCTGTTTGGCGTGACTGCAGCAATAGTGTAGGGAACATATGTATAAGAAACGTATCTAAGGAAACATTAAGCGGCAGACCCTGTATCTAAGGAATGACAGACACTATAAAGTCCTATTAGTTGAGCAATTATTTCCCAATGTTTGGCGGCCTCTTTCGATCTTTCCTCCAATTTTAGGATTACTTGCCCAGTACGGGCGCTGTTCCAGAACTGTCTATAGATCATATTGCCTTTTATCTAAGTAGAGATATTATTTATTATCGGCAGATAACGAGAACGATGATAAAATTACAGGGAGAAGGGGCCATTGCCAGAGGGTTTTTTTTTTAACAAAACACTTAAGGATATAAGGGAAAGAAAGTGAAATAAACAGGAAGAGTCACCCCATAAAGAGACGTCTGTGCAATGATAAAGGCAGACCCCAGACAGGAGAGGGGATAACACACATATGTGAGTCACAGTGATGAAATACAAATCACGATGATGTCATAACTATGATTTATGCAGACACCCTGCTATGGCCATCACCTATTCACATGCGACAATAGCACAAGTACAACTCCATCATCCACTAGTCACTAAGGTGACGGAGACACCGCAGAACGCGGCCCCTAGACAATGGCGCACGTTCCACATGACAGAGAGAATGCTCCCCATACAGCACAGGGATGTGGGATGCAGCGCTCCCTACTGTAGATTATAGGACTGTAATAGGTCACACAGAGCGCAAGGCTTTATATAGGTCACATTATTCCTTGTTACACACAATTCATAGTGAACATCATAACTCACAGATTATAAATGATGACCTCATAGTTTCCAAATAATAAATGATGACAGCAAAGCTCCTATATTAGTAACTGATTACATCAGAGCTCCCAGATAATAAACAATGACATCAGAATTTCCAGATTATAAATGAGGGAATCAGAATTTGTCCAGGTTACAAATTATGATATCAACCCTCCCATATATAAATGGTGACATCAGAACTCCCAAATTATAACCACTGATATCAGACAATCCCAGACTTAAATGACATCAGAGCTAACAAATTATAAATGATGACATCAGAGCTCCCAGATTATACGGAATGACATCAGAGCTCCTAGGTTATAAATGATGACATCAGAGCTCCCAGATTGTATGGAATGACATCCGAGCACCCAGATTATAAATGATGACATCAGAGCTCCCAGATTATATGGAATGACATCCGAGCACCCAGATTATAAATGATGACATCAGAGCTCCCAGATTATATGGAATGACATCAGCAGCACCCAGATTATAAATGATGACATCAGAGGTCATAGATTACACAGAATGACATCAGATATCACCATTTATACAGATATTACATAAAGGAGATTATCCATATATCACATACACACATAAAACAGAGAAACAAGATTGTTACCTCGGCAGACGGTTCCATTCTCCACAGACTCGTACCCAGCCTTGCACACACAGCGCCCAATGGGCACTAGCCATTCCCCGTCACCATTACAGTACAGTTTGATTGGCACATCCACTTCCTCTGCGTGGGGTATACAGATCCCTCGAGCCGCCACTAGGGAGGTGCTCTCTGCTCCCGACAACGTTTCCTGGAATATCGCCCCATTCTGAATCACCCGAGGGCACTTCCTATAATAAACTCTCACAGCGATAAGAGACATGCAGCCGCCGTAGTCCTGAAACGCCAGGTAGAAGCCATGTCTGGAAACCGGCCCGAAGCTCCGCACCTCCGTGTTAATCTTCATCACCCGCCCTCCAAGATCCACCTGGGAAAAGCTCTCGTCGGCAGCGATGGTGTCCACTTTGGACCAAGGATTCTCCATCCAATTTGGGAAGGTCTTAGTGGCCGAGTCGTAGTCAGACTCGTAATAATAGAGGTTAAAGGTTTCCTTACAGGAGCCGGGAACCTTGGGAATACTGCTACAGTCCCGGACGGAGAACTTCATTTCCACGTGGATCCGGTGCGCTCCGCGACGCTCAATGTACTGGGTCCTCAGCCAGTTGTTCTGGCTGGAATCGAAGACGTTGCAGACCTGGTACGTCCGGATGGTGTTCATGTTCTCATCGTACCCGCTCACCTCTTCCCACTGCGCCAAGAAAAAGAGAGACAAGACCGTTACATTACATATACACAGAGGGCCTGATTCAGAGCCGCTCGTAAGCGGCCGCTCGTTCGCTCCGAGCGATGTTCGCACATCTGCGCATGCGTATGGGTTTTAGTACGCATGCGCGAACCAGTCAGTGCGGACAGAAATCGTGTTTTCGCAATATAGCGAGTGCCTGCTAATTTGAGTGACAGAATGAGGCATTTGTGGGTGGTAACAGGGGAAGGTGCTTGAAAACGGGGAGTGGAGATCCGAACGCAGGCGTGCCAAACGGTCAAAACGGGCGTTTTAAGGGTGTGCATAATTAACAAAGCAGCGTCATCGACCACGTCACTTGGTTGTCTTTTAGCCAGAACTGCTCGCATGATTGCGGTAGGAAAATCCAACCACAAGAATAGCGAGCAGATCATTCGCCTTTCGATGTACTCGATTAATCTAATAAATAGCGGAGATGACGTAGGATGCGAGCGGCCAGGGGGCGTTTTTTATAAAAAAAAAAGTCTGCATGTTTTGTTCGCTCGTTCAGACCTAGAGGCGTCAACAGACCGCAAAGAGCGAACGGTCAATTTAAATAGCCAGCCCCTTTTTCTGGACGAGCGAGCGCAAATAGCGTCCGGCTCTGAATGAGGTCCAGAGCACAATCATTCCATCTTCCAGTGTGCACAGCTTTAGGCTAATATGATCCTAGGGGGCGCTGATCCATTGCTGGCTACAGATTATCTCACTACTGCAGGCCATAAAGAGTGAGAGGTCGCACAGGAAATGTTCTAGGAAACAATAGTAGAAAGTGACAATGACAGCAGAGACATCGTCCTGGAAACGATTCAATGACCCCAGTCACAGTGTTTATATATACTGTATATATTCCTCTGAGGACTGCGCTCCATCACCGACGACATCATTACATTCAGCAATAAAGGTCGTACCTGCAGAGCGTTCCAGACCAGGGAGACACAAAACACAGGGTGCAGAGCTCCTGCATGTGTCTAATACACCCATAAAGGTAACGCGCAACTAAAGTGCAGCTGTCGTACAGACTTCTGCTATGTATGAGATGTAATCGGTAAGTGTTTTTGCAGAGCATCGCCCCTCCATCACACAACACACTGCGGAGAATCGTTCCGCCACTACACAACACACGCACATTGCAGAGCGTTGCTCCTCCACCACACAACACACAATCCAGACACTGCAGAGCATCGCTCCATCACGCAACACACAGCATCACTCATCTGTAGCACAATCCACACTGCAGAGTATCATTATTCCATTGCACAATCCACACACTGCAGAGTATCATTTATTCCATTGCACAATCCACACACTGCAGAGTATCATTTATTCCATTGCACAATCCACACACTGCAGATCATTGCTCCTTCATCGTAAATGTAAAACACTGCCTAGAATCACTCACTTCTCTAACAGTATTCTCTACAGAGCGTCGCTCCCGCTCCACAAAATCCACACTGCAGAGCATCTATCACATAAACCACAGGCAGAGCATTTCCCCCTCCTTACTACAAATCACAGGCTACGTGACTCCCCTGTTTTTATATCAGAAGTCCCATCACAGAAACAGGAGTTGAAAGTTTTGTAACCGGAAAAACTTTGAATGAGAAGCTCTTGAACAATGTACCAGCCCGGCAGGTAGCCACCGTACGGGCCAGCGAGGGTTAAACGCAGAGCAGCGCAGAGCTGTATAATGGAGATGGTCGTGGCCAGAGAGAAACTTGGTCAGAGGCCCAGAAATTGTGTTCATGTAACAGATAACGGGTTCTATATGTCCCCGGGGGATGTCAGATACTGGAAAGAAATAATGTATGAATGAGTCAGAATCAGACAGTAAATCCGCACAGAATCAGCGCAAACATTCAACTCCCAAAGCGCAACGTCTAACGGCCTGGACGCATCTATCCAGATCATCATATACAGACCTGAGGCAGGGTTGTCAGACAACGTCCATATGTGCTCCGGCACGGACAAAGGGGGACATTCGCCACTGCATGACGCAGTGGGTGTGGCCTGGATGTGTATGCTTCACCTGCACCAGTCTATACTCTATGCAAAAGATCTGTCTAGAAACAGGAGCGTTCACACTTGTATCAAACGCCATATTGCCCGCAGTCCCCTCCAAGCGCCCTGACTGACTACTGTTATATGGGGCGGGTGGCAGTCGGGATGCCGACTGTCTAATCCCGGCAGGGGTCTAATGACAGGCGGCGAGATCCCGACGCCTGTCATTTTACCCACGCCGGTAGCCCGACGCCCGGAATACTGATCGAAGGTAAGCCAGGCGCGGACAACCGCGTGGGGGGGGAGGGTTAGGTTAGGGGCTTCCGCGGGGACTTAGGGTTAGGCACCCACCTGGGAGACTTAGGGTTAGGCTGTGGGGAAGAGTGGGAGGGGAGATTAGGGTTAGGCACCCCTAAGGGAGGGTTAGGGCGGGGGGGAGGGGTTAGGTTAGTAAATAGTTCAAATACTTACGTGTCGGGATTTTCACTGCCGGTCTTCCGCTGTCTGGATTAGAACCATTCCATACCGATCCCATGTGGGACACCCTGTTACAGCCCGGTAAGTCCTTTTCAGTCATTAGTGTAGAAGTGACACGGCATCGTCCAGCTCTACATCGGCTCAGCGCGTAATGCGAACACACGCACAACGGACTCCGCTCCAGCATTACTAAACACTTACCACATTACTGATCGCTCTGCAAAACATTGCTCTGTCCCATTCACTCCATGACAGATATAGCCTGCAGATTATTACATTACTGACCTCTAGTGATCTGCAGAACATTGCTCTGTCCTATTCACTCCATGACAGATATAGCCTGCAGATTATTACATTACTGACCTCCCTAGTGATCTGCAGAACATTGCTCTGTCCTATTCACTCCATGACAGATATAGCCTGCAGATTATTACATTACTGACCTCTCTAGTGATCTGCAGAACATTACTCTGTCCAACCCACCTCAACAGATACATAGTGATGTATTCTGCAGGTTATTACATTACTGACATCTCTAGTGATCTGCAGAACATTGCCCTGTTCCATCTAACCCCTGATAGATGCATAGGGGTCTATGTTCTAACCCTTGGAAAGAGATAAAGTGGATGGATACAAAGTACCAACCAATCAGCTCCTAACTGTCACATTAGTGGCTGTGTTTAAAAAATAAGAGATACCTCTGTCCACGGTCTCTCTCTCCAAGGCTTAGCACAGTACATAGATCCCATAGCGATATATTTGGCTGATTATTACATTACTGACCTCTCTAGTGATTTTCAGAACATTGCTGTCTTCCATCTACCCCCTGAAAGGTACATTGTGATATATTCTGTAGATTATTACATAACTGGCCTCCCTACAGACCTGCAGAGCATTGCTCTACACCTGACAGACGCACGCAGAAGGGAAGTAAAATGTCACAGGGTGATACAGGAAATAGTCAGGAATCTTGGCAAGTGCGGTGTCTCTACGTAGCCACCAGTATGAAGGAGGAGTGGATTGGACATTACTGAGTGCGGTGTCTCTACGTTGCCACCAGTATGAAGGAGGAGTAGATTGGACATTACTGAGTGCGGTGTCTCTACGTTGCCGCCAGTATGAAGGAGGAGTAGATTGGACATTACTGAGTGCGGTGTCTCTACGTTGCCGCCAGTACGAAGGAGGAGTAGATTGGACTCACTGAGTGCGGTGTCTCTACGTTGCCGCCAATTTGAAGGAGGAGTAGACTGGACTCACTGAATGCGGTCTCTCTAAGTTGCCGCCAGTATGAAGGAGGAGTATATTGGACTGAGTGCGGTATCTCTACGTTGCCGCCAGTATGAAGGAGGAGTAGATTGGACATTACTGAGTGCGGTGTCTCTACGTTGCCGCCAGTTTGAAGGAGGAGTAGATTGGACTCACTGAGTGCGGTCTCTCTAAGTTGCCGCCAGTATGAAGGAGTAGTAGACTGGACTCACTGAGTGCAGTGTCTCTACATTGCCGCCAGTATAAAGGAGGAGTAGATTGGACATTACTGAGTGTGGTCTCTCTACGTTGCCGCCAGTATGAAGGAGGAGTAGATTGGACTCACTGGGTGCGGTATCTCTACATTGCCGCCAGTATGAAGGAGGAGTAGACTGGATTCACTGAGTGCGGTGTCTCTACGTTGCCGCCAGTATGAAGGAGGAGTATTTATTTTATTTTTTATTTTTTTTTACCAGTTATTTATATAGGCACACATATTCCGCAGCGCTTTACAGAGAATATTTGGCTATTCACATCGGTCCCTGCCCCAGTGGAGCTTACAATCTATATTCCCTATCACATGCGTACACACATACACACTAGGAGTAGACTGGACTCACTGAGTGCGGTCTCTCTACGTTGCCGCCAGTATGAAGGAGGAGTAGATTGGACTCACTGAGTGCGGTGTCTCTACGTTGCCCCCAGTGGAGCTTACAATCTATATTCCCTATCACATGCGTACACACATACACACTAGGAGTAGACTGGACTCACTGAGTGCGGTCTCTCTACGTTGCCGCCAGTATGAAGGAGGAGTAGATTGGACATTACTGAGTGCGGTGTCTCTACGTTGCTGCCAGTATGAAGGAAGAGTAGACTGGATTCACGGAGTGCGGTGTCTCTACGTTGCTGCCAGTATGAAGGAAGAGTAGACTGGATTCACGGAGTGCGGTGTCTCTACGTTGCCGGCAGTATGAAGGAGGAGTAGACTGGATTCACGGAGTGCGGTGTCTCTACGTTGCTGCCAGTATGAAGGAAGAGTAGACTGGATTCACGGAGTGTGGTGTCTCTACGTTGCCGCCAGTATGAAGGAGGAGTAGATTGGACTCACTGAGTGCGGTCTCTCTACGTTGCCGCCAGTACGAAGGAGGAGTAGATTGGACATTACTGAGTGCGGTGTCTCTACGTTGCTGCCAGTATGAAGGAGGAGTAGACTGGACTCACTGAGTGCGGTGTCTCTACGTTGCCGCCAGTATGAACGAGGAGTAGACTGGACATCACTGAGTGCGGTCTCTCTACGTACCGCCAGTATGAAGGAGGAGTAGATTGGACATTACTGAGTGCGGTCTCTCTACGTTGCTGCCAGTATGAAGGAGAGTAGACTGGACTCACTGAGTGCGGTGTCTCTACGTTGCCGCCAGTATGAAGGAGGGGTAGACTGGACATTACTGAGTGCGGTGTCTCTATGTTGCCGCCAGTATGAAGGAGGAGTAGATTGGACTCACTGAGTGCGGTGTCTCTACGTTGCCGCCAGTATGAAGGAGGAGTAGATTGGACTCACTGAGTGCGGTGTCTCTACGTTGCCGCCAGTATGAAGGAGGAGTAGATTGGACTCACTGAGTGCGGTGTCTCTACGTTGCCGCCAGTATGAAGGAGGAGTAGATTGGACATTACTGAGTGCGGTGTCTCTACGTTGCTGCCAGTATGAAGGAGGAGTAGACTGGACTCACTGAGTGTGGTGTCTCTACGTTGCCGTCAGTATGAAGGAGGAGTAGATTAGACATTACTGAGTGCGGTCTCTCTACGTTGCTGCCAGTATGAAGGAGTAGTAGACTGGACTCACTGAGTGCGGGGTCTCTACGTTGCCGCCAGTATGGAGGGGTAGACTGGACATTACTGAGTGTGGTGTCTCTACGTTGCCGCCAGTATGGAGGGGTAGACTGGACATTACTGAGTGTGGTGTCTCTATGTTGCCGCCAGTATGAAGGAGGAGTAGATTGGACTCACTGAGTGCGGTGTCTCTACGTTGCCGCCAGTATGAAGGAGGGGTCGACTGGACTCACTGAGTGCGGTGTAGACTGGATTCACTGAAGACAACCAGGAGAGAGGGATGTTTCCTGCATTTATATAGCGTTCGTTCTGTCATCTCTCATGTAGGGACCTGGATCACAAAATCTGCTGTGTGTTCCTGAAAGGATTGTGGCGATATGGAAAGTATTTTTACAACAAATTATCAAGGGCCATTCGCCAGGACACGTGCTGCGATAACAGCGTAGAGATAAAAGCGATTTCCCTTTATTCTCGCATCTGACATGGCTACGCGTCGGGGCACGTGCGACCATTAGGCTGCCATACGCATCGGGAAGAGATCCAATCCACCGGGGAGGGATGAGAAGAGTATACCCCCATAGGGAACAGCCAGATAATGCCACTGATAGATGGCGTCAGCTAATATGGACAAGATCCAGAAGCAAAGTTTTCTGGAACTTGTTAAACAGCTGCATTTATATGGGGACATCGGCTGTCCGCACAGGAGCTTGCCTCAATATATCCTATTTTCTAGCCTTCATATACAGCCTTACACATGCAGAAAGAGCCATTTGGGCCATTTTGTAAAACAAAATGACTTTGGTAAATAGGTCCCTTACACTACAGGCGAATGTCCCCTAAGCCAGTGGCACTAAGTTAGAAAGGAGGCTAATATCAAACGAGATGAACAAGTCAAAAACGGCTCCAGGTATATCCCATGGTAACAGATGTATGCAGCCAAATCTGTTCTATGAGCACAGTGGGACAATAACCACATACAGGATCAGATGCAGTCAGGGTCCATTCGCGCACGGGCGATCTGCAGCCAGTGTTGCACCTTTTAGGCTGAGTACACATTAGGCGATATATATATTGCATGATATGTCGTTTTGAGGCAAATTGGAAGGGCACATCATCCGTTCATGTACGTCAGATGGGACAATGCATTGAAAGACAGAATGACGCTAAATATGGCCCATTGCCCCATCGTACACGGCATCGTGCAGTGTGTACGGACTGCGCAATGTTTTGTTCCATTGTGTCGTCCTGTCGCTGGGTATACACACCGAGTAGTGTGTACCTAACCTAAGGGTGTGTACACATTAAAACAACGGGCAATCGGGACAAATTCCCTTCGTTACGGACCATCCGTGATTTCCCGTACACACTGTGCAATGTAATGAATGACAGAATGATATCTTGTTCCGTCCTTCATTAAAGTGCACCACCTCACGCACGATATCTTCTGATTGGCCCTGCAGCACGGCCAACCAAAAGATACCATGTACAACCAACGGGAGCACGCAATTGTGTATACACACTGCGCAATATGTACCATTTGTCATTCTAATTTTCCTGAAGACGACAAATCGCGCGGATGTCATCCTAGTGTGTACCCACCACCCTAAGTCTTGCACAGCTTCACAGAATAAGGTTATGGGGGTGGATGACACTACTTATATCTGGGACCTAGAACCAGAGGTTGCAGCACAAGCTATTTACACCTTCCGGGGTTGACATATGAGAAGTCAGGGAGAAATCCTGATTCCCTGACCTGTGCACAGGATACGTGGTATAAAACAAGGTTCTGAGGACGCATTGTATCCAGAGGCATCGCAGAGCCACTTGGAGAACAGTGTAAAGCGGCACATTCCTGGATGGCGGCTGTTCAAACAAACACCTCTTGAAATCCTGAAACCCCAGAAGACGGCAGCGAGGGAGACGACAAGATGTTCCCGCTCTGCGCTGCATCATTCCGAGCAACACTCAGAGAGGCCGTTCTTTAATTGCTCCCACATGTCTGTCAGTGGCTCGAAAAAGGGGCCTGTCACTAAAATTAGCCAAGTCCTGCAGCCAGGAGATCCCTCTCTCCCTCCACCAAGGTGCACGCACTTCAAAACAGCCTCAGGTGGGGGAGGAGGGGGACTGAGAACTAATGGCACCTGAATGGAGATATATATATTAATATATATATATATATGTATATTGTGTAAAATCCTGCAAAATCAGAACTTTCACCCAAATGACTTTCCAGCGCCACTGTTGTGAGTGCGAGAGGTAAGACTATGCAGGGAGTGTCTGGGCATGGAGGGGTTAACGCTCAGGCCTCTGACACCTGCTATGTGATGTCAGTGAGATGATGAGAACTGGAATGTCAGACAGCGGGGATTTCACACATGTTACAACCTGACTACACACAGATAGGGGGTCGTCACCTGCGCCGTCATAATGTCACCTGGGCCACCTACTAATGCAGACAATAAGAGATAATCTCGCCCAGAATTGAGAGAGGAGGGGGGATGGGGGCGCTGGATCTCTCTGCACCAAGATCGGTGGGAAGAGATGGGGGGGACGCAGGGGGAGGCATCGGGGGCAGCAGCCGTGTCCTCTGAGAGCATAATAATATGAGAAAAGGAGAAATTATAAGGACGACACTGGAAATGATAAATAATAAAACTCCTCTAAGTCCGCAGTGAACATTAAGGTGACAGTAATGTAGATTCTCCGCTCCGCTAGTAACAGGTACTCTGTATTATTACACTATTCCTGGTCAGTAAGTAAAATCTTGCATTCCCCATGAATTAAGCCAGATATATTATTACTCACAGTTTTATATAATAATATTATGGAATTGATCAGCATGTACACAGATCATACACATACATACAGATCATACACATACATGCGGCACACAGATCATACACATACATGCAGCACACACACAGATCATACACATACATACAGATCATACACATACGTGCGGCACACAGATCATACACATACATGCAGCACACACACAGATCATACACATACATGCAGCACACAGATCATACACATACATGCGGCACACAGATCATACACATACATGCGGCACACAGATCATACACATACATGCGGCACACTGATCATACACATACATGCAGCACACACACAGATCTTACACATACATGCAGCACACAGATCATACACATACATGCGGCACACAGATCATACACATACATGCGGCACACAGATCATACACATACATGCAGCACACACAGATCATACACATACATGAAGCACACACACATATCACACACATACATACAGCACACACACACATCACACACATACATGCAGCACACATACAGATCATACACATACATGCAGCACACAGATAATACACATACATGCAGCATGTACACATCACACATATATGCAGCATGAACACAGATCATACACATACAAGCAGCACACTCACAGATCATACACATACATGCAAGCACACAGATCATTCATATACATGGATATCACACACAGATAATACACATACATGCAGCACACTCACATGTCATATACACATACATGCAGCACACCCACATATTATATACACATGCATGCAGCACACACACAAATCATACACATAAATGCAGCACACCCACATATCATATACACATGAATGCAGCACACACAGAACATGCATACATACATGCAGCACACCCACATATCATATACACATGCATGCAGCACACACACAGATCATACACATACATGTAGCACACAGATCATACATATACATACAGATCATACACATACATGCGGCACACAGATCATACACATACATGCGGCACACAGATCATACACATACATGCGGCACACTGATCATACACATACATGCAGCACACACACAGATCTTACACATACATGCAGCACACACACAGATCACACACATACATGCAGCACACACACATCACACACATACATGCAGCACACATACAGATCATACACATACATGCAGCACACAGATAATACACATACATGCAGCATGTACACATCACACATACATGCAGCACACTCACAGATCATACACATACATGCAGCAAGCACACAGATCATACATATACATGGATATCACACACAGATAATACACATACATGCAGCACACTCACATATCATATACACATGCATGCAGCACACACACAAATCACACACATAAATGCAGCACACCCACATATCATATACACATGAATGCAGCACACACAGAACATGCATACATACATGCAGCACACCCACATATCATACACACATGCATGCAGCACACCCACATATCAAATATATACATGAATATATGCAGCACACAAATAATACACATACATGCAGCATGTACACATCACACATATATGCAGCATGCACACAGATCTTACACATACAAGCAACACACTCACAGATCATACACATACATGCAGCACACAGATCATACATATACATGGATCACGCACACAGATCATACACATGCATGCAGCATACTCACATATCATATACACATACATGCAGCACACACACATATCATATACACAAGCATGCAGCACACACACAGATAATACACATAAATGCAGCATACCCACATATCATATACACATACATGCAGCACACCCACATCATACACATACATGCAGCACACCCACATATCAAATATACACATGCATGCATCATGCACACGTCACACACACACACACACACACACACATATATGCAGCATGCACACAGATCAAACACATACAAGCAGCACATACACACGTAAATATAAATATAGGACACAGATCAAGCACATACAAGCAGCACACACAGATCATACACATGCATGCAGCCCACACACAGTACATACATGCAGCACACACACAGATCATACATATACATGTAGCTAACACAGATCATACACATATATATATATATATAGCACACACATATACATACATGCAGCACACACAGATCATACACAAAGATGCAGCACACACATGAGGCAGACACTTCATACACATACATGCAGTACACACACATACATGAAGTAGACAGGTTATATACATACATGTAGCACAGATATCGTACATACATCCAGCACACACAGATCATACACATACATGCAGCACAGATTATACATATAAGCAATCACAGTTCTTACACATACAAGTAGCATGCACAGCTCATACTCATACATGCAACACACATTTATGTTAAGTCCACATACATACAGCTCACACACAGATCACACATACATGCAGCACAGAGATCAGACATGCACACCCAAATATAAATCATACATATACATGTAGTATAAACAAAGACCATACACATACATGTAGTACACACAGAAATCATGCACATACAGGCAGCATTTACATAGACCATGCACATATGTGCCATGGAAATGTACAGTCCAGACTCACTGTGTCGGGTCAGATTGAGTAGTGGCTACATGTGTAGTATGTTTGGGGGAACAATGTCTATAATTGCAGCAGAAACCTTACGGTCATTCCTATGACCAAGGCCTGCAGTATGTGGGATAGAAGGTCCTCTAGAGGGAACGTCTCCAGCTCCATGTGAACTAAATGATTCTGCAAATTAAGTATTAGTAAGTGGATGAAGGATCCCTATGGGAGATTCTCTTTTCAAGAGCACTTGGATGGCGTTGTATGTCTATGGTGCTAATGTACATATAAATGAGTAGTGAATTGCTGGTTAATGTTCTCTATCCTCGGTCGAGGGTCAGAGCGGGAGGGGACACCTCATTTCCGCGGGTTCTGTATACAATTATTATACCTGAGAACTGCAGATAATACCGGAAATAACGTACTGGGGAGCGGTTACCATCATACCGCCATTGCGCACAGACTTACGTTACCATGTCCTGTAAAATCGCCATTCTGTGTCTGCGCTGCCACCTTGATGCGCTGTTACTTTGACTACACCCATCGCCATTTATACGTATTTCTGGGACAACCAGTCAATGTCATGTCACTATTAGTACATGTCTGTGGTGTATATGCTTTGTAATATTCCCATGCACAGCGCTGATGAGCCCCCATGTGTTTCTGCTGTATAGAATCCAGCATCGTCTTCAACAGAGAGAAGAGTAAATTGCTGTCCCTGCTGGACAGGGGTAACCGGTGGCTTCATCCTCCTCGATACAGCCGCTCCGTCACCATGGTAACCGGCCTTCTGTGCAAACAGCACTACCAAATAACCTGAAATTATGCCACGTAGGGTGGGGGGGGGGGAGCGAGGCCGGTCTCTGGAAAGCCTTTATTGTGAGGTGCAGCTCCGCTAATCCCTGCAAATGTGACACTCAGAGGCTTCCAGGCCAGGAAAGTCACCCCCTTGTCACAGGCCCCATGCTTCTCCAGAGCTTAATTAGGACTCTCTGCCTTTCTCCTACCCCTCTAATTAACATGCCGAGGACTCAAGACAAGCAAAATAATGCATTCAGACAGTTTACAACAGGCCCACCGGCCTCATTAGCAGATTGGGGAGGAGGAGAGATAAAGGTGAAATATGGAGACGGAGATAAAGGGAGAACAACATGGCCGACATAGGGGGGCTGCCTGGGATTGCATATGGGGGATTTCTACAGAAGTGGGAAAAAGGGAGTTTGGCCCCCGTAACCTCAGCCTTTGAGAACCAATCATTTTTTTTTACAACCGCTTTCCATTGATCAAAGCCAGAGAGAGAGAGAGAGAGAGACCTTGCTCGGCAATAGCAGCCGATGGTGGATGACGGTTCAGCAGCCTTCGGAGGCTGGTAGCTGTTTTCAGACTAGGCCTTTGCGAAGTCCGGGAGAGGGGGAGGGGTGTTTTGTCTGACAGATTTTAATCTCTCCTTTCTTGACAGATTCTATTCTTATGCCAACTAAGTTTCAGCGATTGTGTCAAAAGGAGCATTTGGCTGTGATCCAGGGGCGCAGCGGGGGCTGGGGGTGAGCGGACTTGTCAGGCTCTGCCTGTGAAATTGAAAGAAACATCTTCATTTTTCACTTTTTCAGGCTTCTATTCAAGTTCAGAAGTGAAAGAATAAAAGTAATTTTGCACATTTGTTTCTTCCCCTCTTTGTGGAAACAAAACCGCGATCTGCGCTGAGTGGGAAGCGCCTCGCTCTACACCCGGCTATTCCACAGCATGTGAAAACTTACAGCGGACTGTCCCACACAGCCATTCACCCGCCATAACGTCCTACACCAGCTGCTTATAGCGTCATTCATCCGCCACGGTGTCACTCACTCGTTACAGAAGTCGCTCATCCGCCAAAGCATCACTCACCCCTTACAGAAGAGTCACTCATCCACCAGCATCACTCACCCATCCACCAGCATCACTCACCCCTTACAGAAGAGTCACTCATCCACCACAGCATCACTCACCTGTTACAGAAGAGTCACTCATCCACCACAGCATCACTCACCTGTTACAGAAGAGTCACTCATCCACCACAGCGTCACTCACCTGTTACAGAAGAGTCACTCATCCACCACAGCGTCACTCACCTGTTACAGAAGAGTCACTCATCCACCAGCGTCACTCACCCGTTACAGAAGAGTCACTCATCCACCAGCGTCACTCACCCGTTACAGAAGAGTCACTCATCCACCAGCGTCACTCACCCGTTACAGAAGAGTCACTCATCCACCACAGCGTCACTCACCTGTTACAGAAGAGTCACTCGTCCACCAGCGTCACTCACCCGTTACAGAAGAGTCACTCATCCACCAGCGTCACTCACCCGTTACAGAAGACTCACTCATCCACCAGCGTCACTCACCCGTTACAGAAGACTCACTCATCCACCAGCGTCACTCACCCGTTACAGAAGAGTCACTCATCCACCAGCGTCACTCACCCGTTACATAATAGTCACTCATCCACCAGCATCACTCACACGTTACAGAAGAGTCACTCATCCACCACAGCGTCACTCACCAGTTACAGAAGAGTCACTCATCCAGCACAGCGTCACTCACCCGTTACAGAAGACTCACTCATCCACCAGCGTCACTCACCCCTTACAGAAGAGTCACTCATCCACCAGCATCACTCACCCGTTACATAATAGTCACTCATCCACCACAGCGTCACTCACCCGTAACAGAAGAGTCACTCATCCACCACAGCGTCACTCACCTGTTACAGAAGAGTCACTCATCCGCCAGCGTCACTCACACGTTACAGAAGAGTCACTCATCCACCACAGTGTCACTCACCTGTTACAAAAGAGTCACTCATCCACCACAGCGTCACTCACCTGTTACAGAAGAGTCACTCATCCGCCAGCATCACTCACACGTTACAGAAGAGTCACTCATCCACCACAGCGTCACACACCTGTTACAGAAGAGTCACTCATCCACCAGCGCCACTCACATGTTACAGAAGAGTCACTCATCCACCACAGCGTCACTCACCCTTTACAGAAGTCACTTATCCACCACAGCGTCACTCACCCGTTACAGAAGAGTCACTCATCCACCACAGCCTCACTCACCTGTTACAGAAGTCACTCATCTGCCAAAGCATCACTCACCCTTCACAAAAGTCACTTATCCATCACAGCGTCACTCACCTGTTACAGAAGTCACTCATCCATTACAGAAGTCACTCATCTGCTACAGAAGAGTCACTTATACACCACAACATCACTCACCTGTTGCAGAAGAGTCACTCATCCACCACAGCGTCACTCATCCATTACAGTAGAGTCACTCATCCACCACAGCGTCACTCACCTGTTACAGAAGAGTCACTCAACTGCTACTTAGAGAGTAATTCAGCAGCCACAGCGTCACTCATTCACCACAGCATCACTCATGCGTTACAGAAGAGTCACTTATCTGCCACAGTGTCACTCACCCATTGCAGAAGAGTCACTCATCCGCCAAAGCGTCACTCACCCGTTACATTAGAGTCACTCATCCACCACTGCGTCACTCACCCGTTACAGAAGAGTCACTCATCCACCAGCATCACTCACCCATCCACCAGCATCACTCACCCCTTACAGAAGAGTCACTCATCCACCACAGCGTCACTCACCTGTTACAGAAGAGTCACTCATCCACCACAGCGTCACTCACCTGTTACAGAAGAGTCACTCATCCACCACAGCGTCACTCACCTGTTACAGAAGAGTCACTCATCCACCACAGCGTCACTCACCTGTTACAGAAGAGTCACTCATCCACCACAGCGTCACTCACCTGTTACAGAAGAGTCACTCATCCACCAGCGTCACTCACCCGTTACAGAAGAGTCACTCATCCACCAGCGTCACTCACCCGTTACAGAAGAGTCACTCATCCACCACAGCGTCACTCACCTGTTACAGAAGAGTCACTCGTCCACCAGCGTCACTCACCCGTTACAGAAGAGTCACTCATCCACCAGCGTCACTCACCCGTTACAGAAGACTCACTCATCCACCAGCGTCACTCACCCGTTACAGAAGACTCACTCATCCACCAGCGTCACTCACCCCTTACAGAAGAGTCACTCATCCACCAGCATCACTCCCCCGTTACAGAAGAGTCACTCATCCACCACAGCGTCACTCACCTGTTACAGAAGTCACTCATCCACCACAGTGTCACTCACCTGTTACAGAAGAGTCACTCATCCACCAGCGTCACTCACCCCTTACAGAAGAGTCACTCATCTACCAGCATCACTCACCCGTTACAGAAGAGTCACTCATCCACCACAGCGTCACTCACCTGTTACAGAAGAGTCACTCATCCACCACAGTGTCACTCACCCGTTACAGAAGAGTCACTCATCCACCAGCGTCACTCACCCGTTACAGAAGAGTCACTCATCCACCACAGCGTCACTCACCTGTTACAGAAGAGTCACTCGTCCACCAGCGTCACTCACCTGTTACAGAGGAGTCACTCATCCGCCAGCATCACTCACACGTTACAGAAGAGTCACTCATCCACCACAGCGTCACTCACCCGTAACAGAAGAGTCACTCATCCACCACAGCGTCACTCACCTGTTACAGAAGAGTCACTCATCCGCCAGCGTCACTCACACGTTACAGAAGAGTCACTCATCCACCACAGTGTCACTCACCTGTTACAAAAGAGTCACTCAACCACCACAGCGTCACTCACCTGTTACAGAAGAGTCACTCATCCGCCAGCATCACTCACACGTTACAGAAGAGTCACTCATCCACCACAGCGTCACACACCTGTTACAGAAAAGTCACTCATCCACCAGCGCCACTCACATGTTACAGAAGAGTCACTCATCCACCACAGCGTCACTCACCCTTTACAGAAGTCACTTATCCACCACAGCGTCACTCACCCGTTACAGAAGAGTCACTCATCCACCACAGCCTCACTCACCTGTTACAGAAGTCACTCATCTGCCAAAGCATCACTCACCCTTCACAAAAGTCACTTATCCATCACAGCGTCACTCACCTGTTACAGAAGTCACTCATCCATTACAGAAGTCACTCATCTGTTACAGAAGAGTCACTTATACACCACAACATCACTCACCTGTTGCAGAAGAGTCCCTCATCCACCACAGCGTCACTCATCCATTACAGTAGAGTCACTTATCTGCCACAGTGTCACTCACCCATTGCAGAAGAGTCACTCATCCGCCAAAGCGTCACTCACCCGTTACATAAGAGTCACTCATCCACCACAGCGTCACTCACCTGTTACAGAAGAGTCACTCAACTGCTACTTAGAGAGTAATTCAGCAGCCACAGCGTCACTCATTCACCACAGCATCACTCATGCGTTACAGAAGAGTCACTTATCTGCCACAGTGTCACTCACCCATTGCAGAAGAGTCACTCATCCGCCAAAGCGTCACTCACCCGTTACATAAGAGTCACTCCTCCACCACTGCGTCACTCACCTGTTACAGAAGAGTCACTCGACTGCTACAGTGTCACTCATCCATTACAGAAGAGTCACTCACCTGTTACAGAAGAGTCACTCATCCACCACAGCGGTACTCACCTGTTACAGAAGAGTCGCTCATCCACCACAGCGTCACTCACCTGTTACAGAAGAGTCGCTCATCCACCACAGCGTCACTCACCTGTTACAGAAGAGTCACTCATCCACCACAGCGTCACTCACCCGTAACAGAAGAGTCACTCATCTACCATAGCGTCACTCATCTGTTACAGAAGAGTCACTCATCCGCCAGCGTCACTCACCCGTTACAGAAGTCACTCGTCCACCAGTGTCACTCACACGTTACAGAAGAGTCACTCATCCACCACAGCGTCACTCACCTGTTACAGAAGAGTCACTCATCCACCACAGCGTCACTCACCTGTTACAGAAGAGTCACTCAACTGCTACTTAGATAGTAATTCACCGGCCACAGCGTCACTCATTCACCACAGTGTCACTCATCCGTTACAGAAGAGTCACTCATCTGCCAAAGCGTCACTCACCCGTTACATAAGAGTCACTCATCCACCACTGCGTCACTCACCTGTTACAGAAGAGTCACTCAACTGCTACTTAGATAGTAATTCACCGGCCACAGCGTCACTCATTCACCACAGTGTCACTCATCCGTTACAGAAGAGTCACTCATCTGCCAAAGCGTCACTCACCCGTTACATAAGAGTCACTCATCCACCACTGCGTCACTCACCTGTTACAGAAGAGTCACTCATCCGCCTCAGAATCACTCACCAGCTGCAGCATCACTCACCCGCTACAGAGAGCCACTCATCTGCAACTTACAGTGAAATTCACCCACTACAGTGACACTCACCCAGCACAGCGTCAGTCACATACTTAAAGTGTCTCTCACCTGTTACGTAATTCAAGAATACTTAACTTTGTCAAGAGCATCCAACCGCCCTAATACTTGTATACGGGGTGGCCGCCTTTTTGTGGGCGGAACCAATAAGGGCACAATGAGCCAACATATGATCTCTCCTATTCTTATATTTTATCTCTGTATCCAGTTATCCTAATGATCTGAGGGGCTGTATTCTCAGGAATATCGTTTCAGCCTGAACTTGGGGCATTCTCCTCTCTATAGGCGATAGCAGCTCATTAACTAGACATAATAGATCTGTCACCGGCTTATATAATATCAAGCATTAACCGGCCTGTTCTTTCCTTACATACATATCCGTAATGACAGAGGGGAGACTATCAGACATACTGACGCTGTGATGTCATAGTCTGCTGGATGACACATCAACGGCTTTAATTAATGTCACCTGTGACTCCACACGCCGCTATATGATCGAGATCCAGCTGATAACACAAAAGTTTCCCTGATTCTATAGCAGCGTCTCCTCAATCTACAGGTGAGACGCAGAAATACACAATCACACCACGGCAAACTCACCCCAGATGACGGATGTACAGTCCAGCGCAATTCTGCCGTCGCTGTGGTAGAATCCATTAAGGTTTCTAGAAAAGGAAACAGGAGAAACATTAGTGTCTGAAGATGCGGAATTAGTACAGAGGTAGGTAACTGGTGGCACTACAAGTCCCAGGATGCCATGGCAGACAAAGGTTGATTAGTACTCTATTAAACCAGTAACAGGTGATACATTGTACATTAACGTATCACATATACATTATATTTATAAAACGTATTCCCATCTTATGTTCTACGCATATCTCTACATGATTCAGCAGCGCCTAATGTTCGATGCAGGGATGAATTAAAAGACCCAATTTATCACATTATAACTAATGACCATCCATCTAGGCAAGAAAGCTCCAGTAAGACTGCGAGACTCCCAGCACCCCTTGATATGAGGCCAGTAACACTGTGAAACCCCCTGTCCCCGCCTCAGTATGAGGCCGGTAACATCACAAGACCCCCAGTTCCCCCTCAGTATGAACCCGGTAACACTGCGAGACCTCCAGTCACCCCTCAGTATGAGGCCGGTAACACTGCGAGACCTCCAGTCACCCCTCAGTATGAGGCCGGTAACACCACAAGACCCCCAGTTCCCCCTCAGTATGAACCCGGTAACACTGCGAGACCTCCAGTCACCCCTCAGTAGGAGGCCGGTAACACTGCGAGACCTCCAGTCACTTCTCAGTATGAGGCCAATAACACTGCGAGACCTCCAGTCACTTCTGAATATGAGGTCAGTAACACTGCGAGACCTCCAGTCTCCCGCTCAGTAGGAGGCCGGTAACAGTGAGACCCCCAGACACCCCATCAGTATGAGGCAGGTTACACCTTGCTAGACCTCCAGTCACTTCTCATTGTGAGGCAAATAACACTGTGAGACCTCCAGTCACCCCTCAGTACTGGGCCAGTAACACCACAAGACCCCCAGTTCCCCCTCAGTATGAACCCCGTAACACTGCAAGACCTCCAGTCACCCCTCAGTAGGAGGCCGGTAACACTGCGAGACCTCCAGTCACTTCTCAGTATGAGGCCAATAACACTGCGAGACCTCCAGTCACTTCTGAATATGAGGTCAGTAACACTGCGAGACCTCCAGTCCCCCGCTCAGTAGGAGGCCGGTAACAGTGAGACCCCCAGACACCCCATCAGTATGAGGCAGGTTACACCTTGCTAGACCTCCAGTCACTTCTCATTGTGAGGCAAATAACACTGCGAGACCTCCATTCACCCCTCAGTACTGGGCCAGTAACACTGCAAGACCCCCAGTTATCCCTCAGTAGAAGAACTAAATAGAACACATTAACGGGAACCACTTTCTAATTTTCTTGCAGGAGATTAATGTCTATATGAGAAATTGAGGCCCTTCGGGCACCTGCTGACTGTTCCTTCCTTTATGATACGTTATTTGCATCCTCTGCACAGATCGCTCCACACACGGACTCTCGGGATAAACAGATTATTACTGGGAAAATAAAGGGGACAGAACCGGTCACTGCATCGCGGTTACCAAACACATACAGAGGTTTATTCTTCAGTCATTGCATCATCCCAGGCCCCCGTCCCTCTCAGCATCCTGCTACATCCGCCTCTCATAATCCATACATATTCCTCATTCCCTCACACAGGAAGTACGCGGTATGGAGGGCGCACTTCACAGGACAGGTACAGTATAGGGATATACCTATATAGGGATAGGGTACCCTTACCCGTGGGTGGGGGGCACTGTGGCGATCCATCACACAGGAAGTACACGATATGGAGGGCGCACTTCACAGGACAGGTACAGTATAGGGATATACCTATATAGGGATAGGGTACCATTACCCGTGGGGGGCACTGTGGCGATCCATCACACAGGAAGTACACGGTATGGAGGGCGCACTTCACAGGATAGGTACAGTATAGGGATATACCTATATAGGGATAGGGTACCATTACCCGTGGGAGGGGGGCACTGTGGCGATCCATCACACAGGAAGTACACGGTATGGAGGGCGCACTTCACAGGACAGGCACAGTATAGGGATATACCTATATAGGGATAGGGTACCATTACCCATGGGGGGGGGCACTGTGGCGATCCATCACACAGGAAGTACACGGTATGGAGGGCGCACTTCACAGGACAGGTACAGTATAGGGATATACCTATATAGGGATACGGTACCATTACCCGTGGGGGGCACTGTGGTGATCCATCACACAGGAAGTACACAGTATGGAGGGCGCACTTCAGAGGACAGGTACAGTATAGGGATATACCTATATAGGGATACGGTACCATTACCCGTGGGTGGGGGGGGCACTGTGGTGATCCATCACACAGGAAGTACACGGTATGGAGGGCGCACTTCACAGGACAGGTACAGTATAGGGATATACCTATATAGGGATAGGGTACCCTTACCCATGGGTGGGGCACTGTGGCGATCCATCACACAGGAAGTACACGGTATGGAGGGCGCAATTCACAGGACAGGTACAGTATAGGGATATACCTATATAGGGATAGGGTACCATTACCCGTGGGGGGCACTGTGGTGATCCATCACACAGGAAGTACACGGTATGGAGGGCGCACTTCAGAGGACAGGTACAGTATAGGGATATACCTATATAGGGATACGGTACCATTACCCGTGGGTGGGGGGGGCACTGTGGTGATCCATCACACAGGAAGTACACGGTATGGAGGGCGCACTTCACAGGACAGGTACAGTATAGGGATATACCTATATAGGGATACGGTACCATTACCCGTGGGTGGGGGGGGCACTGTGGTGATCCATCACGCAGGAAGTACACGGTATGGAGGGCGCACTTCACAGGACAGGTACAGTATAGGGATATACCTATATAGGGATAGGGTACCCTTACCCATGGGTGGGGGGCACTGTGGCGATCCATCACACAGGAAGTACACGGTATGGAGGGCACACATCACAGGACAGGTACAGTATAGGGATATACCTATATAGGGATAGGGTACCATTACCCATGGCGGGCACTGTGGCGATCCATCACACAGGAAGTACTCAGTATGGAGGCCGTACATCACGGGACAGGTAGAGACATGCCTATATAGGGGATAGGGTACCATTCCCCGATGGTGTACCGTGTCCGAACATGCAATGATCCATCACACGGGAAGTACACGGCTGCTCCCAGTGCACCAGGAAAGGTAGATGGCAACTTCTACGGCAAATAAACTGGTACAACCCAAGTACAAATTGCAGATTCAGCGTAATGGAACGTGGTGGGAGGAAGAGCCGGCGGCACTTGTAGCGGAATCTTTTTTACGTAGATTTGTGACCGATTTAGTCGCACACAGACGTACCAGTACAGCAAGTCCCAGTGGTCACTTCTTGTCACTTTAGCTGTGTGAATAAGACAATTTTTTTTTCTAAAATTACGCTTTCCATAGCAAAGTTGCAGGGACCCTGGCGCACTGAGAGCAAGGGTGTACGAGGGCATATCTGTGTGATCACAATGCCAGCACTTTCCCTAATGCAGTACAATAATGTGTCACACAGGATTACACACAGATACAACCCCGATCCCAGGAGATGACAATCTAGAGAGAAGAGAAATTCTGCGCGTTATTAGGAGCTGAATCTGGGAATTAGAGGGTAAAGGTTTTATTATGTCAGCAGCTCTCAGCATTAATGAGTAGGGGGGAGGGACGCTACTCTTCTCAGGCCCTCTGTAAACCCAACTAGGAAACAAAACAGACCTGTGGAGACCTCCACCAGCCAATCATCAGGCTGGAGGGGGACAGAGTTCAGGCCCCCATACATCAGCAACTGTGCAATTTGCAATCGATGGTGTATAAAAATCTTTCCCTTTTTCAATTGATTGTGGCAATTCTGCAATCGATTGAAAAAGGGAAAGATTTTTATACACCATCGATTGCAAATTGCACGATTGCTGCAATCAATTGCTGATGTATGGGGGCCTTTAGATCATATTATAATCATGATCACAGGACGTGCATTTAGTGGAGGACCTCGTATTGCCACCAGAGCAGCACTGTCTGGAGAACCAAGAACCAACATTCAGGCTGCACCCCCATAGACGGTGTTAGCACAGCTATAACCAAAATCAGAGTGGGCTTATTCCTTTTCAGCACTCATGAAGCAAGTGCAAGCATTAACCTGCTTCCACTCTGCGGAATGCCCACCCTCGCACAAGGCTACCCCGGAATCCCACATGGTTTTTCTAAGATTCCCTGAAAAGTCACCTCTTCAGGCAGCTTATTATATTCCTAAACTACCTCCTTAACCCGCTCACCAAGCTATTCTACCCAGTTACCTCCCCTCTTTTCTATTCCACCTGATTATGCCCCTCTATGCTGTCCTACCAAAATGAAAAACACTCTACATTTTACACAGTTCACACAAAACTTACAGGTGTTCTCTTTCAATCAAACAACTCTCTCAACCACAGACCAATATAGTTGTGTGACCAGTTGTCCTTCCTTGGACGACTTCTGTTGTTAGGTACTATCCACTGCATACCGGGAACACACCACAATTACCTAGCGCTTTGGAGACGGTCGCCTAGCCATCACAATTTGGCACTTGTCAAAGTCACTCAGATCCATAATGTTTGCCCATTTTTCCTGCTTCCAACACATCAACTTCAAGAACTAAGGGAGCAATTCAATTGTCTTACCGCACCCTATCTCCTGTCTAAAGTGTTGGGAGATCGAGGTGCGATATTCAACTGTTTTTGGGCACCCATGCATAAATGGCATGTCGCGCCCGAATAGACAGGGTTTCCCAGTCTGAATTCCTGCTTTTGGCGCCCAAACTCCCGACTTATCGCACATTTCTGCTCGCCGGGCCGGGGGCTGTGAGCAGAAATGTGTGCTCCCGCGGCTGTACACGCCCGAACAGAAAACAATGGAATCGTCCCGAGTGTCCACTTCCTGCCCAGTAAATCCCCCTTCGAACTTGACAGGTGCCATTGTAATGAGATAATCAATGTTATTCACTGTCAGTGGTTCTAATGTTTTTGGTTGATAGGTGTATATTATCTGCAGCCATCCATATGGCAGCGTGCAGGGAAACACAGCTACGCCTTTTAATGCCGATATAACTGTAGTATGTAGAGAACATTCACATTTCCAGTTATGTGACGTAAATGGTAAGAAAATCAGGTTTATTTTCAGGAATTGCTGAGTGCCAGCCCCCATCTTATCCGTATCTATTGCTACTATCCGATCGTCGGCTCTTTTACAGTCAGACATCGATGTTTCCCCAGGGAGACGGGGGCAGAGAGGAGTTAATGGAAGGCAGAACATATTATCCCAGCAGGCGAGGGTCTCTCCCCCGCTGGCACATGCTCATTCTGTCCCTGCTATTGATTAAGGCCAGAGGAGGGATGGGGATTGTATGGCACCGCAGTCTGGATAAGCCACATAATCAATACATTGACAAAATGAGAGGGGCGGCTGTCACACGGGCTGTCTTACCATTGCCAGGAGCACAGGGACAAAACATCCAGACTGCTACACTGACCACGGACGTCAGCAACACATATGCTCCGCTCAGACACGTTGGGATAAGGGATGCTCTGCATATACGTACTGGGATAAGTGTCGCTCTGCAGACACACGCTGAAACATGGGGTGCTCCGTACATACTGTTCACACTGAGACATTGGACGCTCTGCAGATATCTGCTGGGACATGGGACGCTCTGCACATACATGCTGGAATAGGGGTCGCTCTGTATATACGTACTGGGATAAGAGATGCTCTGCAGATATCTGCTGGGACATGGGACGCTCTGCACATACATGCTGGAATAGGGGTCGCTCTGTATATACGTACTGGGATAAGAGATGCTCTGCAGATATCTGCTGGGACATGGGACCCTCTGCACATACATGCTGGAATAGGGGTCGCTCTGCATATACGTACTGGGATAAGGGTCGCTCTGCAGACACACGCTGAAACATGGGGTGCTCTGTACATACTGTTCACACTGAGACATTGGACGCTCTGCAGATAGGAGCAGGGACATGGGACGCTCTGCACATACATGCTGGAATAGGGGATGCTCTGCATATATACGCTGGGATAAGGGTTGCTCTGCAGACACGCTGAAACATGGAGTGCTCCGTACATACTGTTCACAGACATTGGACGCTCTGCAGATATCTGTTTGGGACATGGGACGCTCTGCACATACATGCTGGAATAGGGGTTGCTCTGCATATATTTGCTGGGATAAGGGTCGCTCTGCAGAGACACGCTGAAACATGGGGCGCTCCTTACAGACTGTTCACATGGAGACATTGGACGCTCCACAGATATGAGCTGGGACATGGGACGCTCTGCACATACATGCTGGAATAGGGGACGCTCTGCATATATACGCTGGGCAAAGGGTTGCTCTGCAGATATTTCAATCTGTATATAAAGGGCTACAACGTAGCGGGCGCAGCTTTTTTTCATTCCAAGTTCCGTTGTGTTTCATATACAGACTCATTCGCTCACAAAGTGTCACATATCGCATTACTCAGCGCAGTCTGCTGGTGCGTCCGAATCACATCGTATCGCAACTTAGATGCATTTTGGGCAAAAAAAAAAGACGCCAGTCGCTAGCAGAGTAACGCGGGACATGGCGGCTCACTCACACCAGGCAAGTCGCGTTGCGTGGCGTATTGAGGCTAGATGTATGAGAACACATCTGTATCATTACACCTCCAGGCCGCTCTGCCTCCGGGTAATGATAACTGGCCACCACCATGGTCAAAGTCAATAAGGACATTCTATCTCCCCTATCACATGCATAAACCAGGGGCTTCCTTCCATAAGGTCAGATGGACTGACAGTTCCCGGATACTGGGCCTGATTCAGAGCCGGACGCTATTTGTGGACGGTCGTTCAGGAAAAGGGGTGGCTATTCAAATGAACCGTTCGCTCTTTGCGGTCTGTTCACGCCTCCATGTCTGAACGAGCGAACAAAACATGCGGTTGTTTTTTGGATAACTACGCCCCCTGGCCGCTCGCATCCTACGTCATGTCCGCTATTTATTAGATTCATCGAGTACATCGACCAGCGTATGAACTGCTCACTATTCTTGTGGTTGGTTTTTCCTACCACAATCTTGCGAGCAGTTCTGACTATAAAGTAACCCAGTGACGTGGTCAGTGACGCTGCTGTATTAATTATGCACACCCATAAAACGCCTGTTTTGACCTTTAAGCACGCCTGCGTTCGGATCTCCACTCCCCGTTTTCAAGCACCTTCCCCTGTTACCACCCACATAGGCCTCCTCCTGTCACTCAAAATAGCAGGCATTCGCTATTTAGCGAACAAACGATTTTCAGCCGCACTGACTGGTTCGCGCATGAGTATTAAAATCCGTACGCATGCGCAGTTGGGCAAACATCGCTCGGAACGAACGAGCGGCCGCTTACGAACAGCTCTGAATCAGGCCCACAGTCCTCAATGTGAGAGATCTGCTGTGCAATCCAGGCCTCCTGTATGCTACGGTTACTAGCCCTTCCTGAGGGCCATAATGGGCGATAGCGGAGGACACGTTGCACAGGAGAACACGTCGTTACGGCTGTATTTCTGTTTGGATAAATCAATCATTAAAGCTGTGCTAGCAATGACAACGTAATCCGCTTCTACATGTTCCGAGCGCAGTAACTACACATGGGAGGAATAGGTGCAACACACTTCACATGTTCACTGCAGCTTTAATGGCGCTCAGTGGGTCCCATTTGGGGTCTGTCCGCCAGCTATTTCTTCCCTCAGCAGAGGAATTTTCCTGGCCCAGAGCGGGATCCTCATAAGGCATCTTGGAAGGAGAATTCGGGTCCATATCCAAGAAGTCCCCAGCGCCCCATGAAAAGAGCATTCCACAGGCGAAAGCCAAAGCCTGAGCAGTGCGTTACACCGAGGACCGGGTGGGCCCAACTAATAGCTGTGGGGCAGAACACGGGGAGGTACCCTCCCCGGTGCTGGGCATTGTCGGAATGTAACACACAGATACGCTGCCAGCCACATCCAGACTGGACCATGTAAATGAATACATAGGGGCCTATTTGTGACATATCCCCGGAAAACCCCCTTTTTGGGGGGATACCTGCATATATAGCTATCACAGCAATGTATGACGGAGGGGTCGCAGCAGATTTCTCTGATATCTGCTACAGCCCCTCTATTCCGATAGCAGCCGCAGCCCCTATAGGGGTCAGTAGGCCGCACATGGGGGATCCTGATAGAGGAGTGAAGAGACCTCTCGAGCCCGTTCCTGCATTTGGTATTTGATACATTCGGGATGTATATAATTTCTTCCCGCCGCGAACAGTGGTGATAAGAAATTATAATTATCGGGTCTGAAATCCGAAAACCGATACACGTGCCCCATGGAATTGCGTCTTCCGTGGAACACCTAGGAGTATATTTATTAAAGTGTGGATTTATAGAAGTGGAGATGTTGCCCATAGAAACCCACCAGATTCTACTAAACATTTATCTAGCACTTTCTAGAAGATAATATCTACAATCTGGTTGGTTGCTATGGGCAACATCTCCACTTCTAAAAACCTGCACTTTAGTAACCATACCCCCTAGACATAAAGCCGGGTACACACTAGACGATAGGTCGTCTGATCCGGCGGATGAAAGCCTCATATCGGGAACATCGTCTAGTGTGTACCTGCTATGTTGCTGACGACGCGCGTTCGCCGTGGCGGACCTGCATGCGATGGTGTTAGCTGTTAGCGGGGGCCATGCTTTCAAATGCAACATGGCCCCCCACCGTCGTCCCCGGTACTTGCCAATACAGGCACACTAGCCGGGTCCCGCTGCTGCCGATGTCGTACAAGCTAGACATAGTCTAGTGTGTACCCGGCATGAAAGTTGGTACATTTAAGACAGCGTCTCTTAGCAACCACGTTCCTACCCCCGGCTCTGGTGCCATCACCTTACTGGCAATACCTGCACACACCAGTCACCAGCACGCCATGCAGGCAGAGGAGCGGTCACATTGCTGTGCAAGATTTGGCACAGATACTGATCAGGTCTCTTCATCCCCAATAAAACCACCTACGCAACTCCCCAGGCACAGCTTACAAACGTGTCGTCGCACACACATGCTGCGTGATTATCGCATGACTTCTGTATAACTGTATAACCTTATAATGAGAGATATAATCTGTCAGATGGAGGTAATCTCTCAGCAATTATCTGCACGCAGTATTTGTATGACTGCTATCTGGGATGCCACCAGTACAGATGGGTGGATGTCATATGATATTTACATGAAATTAAACGTGTGACATGTATCAGTCTTCCGCAGAGCGGACCACAGACCTGCACAATAATGGAGGCCCTGGGCCAACGCAGAGCATTTCTGCCCTGGAGGGCTCTGCACTGTCCAGACCTGTGCAGAGCCCTCCAGAATTATTCCCCCATTACTCCACGTATCTGCTGCTTGATGAGAAGAGGAACCGCTGCAGACCATGCTATATAAATGTTCCTGTTAGAGGACCCATGCCGATACTAGAGGTGTTCCTTACCCAGCTACCTATAGATGACCCCCTCCGTCAATGTAAATATGGCGGAGAGCGGAATACGTACAACGAGTAAAATAAAAGACAATTTTCTGGAGCTGCCCTATAAACACCTAAATCTCAGAGAACGTGTGAAGATCAGGTCACATTAGAGGCTTTCGGCTTTGTGGCGATATAATAAGAGTAGGTGCCATTATTGTGAGGCCGAGACTAAGGAAGGGAGGACAGCGCCCAGGGGAATCCTACCCTGTGCCTACTTACCATCCTGTACAGGAGAGCTCACACTCTACACTACCCTACCAGTGCCTACTTACCATCCTACTGTATAGTACACAAACTACCCTACCAGTGCCTACTTACCATCCTACTGTATAGTACACAAACTACCCTACCAGTGCCTACTTACCATCCTACTGTATAGTACACAAACTACCCTACCAGTACCTTCTTACCATCCTACTGTATAGTACACAAACTAACCTACCAGTGCCTACTTACCATCCTACTGTATAGTACACAAACTACCCTACAGTGCCTACTTACCATCCTACTGTATAGTACACAAACTACCCTGCCAGTGCCTACTTACCATCCTACTGTATAGTACACAAACTAACCTACCAGTACCTTCTTACCATCCTACTTCCTACTGTATAGTACACAAACTAACCTGCCAGTGCCTACTTACCATCCTACTGTATAGTACACAAACTACCCTACCAGTGCCTACTTACCATCCTACTGTATAGTACACAAACTAACCTTCCAGTACCTTCTCACCATCCTACTTCCTACTGTATAGTACACAAACTACCCTACGAGTGCCTACTTACCATCCTACTGTATAGTACACAAACTACCCTACCAGTGCCTACTTACCATCCTACTGTATAGTACACAAACTACCCTGCCAGTGCCTACTTACCATCCTACTGTATAGTACACAAACTACCCTACCAGTGCATAATTACCATCCTACTGTATAGTACACAAACTAACCCACCAGTACCTTCTTACCATCCTACTTCCTACTGTATAGTACACAAACTACCCTACCAGTGCCTACTTACCATCCTACTGTATAGTACACAAACTACCCTACCAGTGCCTACTTACCATCCTACTGTATAGTACACAAACAACCCTACCAGTGCCTACTTACCATCCTACTGTATAGTACACAAACTAACCTACCAGTGCCTACTTACCATCCTACTGTATAGTACACAAACTACCCTACGAGTGCCTACTTACCATCCTACTGTATAGTACACAAACTAACCTACCAGTGCCTACTTACCATCCTACTGTATAGTACACAAACTACCCTACGAGTGCCTACTTACCATCCTACTGTATAGCGCACAAACTAACCTACCAGTGCCTACTTACCATCCTACTGTATAGTACACAAACTAACCTTCCAGTACCTTCTTACCATCCTACTTCCTACTGTATAGTACACAAACTACCCTACCAGTGCCTACTTACCATCCTACTGTATAGCGCACAAACTAACCTACCAGTGCCTACTTACCATCCTACTGTATAGCGCACAAACTAACCTACCAGTGCCTACTTACCATCCTACTGTATAGCGCACAAACTAACCTACCAGTGCCTACTAACCATCCTACTGTATAGCGCACAAACTAACCTACCAGTGCCTACTTACCATCCTACTGTATAGCGCACAAACTAACCTACCAGTGCCTACTAACCATCCTACTGTATAGCGCACAAACTAACCTACCAGTGCCTTCTTACAATCCTATTGTATAGTACACAAACTACCCTACCAGTGCCTACTTACCATCCTACTGTATAGTACACAAACTAACCTACCAGTGCCTACTTACCATCCTACTTCCTACTGTATAGTACACAAACTAACCTTCCAGTGCCTACTTACCATTCTACTGTATAGTACACAAACTAACCTACCAGTGCCTACTTACCATCCTACTGTATAGTACACAAACTACCCTACCAGTTCCTACTTACCATCCTACTGTATAGTAAACAAACTACCCTACCAGTGAATACTTACCATCCTAATGTATTGTACACAAACTAACCTACCAGTACCTTCTTACCATCCTGTCCAACAGAGCTCACACTCTACTCTCACACTAACCTACCAGTGCCTACTTACCATCCTGTACAGGAGAGCTCACACTATACACTCATACTAACCTACCAGTGCCTACTTACCATCCTGTACAGGAGAGCTTACACTCTACACTCACACTCACCTACCAGTGCCTACTTACCATCCTGTCCGGCAGAGCTCAAACTCTACACTCACACTAACCTACCAGTGCCTACTTACCATCCTGTCCGGCAGAGCTCACACTCTACACTCACACTAACCTACCAGTGCCTACTTACCATCCTGTACAGGAGAGCTCAAACTCTACACTCACACTAACCTACCAGTGCCTACTTACCATCCTGTCCGGCAGAGCTCACACTCTACACTCACACTAACCTACCAGTGCCTACTTACCATCCTGTCCGGCAGAGCTCACACTCTACACTCACACTCACCTACCAGTGCCTACTTACCATCCTGCTCATTTGATTAAAGTGCATTGTGAGAAAACAATTGCCAGTCCCATATTAACGTTTCCATAACTGTCAGTAACACAAGTAGCAGAAGCACTATTGCTGCCATTCATCTGATGAGTGACAGATCGGAGACTACCGGTCAGTGACCGGACTATAGATTATATGTGACCTGAATACTAATTCACAAGGAGCCATATCAATGCATGCTGCCCTGGCTAATCCTCTCATTATCCCACAGCAGCTGTGAGCTCTAGTACTGGGGTAGACACACAGGATTATGGGTGATCATGTGACATTGACTACTGCTACCGACCCCGTCATGTTCCCTGCACCCCTTACATCTATATTATGTATGCACGGGCTGAATGACTGTTTCTGGATACGGTAGAAGACAGAGAAAACCTTTTCAATAGTGTTGTGCAATTGAGTTGAACAAAGTGAAGTAAAGTTGAGATGTCAGAATCTAGAAACCTTAGCATGTTATACGGAGAGCTCTGCAACCAAGACGTAAAAGAGAGCAACAAGCACTGGAAAGGTCTAGAACCCCACAGCAAACTCTAGACAGTTCAATAGATCATGCAGTGAGCTCTGGAGAGTCCTAAAGTCCTGCAGCGAGCTCTGGAGAATCCTATATAACCCTGCAGCAAGCATTGGAGAATCCTATAGTCCTGCAGCGAGCTCTGGAGAATCCTATAGTCCTGCAGCGAGCTCTGGAGAATCCTATATAACCCTGCAGCAAGCTCTGGAGAATCCTATATAACCCTGCAGCAAGCTCTATAGAATCCTATAGCACTGCAGCAAGCACTGGAGAATCCTATAGTCCTTCAGCGAGCTCTGTAGAGTCCTATAATCCTGCAGCGAGCTCTGTAGAGTCATATAGTCCTTCAGCGAGCTCTGGAGAATCATATATAACCCTGCAAGCAAGCACTGGATAATCCTATATTACTGCAGCGAGCACTGGAGAGTCCTATAGCCCTGCAGCGAGCACTGGAGAGTCCTATAGCCCTGCAGCGAGCACTGGAGAGTCCTATAGCCCTGCAGCGAGTACTGGAGAGTCCTATAGCCCTGCAGCGAGCACTGGAGAGTCCTATAGCCCTGCAGCGAGCACTGGAGAGTCCTATAGCCCTGCAGCGAGCACTGGAGAGTCCTATAGCCCTGCAGCGAGCACTGGAGAGTCCTATAGCCCTGCAGCGAGCACTGGAGAGTCCTATAGCCCTGCAGCGAGCACTGGAGAGTCCTATAGCCCTGCAGCGAGCACTGGAGAGTCCTATAGCCCTGCAGCGAGCACTGGAGAGTCCTATAGCCCTGCAGCGAGCACTGGAGAGTCCTATAGCCCTGCAGCGAGCACTGGAGAGTCCTATAGCCCTGCAGCGAGCACTGGAGAGTCCTATAGCCCTGCAGCGAGCACTGGAGAGTCCTATAGCCCTGCAGCGAGCACTGGAGACCACTGGAGAGTCCCAGAATTTAATAAATATAAATATATATATATATATATATATATATAGCCAGTTCTGGAGTTACATAACCGTGTAGCAAGACCCTTGAGTGAGCTCCAGGGAAATATATAAAATAAATATAAAGTCACATAGGCTTTATAGCAGTCAAAACGTAGTTAGAACATACAGTACATCGAACAGCCTCTTCTTTAAATCCTTGGACAGCACTGATGTACGGCAATTACCTGCATTGTATCTACCATTTCTGTATACCTCCCAAATTTCATGCAACTGAGGACGCAGGAGCAAAAGAGGCTGAGAGAGAAGGCTCACTGAGTGCAGGACGGCCTCCGCTCCCTGCTACTCACCACCGACTGCCCTACCCTCACCCCATGTCCTGGTCCTGCCTAGTCTGTCATCTTACTGCTGCAGGTTGTTCCTAGATACAGTACGTCACTTTACACTGTTACTGTGTATATCCCATGTGCAACGCTGCAGAATTATAATGATCATAACAATGAAAAAGGAAGTCGTTAGAGTTTATAATCTTATGGGGGTATGATGCTGGCAATCATCACACGCATTCATATATATACAGGCAGGAGAATTGCAGATTTATGTACTTCTATATTTCCAAACCGTGCAGACGTGTTCTGTAAATGACACCCTCAGTAATGGGAGTAACTGCAATTACTCAGCACAAACAGCAGGAGAACAACATAGGACACAAATCAGCTCTCTATTTGTACTCTCTATACAATGTAACGACTATAAGAACCAGTTATACATACCCCAAATACGGATACAAAGTCTTCATTCTAGCACCCTGCACCTGTCACAGCGCGTGCAGTTCCCATTTCCTGCCTGGGGTGTCGCTCTCTGATCTGGTGCTTCTAGCGCACAAACTGCGTAATGTCAGCAGTTTGCTGCATCAGCTGAGTGTGCTAGAAGCACCAGAGCAGAGAGCGACACCCCAGGCAGGATAGAGGAACTGCACGGGTTGTGACATGTGCAGGGTGCTAGAATGAAGACTATTATTATTGCATGTAACAGAATCTAGAAATGTGTGTGACACAGAATAACCCTATATATAGACGGGACTGTATATAACGTCCCTGCCATCGAGGATCCATTAGCTACGGTCCAGCATAAACTTTTATACTGGAACTGTCTTATTACTGCCCCTGCCTCCTGGGTACCATGTCACTTCCACCCACCACCCGGATATATACCACCCATACTGTGCCTGCCTCTCTGACACCATCTCCCTCACCCAACCGATATATACCTCTATTGTCTGTCACCTCCCCCGATATATAATCCTCATACTGTGCCTGCCTGCCTCCAGTTAATATCAAACTGAAATCTATCCCTGTCCACCCGTATAAATACCCCCAAACTGTGCCTAACCCTCACACACCCCTGTGACAAATACCCTCCTCCTGTTTCCCAATACTATCCCCCGATATCTACCCCCTCCCCCCCAAGACCCGACCCTGACTCTGCCTCTAATCTGCCCATCTACTAGGTTTTGTGCTGTTTCGTGTGAATTACAATTAGATGTATACAGGGATGTGTAATACAGTATATATAGTGGCACTGCAGAGCATCTCACCAGCTCCTCCTCTCTTTACTGGGGACATGTGGGGGTTTGCACAGGTCTGCCCTGTTCATTTACTTTATTGGAGAAACACAGATGGCGATTACTGCCGGCTCCCCCTCTCTCTTACACCTTAATGTGCTGGAGTAATAAATGCCGGCTTTGGGCAAATTAAATTTCATTCCCAGAAGGGAGAAGAGGCGGCAACTGGAATATCAACAGCTAACTGGGAAACGGCTGCAGAAATAAGTGATCGTATGCTGGAGCAAATGGGGAAGTAGAGGACCTTCTTCCTGCACATTGCATGTAACATGCATAGCACATATATACAACATGTATGTGGCAGGTAAAAGAGCACTTATAATACTGCTTCTGGAATACCACTGAGTACCAGCAACAGATGTGTCATACAGACGTGCCCTTACACATCTCTGTTGCACTCGCACTAAAAAGTCCTCTCGGTGCGCCAGGTGAGACTCTGCTAGCGTCGGGCTTCTTTTTTGCCGCGAATGCATCTAAAAGGAGCGTACACACCAGACGATATTTTGCACGATTTGGCCGATTTCAACGCATCCGAACGACAAATCATGCATATTATGTAGTGTCCACGAACGTACCCGCTAGTCGTCCGTCGTATCCTCAATCTCGTTAACGACCCCACTGGAAATCGTTAAGGACGCACGATAGGTTGTTGGTCAGATTGTACACTTTTATGCACCATATCGTGTCCTGGAGTACCGGGGGGAGTTCAAGGGAACTCGTTCACGACATTGCATCGTTTGAGAGTCGTCTAGTGTGTAGGCACCTTTAGTTGCAATGCGAACAGCAGACTGCGCTGATTGATTTGATATGCGACACCTGTATATCTGTGTGTGACTGAGTCTGTATATGAACCACACAGAAACAGAAGCACACAGATATACAAGTGTCGCATATCACATTAATCAGCACAGGCTGCTGGTGCGCCCTAGTCGTACTGCATTGTGACATAGACGCATTAAATGCCCGACACTAGCAGGGTAGCACGGGACCTGGAAGCTCACTCACGCCAGGCATGTCACGCTGTGTGGCGGTATTGAGGCTATATGTACTGTTCCTGCCTCCCCGGCACCCTCCCCTAATATCTATCCCTCCCCTACCCCAGCCTGATATGTACGCCCCATACCGTGCCTGCCTCCCCGGCACCCTCCCCTAATATCTATCCCTCCCCTACCCCAGCCTAATATATACGCCCCATACCGTGCCTGCCTCACTGGCACCCTCCACTGATATCTATCCCTCCCCTAATATCTATCCCTCCCTTACCCCAGCCTGATATATATGCCCCATACCGTGCCTGCCTCACTAGCACCCACCACTGATATCTATCACTTCCCTACGCCAGCCTGATAACTATGCCCCATACCGTGCCTGCCTCCCCAATACTCTCCCCTAATATCTATCCCTCCCCTACCCCAGCCTAATATATATGCCCCATACCGTGCCTGCCTCACTAGCACCCACCACTGATATCTATCACTTCCCTACGCCAGCCTGATAACTATGCCCCATACCGTGCCTGCCTCACTGGCACCCTCCACTGATATCTATCACTTCATTACCCCACCCTCAGAAATACGCCCCATACCGTGCCTGCCTCCCCGGCACTCTCCCCTAATATCTATCCCTTCCCAAGCCTGATAATACCCCCTATACCATGCCCGTCTTCCCCAGTACACTCCCCCAACATTTCTCTCTCCTCTACCCCACCCTGATAAATACCCCCATACCGTGCCTGCCTCCTTAGTACCCTCTCCTGATATCTATCCTTATCCCTTCCCTACCCCACCCTGATAAATACCCCCATACTGTCTCTGCCTCCTTAGTACCCTACCCTGATATCTATCCCTATGTCTTCCCTACCCCACCCTGATAAATACCCCCATACCGTGCCTGCCTCCTTAGTACCCTCTCCTGATATCTAATAATTCAAAAACCTGCCCCAGATAAATACCCTCAATACTGTTACTGCTTCTCCAGCAGGTATGCAGTCGAGATGCCGACGTTGTGAATGCCAATTGTCGCCATCCCGACTGTCTAATCCCGGCAAGGGTCTAATGACAGGCGTCGAAATCCCGACGACTGTCATTTTACCTACATCCCGATCGAAGGTAAGTTGGGCGCTGACAGCCGCGTGGGGGGGTGAGGTTTAGGTTAGGGGCTCCCGGGGGGGGGGGCGGGCGCTAACCCTAAGTAGGTAGGGTTAGGCTAGGGAAAGGGGGGGTTAGTGTTAGGCACCCCCGGGGGGAGGTTAGGGTTAGGCACCCCCCTGGGAGACTTAGGTTTAGACTGCGGGGAAGGGGATGTTAGGTTGATGCACTTAGAGGGGGGTTAGGCACTTGGGGGGGGGGAGGTTAGGGTTAGGCACTTGGGGGGAGTTAGGGTTAGGTACCCCTAAGGGAGGATTAGGGTTAGAGGGGTTAGAAAGGTTAGCGATACTTACCTTAATTTACGATCAGGATTTTCACCCTTGCCAAGCTGCCGCTGTCGGCTGGCGGTAAATCATACTGATCGGGGAGGTATAGATACCAGCGGCGGGGAGGTATAGACTGGCGGGGAGGTATAGATACCAGCACCCTCCCCTGGTATCTATACCTCCCCGACTCCACCCTGATACTGCCTACCTCTCCGGGCACCCTTCCCGGATCTATACCTCTCCCTGATAAATACCCACTACTACATACTGTTTCTGCCTCCCCAGCACCCACCCTGATATCTATACCTCCCCTACGTCACCTTAATACCCCCTAATACAGTTCTTTCTTCCACGATACTCTCTCGATATCTATCCCCCTTTCCTACCCACCCTGATAAATACCGCCATACTGTTCCTGCCTACCCAGTACCCTCCCCCTGATAAATACCACCCCCCAATATAGTGACAACCACCTTTGATAACTCTCTCCTCTCACCACCCACCCAGATAGCACATCATGCGTTATATATTGTGCAGGGTCTTCATTTCCTAACAGTTACTCTACACAACACATACATACTGATAAAAGAAGGTGCCAACTCTAGACCCCCCTCCTAGGCAGGTAATGAGCGCTGCCAGGAGATGCCATAACACGCAGGAGGCAGACACAGAGGTCCCCTTGCCAGACAGACATGCGTAGCCAAGAGCTGCAGACGACCAAATGCGACACAGGAACACTGCCAAAACTTTTTATTAAAAAAGAAGAGTGTGAGAAGGGGGGTGTAAGCGAGGAGGGGGTGCGGGGTGGGGAGAGAAGGGGGGAGGACAGCTGGTGTGATTTTTTTATATTGACTTTGGTGCAGGAGATTTGTTTGCAGCTGTTATAAAGTCCCGTCGTCGCCCCCCTGCCCCGTGTCCCTCACCCCCTTATTCCCTACCATCATTGATATAAGACAAACTGACCACTATATAAACATATAACCTGCTGCGACGGCAACTAACAGTACAGATATGCCCAGCTACATCCTTGTCTGTAACGCAGCGAATTTCGCCATGGGTGGCGCGAGACCCCCGCGATCGGAGACATGCATTCGTGTTTCCATAGGTCTGAATGGAGATGCACTCCTGTGGTCGGAGACGCGCCATAGCATATCGTGGCACATAGCGCGATGCGTGCGCACATTTGTGGCGAGATCAGCCACAACGCTTTTGTAAATCGTATCAGATATGGCATTCGGTGAAAAAAACCTCCTAAATGCTGGACCCTCAACAAGGTGAGAGAACACTCACACACCATTCCCCCCACCATAAATAAGCTTATCATTTCAGTATTACAGTGGTTCTCAAGCTCCACCAGCAGAACATGTTTTCAGGATTTCTTTAATCAAGCACAGTTGAGTTACTCTATTTTTCTGGGTCAGTCAAGATCGTACCTGCTTCCACAAATAGAAATCTTGAAAACATGACCTGTTGCTGGTAGAAGGGGATTGGAGTTTAGAAAACCAGTGCAATTAAGGAACCGTTATCCCGTTGATACACCAAACTCCAAACCAAAAACTACATTCTACTGACCTAATCTGCAACTTCAAATTAAGCATCAGGAACCTAAATTTAAATCCTGTTATTTTAGCTCCTGTTCTGACCAGGAATTGAACCTTGCTAAACTGCATCAGACATGGCGTCAGGTAAAGTGATGCGCAGGGAATGGTCAGACTCTCTCCCATTGCTATGTATAACGCTCACTGTGAGGAAACAGATATCTCCAATCACATGTTTACAGCCCATTGTCTCTTTTAGACCATGGAATGTAAAGAGCTGTTTTTGCATTTCAAAAGCCAGTACAAGAGATAGCCCTCTCCTCTAGTCTCCAATCAGGACATGGGGAAGCATGATCCTCTATTTTAGATACAGGAGATGCAAGATCCCAATCTTGTATTCTAGATCCAAATGCACTATACTCTATTCTAAATCCAAGAGACTCTAGAGCCGCTTTCTTTATTCTATATCGAAGTGATGTGGGAGCCCACTCTTCTATTCTAGATCTATGAGAAATGCGAGAGCCCACTACTCTATTCTAGAACCAGAGGATGTGAAAAACATTACTCTATTCTATATTAATGAGATGAGAGCCCTTTACTCTATTCTAGAACAAGGAGATGCAAGAACCCTTTCACTATTCTAGAACCATGAGATGTGAGCCCTTTACCCTATTCTAGAGACATGATATGCAAGAGCCTTTAACTCTGTTCTAGAACCAGAAGATGATAGAGCCCTTTCTTCTAGTCTAGAACCATGACACTTGGGAGCCCTTTCCCTATTCTAGAACTAGAAGATTTGGGTTCCCTTTCCCTATTATATAACTATGAGATTTGGGAGCCCTGTCCCTATTCTAGAATCAGGAGATGGAAGAGCCCTTAATCAATTTTAAAATCAGGACATGTTAAAGCCCTTTCCTCTGTTACAGATCCAGGAGATGCGAGAACATTATTTTTTATTCTGGATGCAGGAGATGCAAGAGCCCTTTTCTCTGTTCTAGTTCTAAAATATGTGATTGCTCAATCAACTATTCTAAATCCAAGAGATGTGAGAGCCCAAACTTTAACTCTAGATCCAAGGATGTGACAGAGATCCAATAGCTCAGTATATCTAGGCAATTAAAATGTCTGTAGGCTATTCTAGAAGCAGGATATGCAAGAGCTCATTCCTCTATACTAAAGCCAAGAGATGTGTCTGGGAGATGTAGAATCTTATCATCATCATTTTATTTATAAGCCACCACAAGGGTTCCATAGCATGTACACAGTGGATACAATAAACCACTAAAACCACACAAACATTTACAGCCAAGTTCACAAAATAACTGTATAAATATAGAGGGGAGAAGAGATGGGGAATGCAGGGGCAGGGAAATTAGGAGGAGGGTTGGTTGGCTTGAATGAATGAAGATTTTATTTTTTATTTTTTTAAGGGCATGTTTGAAGCCTGGGAGGGCAGGTGAAAGTTTGATTGAATGTGGGAAAGCTTTTGGGAGATGCAGAAAAACCTGTCATTGGCAGAGTGAAGAGGACGGGAGGTGAGAGGAAGGGTGACGGAGGGGAGAGGAAGGATGACGGAGGGGAGAGGAAGGGTGACGGAGGGGAAAGGAAGGGTGACGGAGGGGAGAGGAAGGTTGACGGAGGGGAGAGGAAGGGTGACGGAGGGGAGAGGAAGGGTGACGGAGGGGAGAGGAAGGGTGACGGAGGGGAGAGGAAGGGTGACGGAGGGGAGAGGAAGGGTGACGGAGGGGAGAGGAAGGGTGACGGAGGGGAGAGGAAGGGTGACGGTGGGGAGAGGAAGGGTGACAGAGGGGAGAGGAAGGGTGACGGAGGGGAGAGGAAGGGTGACGGAGGGGAGAGGAAGGGTGACGGAGGGGAGAGGAAGGGTGACGGAGGGGAGTGTAAAGATAAGAAAAAGTGGTTGGAACCAGAAGAGCGTTGTGGAGGCCAATGGAATGGAGGATCTGCAAGAGAAGGGGGTTGTCAACGGGGGCAAATGCCACCATCACTGTAGGGAGAAAGAATGAAATACAGTTGGAGGAAGTCAGCAAGAGTGCAGTTTCCTCCAACAAGTCAGCAAGAGTGCAGTTCTCTTTACACATATACCGGCACCCTCTACACGTACACCAACGCCACTCTAGTCTACACGTACACCAACGCCACGCTACACGTACACAGACGCCACGCTACACATAAACCGTACACCGACGCCACTCGACACATACACTGACGCTGCATATACCAACAAGAGTCCACACATATATCGTATCTACTCTACACATACTACACAACGAAACTGAACAGAGCAGATTCCAGGCTGAGGTTATGAAAATTCCACAGAACATGTGAGAATAGGCTCCACCCCCTCTCTGTCACCTTATTGGACAGAATTACGATGTCTGCAACGTTTAAATCTTACAGTTAAAACAAACATTTCAGAGAAAAATTCAGAATTAGAAGAGTCAGAAATGTTGCCTCCCTGTGGGACGGGTGAGAATCTGATCAACTCAGAGCTAAGTGTGTACGCTACACAGAAGCTGGGCACTACACCGCTGTACACCACGTAGGCGCTGGGCACCACGCTGTGAGAAGATGTGACACTATGCCACACAGATGCTGGACAACACACACACACACTTCCCAGTATGACAACACAATCATCCTGCACACTACTTTAGCAAAACACACTTTACACTACACCATATAACACATACTCATTCTACACACACTGTACACTACACAAACTCTACAGTCACTGTACGCTATACCGTATACAAAACGCACATACTGTATACACAACTCACACTAATTCTAGGCACACAGTATACCTCATTATACACACACAATGCACACTACATTGTCTAACACTACACAAACACACACTACCCCTATATGGCGGGACTTTTACTGATTTTTACTGATACTCTTTAAGGATGACGCATTCGAATTTCCTGACCCTTGAAGTTCCAATAAAATAAAAAACAAGTATGTATGTAAAATGACCAGTGTCCAGCGCACAAACAGCTATGGGGGTTTACTAGAAGGGGCTTCAAACCTTAATTAGTTCTTTAGCCACTGGTTTGGAGATGCTATGGCTTTAGATTTAATACATTTATTCAGTATTTATTATTTATATAGCGCATACATATCCCGCAGCGCGTTACAGAGTCACCCACATCAGTGCCTGTCCCAGTGGAGTTTACAATCTATAGTCCCTACTACATGGACATACATACACAGTAGGATCAATTTGCGCAAGGAAACCGGAGCACTCGGAGGAAAGCCACGCAGATATGGGGAGAACATGCAAACTCCACACTGTTTGCTTCCTAGATCTTGGAAGGAATTGAACCCAGGACCTCAGTTGCTGTGAGGAAGTAATGCTAACCACTACACCACCATGCTGCCCATAAGATGTAGCGATAACAGTTGAAAGTCTTTTTTTTTTTTTTTTATACTGATAGGTAAAAACATGAGGTTTTTTTTATTGGTGGTAAATGCATCAGACAGCAAACACCGAAGTAAAATTTAATATAAATAAAAGTATAATAATTGCAGACATTGCATTTGCAGAATTCATGACACATTCCCCATGGACAGATTTTTGGTATAATATATATTACACACACACATATATATATATATATATATATATATATTATTTTTTCCCATATACCAGGGAAAGGCGTTCAGGCAGCCTCACGTGCCGTATGGTCGGGTTTATTTCAGAGGATAATGAGTTACATTTCCCCCACAGCACAACGATGATTAAACGCGTCTGTACGATTCTTTTCAACAATGTTTATACATTTAGGGGAGGATGTAGGAACCCAGAAACGTTGCACAGAGGTGGCTGAGATCAGAGTTGTGGCCTCAGGGGGTTAATCTGTATAATCCTGACTGCTTTTCAGGCTTGTAGTCACCCTCCCCCCCTAACTGAGGAGCCCATAACTTTACACTGAAGCATGAGCTTGCTCAGCCCATGAAACCCACTCGCACTTCATGTTAAGTCTCAGATAAGGGAAAAGGCTCTTGCGTTGTTTGGTACCATCACCCCAGATTGTGCCTTATAGCCGCCATGCTGATCTTCTGCCTGATCTCTCACAGGATTTTTATATCAACATGTACAATAAAAGCAAATTTGTAAAACTACTTTGCACTGTTACAAAGGAATTTGGGAACATGAATAAGACGCCCAGAGATCTGAGGAACACAGACCAGAATCACATCTCGCACTTCCAGGTCCCCGACCGCTGATGTTAATTAACACCAGACAATTGGATTATTCTGACAAATTTCCTGCTTAATTCTCTCTACCTCCCTCTCCACAGCCAATACATTGCCCAAGGTCCGAGACTGCACCTAAATATTCCTTTAACTATAGTATAGAAGTCTCCTTATAGAGGGTGTATAGGTGTCTCCTTATGAAGGGGTGTATAGATACCTCCTTATGAAGGAGGGTAAAGAGGTGCCTCCTTATGAAAGGTATATAGATGTCTCCTCACGGAGGGTGTATAGATGCCTTCTTATGGAGGATTTATAGAAGTCTTCTTAGGGAGGGTGTATAGGTGCCTCCTTATGGAGGATTTAAAGAAGTTTTCTTATGGAGGATGTATAGTGGATACAAAGATGATAGCTTCCAGGAGAACTGGTATAATATCAGAGATGGATGTGTCCTGTTTCACAAGAAAGGTAAAAGACGGGCAATTCCTGGAGAATGAGAATGGTTCCAGAGATGGGCGAGTCCTGAAGAACAAGAATGGTAAGAGAGATGGGCGAGTCCTGGAGAATGAGAATTGAACCAGAGATGGGCGAGTCCTGAGGAACAAAAATGGTACCAGAGATAGTCGTGTCTTGGGGTAAGAGAAATATAGGCGAGTCCAGGAGAACGAGAATGGAACCAGAGATGGGCGAGTCCAGGGGAACGGGAATGGTACCAGAGATGGGCGAGTCCAGGGGAACGGGAATGGTGCCAGAGATGGGCGAGTCCAGGGGAACGGGAATGGTACCAGAGATGGTCGAGTCCAGGGGAACGGGAATGGTACCAGAGATGGAAGAGTCCAGGGGAACGGGAATGGTACCAGAGATGGGCGAGTCCAGGGGAACGGGAATGGTACCAGAGATGGACGAGTCCAGGGGAACGGAAATGGTACCAGAGATGGACGAGTCCAGGGGAACAGGAGCAGTACCAGAGATGGAAGAGTCTTGGGTAATGAAACCTTTGCATCTTTGCTATCACTTGCTGGTCGCAAGGATCAATCCTGAGTTGAAAGGTCACCGATTCCTATAAATACCTTATGTGATGGCCCGTATAGAAAAATGTTCTCACAAAACTACAATATGAATTGAATGAACCCAGGCAGCTGACTGCAAACCAATGGCCTAAGGGACACTTAAGATAAATATCCTCATTTTATTACTCTAGAAGCATCCCTGAGCAGGTCCGACACTGAACATCTGGTATATAACAAAGGGGTAAGTGGGGCTCTAGATACTGAGGATCTTGCAGAATATGAGATACCAATATACTGATTAACCATCTGGTGACTCTCAGCCTCCTCGCTCCTACTCTACAATGATGACAGGACAGATATTATCGGCATGAATATCCAGTATTTTGGGGATGAGTTACACTAATCTCCTATTAACTCAGTTTGGGTGTGCAGCCGTGATTCAGTCTCCTGCTGGAATATACGGTAATCCATGGGTGGGCCTACTGTCTCACACACAGCACAGGACGGGATCAGAACTCAGCAACAAGGCAACCGACACCCAAAATCATATTTATTTGCCCTCCACAATTTGGAGTCGGTTACAGACCACGGGCAAGAACTGCGCTAACCGGAAACGGTAGATTTCATACTGTTTAATATAATGCTTAAATTCAAATATACTTCACCCAGTGACGTATTCTATCAGGAAATACTCTGTAAAGTAAACCTGCAGCACTGTAAACTCCTGTGTATACATATTTCCAAAACTGGCTTCACAATTCACCCCAGTGCATCAGTATTACTACTATTATTACTATATTCACATAGCACCAGCAATTCAGGTTTGCATAAAATTGGATTTATTTTTTTTTTTTTTTAAATCAAACGGATTTATTTGATTTAAATCAGATTTATTTGATTTAAAATAGTATTTTTTCATTAACATTTTTTTTTAAATAAACGTTTGAAAAGATCTGATTTGAATCAAATAAATAAGTTTTTTATTTTTAAATACAATTTTATGCAACCCTGACCAGCATATTATATATATATATATATATATATATATATATATGATAGAGATATATAGAAGTATATATATATATATATATATTATTTTTTTTTCTGTAACTTGTAGTCTGCATACCCTGGTGGTGTTACATAAAATAAATAATACACACATACCCACCTAAATACATGGCACACACATCCTTCATTTGCAGTACAGTGCCCCAACAATCACAATACACACGCACTGGAAACACACATTACTCCCCACTATGTAGTAATATGTTCCTTAACCCTTTACTTGGCAATGTTGCTCTCAAGCAACATGAGCTTTATATTACAATTATGCTGGAGTGCTGACATTTGAATCCTTTCTGTGGCAGCGATGCTCTCAAGCAAATCTCAATGCCTGCTTTTAGAGCAAATGGATGTTTCAGAAGATCCAAAATTCACAAATTAGGTGAAAATTAAATGAAAAAAACAAAGTACAAAAAACATCGGCCATCTTGCTGTGTTCTAGGTAAATACGGTATGTAGTAATAAGTTCCTTAATATGGGAAATGTATACAGTACACAACATCCGCCATCTTGCTGTGTTCTAGGTAAATACGGTATGTAGTAATATGTTCCTTAATATGGGAAATGTATACAGTACACAACATCCGCCATCTTGCTGTGTTCTAGGTAAATACAGTATGTAGTAATATGTTCCTTAAAATGGGAAATGTATACAGTACACCACATCGGCCATCTTGCTGTAATTTAGGTAAATTCAGTATGTAGTAATATGTTCCTTAATATGGGAAATGTATACAGTACACCACATCCGCCATCTTGCTGTATTTTAGGTAAATACAGTATGTAGTAATATGTTCCTTAATATGGGAAATGTATACAGTACACCACATCGGCCATCTTGCTGTAATTTAGGTAAATTCAGTATGTAGTAATATGTTCCTTAATATGGGAAATGTATACAGTACACCACATCCGCCATCTTGCTGTATTTTAGGTAAATACAGTATGTAGTAATATGTTCCTTAATATGGGAAATGTATACAGTACACCACATCGGCCATCTTGCTGTAATTTAGGTAAATTCAGTATGTAGTAATATGTTCCTTAATATGGGAAATGTATACAGTACACAACATCCGCCATCTTGCTGTATTTTAGGTAAATACAGTATGTAGTAATATGTTCCTTAATATGGGAAATGTATACAGTACACCACATCGGCCATCTTGCTGTAATTTAGGTAAATTCAGTATGTAGTAATATGTTCCTTAATATGGGAAATGTATACAGTAGACAACATCCGCCATCTTGCTGTGTTTTAGGTAAATACAGTATGTAGTAATATGTTCCTTAATATGGGAAATGTATACAGTACACAACATCCGCCATCTTGCTGTGTTTTAGGTAAATACAGTATGTAGTAATATGTTCCTTAAAATGGGAAATGTATACAGTACACAACATCCGCCATCTTGCTGTGTTCTAGGTAAATACAGTATGTAGTAATATGTTCCTTAAAATGGGAAATGTATACAGTACACCACATCGGCCATCTTGCTGTAATTTAGGTAAATATGGTATGTAGTAATATGTTCCTTAATATTGGAAATGTATACAGTACACAACATCGGCCATCTTGCTGTATTTTAGGTAAATATGGTATGTAGTAATATGTTCCTTAATATGGGAAATGTATACAGTACACAACATCGACCATCTTGTTAGACGTCTGGTGTATTCAGCACAGGACACTGCTGTATTCTAGGTAAATGCTACGTTACAGTGTCAGTGGCTGTAACACTGTAACGTAGAGTTTAGCATGCAGATACACCGGCTGTCGTACACAGAACATGGGCATGCTGCATTATAATCAATTTAATCAGCACAAGCATTTGCTACCTATTCACATCGCTGTGCGCATAAGTCGCATTTGAAGGTAAAAAGTTGCACGAAAAGATGCTTGATGCTGCCGAGTCACACAGAGCTCCCCCGTTATGTGTAGCAGAGGATAGATGTGGACACATCTGTGTACAGTACACATCGGCCATCTTGTCAGACGTCTGGTGTATTCAGCACAGGGCACTCCTGTTTTCTAGGTTAATACAGTATGTAGTAATATGTTCCTTAATATGGGAATGGTATGCTGTACAGAACATCGACCATCTTGTCAGACGTCTGGTGTATTCAGCGCAGGATCTCTCTGTATTCTAGGTAAGTAATTAGAGCCCTGTGATGGATCTACATTTTGGTCGGATCGGCAATCCCAGGCGCGCGGTCAGGAAACAGGTTGATGTCCTCACGCCTTTATATGGGATAGGGAATCCTATATGGGGAGATAGGTCTGAGGTCTCCGACAGATCCAGTGAATCAGCTCTCGTCACCGAATGCATCACAGCTGAGACCGACAGGCAAAGCTCACACGTATGTGTGACCGCCAATAACCCATTCACCTCTGGTGTAACGTTCCAGGGTTTCAATAAGTTGTGACAACGTCACCCGTTGGGGAAGGAATCATGGAAAAGAAGATTATTATTCTTTAAATGTAACTTATGTTGTGCACTAAAAATATAACTATTTATTTTGCTATGTCACAAATCCCGTCCCGTCCCGCAAACCAACGTGCATGTTAGTAGGGTACAAAAAGCAGCAGCAAACGACTGTGAAATGTGTTCTGGCCACGAATGTATTACACACCAGCAATGAAGGGGTTAACGAGGCCAGAGAGCGACCCCATCTCTCCTCATTAGATGAAGCCGATATTCCCAGTTCTAGACCCTGCAGGGCTCGGCTAATAGCAGGCCCATGCTCTTGAATGGGTCCCGGTGTGCACTTTACGGCAGTATTAGTAGCCGTCCGCCCAGCCAGCATCGGCTGCCACACTAATTATCACGCCATGTCAGTTATTTTCTGCTTGATTACAATCCCATTGGCTGCTAGCAGCCTGCCCAGCGCCAATAAGCGTTTCCGTGAAAGCTCCCTGCAGAAAGGTTGCAGCAGGGGGGGCACATTTGTCAGCTAGCCAGCTAACGAGAAGGGGTGAGGGGAAACCCACAAGGCTGACAATAGAGGGAGGTATTCCCGGGGATCCTCCTAATTCCACAGTAATTCACCCTGCCTGCCTTACATGCACATAGACCTGTCACATGCTAGAGTGCAAGCTCTGTAGACCGGTGTCAGGAGATGAAAGAAAACTTACTACTAAGTACAAAGGAACCACCCTACAGGCTGAGCGTGTATGGCACAATACAAATAGTATTCCTTACATATTTTGGGACTCATTTATCAATGAACGATATTCTTGTTATCACACGTTACTAATCTTAAATGGTGCTCCAACCAATCAGCCGCTGTCATATGTTTGAAAGATGACAGTTAGGAGCTGATTGGGCATAATTTATAAATAATATGATAAGTGAGGCCCTACATCACTGACAAAGATGTACTATTAGGTGACAGAGCTCCAAACGCACATACATAGGCCGATCACAGCAGGCTTAGGGTGGGATGTACTAACCGTGCGGTGTACATCCCGCCAGTCACCGCAACGATAATAAATCGCATATGCACGAACATATGCGATTAGTATCGCAAAGGACAGCTCTTGCGATAAGAGCTCCCGGGGGGGGGACTTAGGGTTAGGCACCCCCTGGGAGGTTAGGGTTAGGCTAGGAGTAGGGAGGGTTAGAGTTAGGCACCGACGGGGGGGGATTTAGGTTTAGCGGGGAAGGGGGGGTTAGGTTAAGGCACTGGGGGGGAAGGTTAGAGTTAGGCACCCACTAGAGGAGGGTTAGGGTGGGGGAATAGGTTAGTGAATACTTACCTGGGGACGATCAGGATTTTCATCCAGCTCGGCCAGCCGCTGTGGGGATTTGAACCGCCGGCCAGGGGTCCGGCGGTGAATCATACCCAATGTCGGACTGGGGCATGAAGGGCCCACCAGGAAATACAATGGTCGGGGCCCAAGCTTAAGGGATGTGGCCAGCCACCAAAGAGGGTGTGGCTAGCCACAACAGATGGACCTGGCCAACCATTAGAGAGTAAATGCAAGAACAGGGCCCCTTTATAAAAGAGGAGACAGGGGTGTGTCAGCACCACCCACTTTGATAGGCAGGAGGGCGAATCTCAATGTAGTTTCCATAGAAACAAATCAAGCACCCAAGTTCATCTGACCCTGCTTCACCCCTAGATGAGGGGGTGGGGCCCTCAGGCAGTAGGGCCCACCGGGGATTTCCCCTGTACCCCTGTGGGCCAGTTCGACCCTGATCATACCCCCTCCTAGCCCCGGGAGCTTCCTGCTGGTGACCTCTGCAAGGTTATGGGCTCCTCCTCCCTGCACCCAGAAGAAGAGGAGGAGAAGGAATTGGGGGACCCAGGAGGAGCACCTGTTAGCCCGCAGGAGGCTGAGGTGAGGGGGGCTGGCAGTGTGAGAGGTGCGGGACGGCGGCAGAGCGGCAGGGAGCGGGATGCGGTAAGAAGCCCATAGTATTCTATAGGGTAACGCCAGGTTTTTCCAGCCCAGGCTTAGTACATATGAAAATGTGGTAAAAACCCCCGAAAACGGAGGAGGGATCCAGAAAAAGGGTATTGGGGGTGATCCTGAAGAAGGGGATGGGGGGAGGGATCCAGTGGAAGTGGATCGGGGGACAGATCCAGAATAAGGGGCTGGGGAGGAGGATTCCGTGAGGAGGGGATGGCTGGGATCCTGAAAATGACTGAGCACATATGGGGAGATGTATCAAACCTTATAATGTGGGGAGGACAGGGGGAGAACTTGACCATATCAACCAATCAGCTTCTACTGTAGCTATCATTTTATACAATCATTCTATACAATAATAGCCACAAGCTGATCGACTGCTATAGGCAACCTCTCCACTTGTACTCTTTAGAAGGGTTGATACATCACCCCCATATTTTGTAGCGTGGGGAATCCTATATGGCATTTTCGGATCATTACTTTATATCAGTGGTTCTCAAACACGGTCCTCAGGACCCCACACAGGTCATGTTTTGCAGGTCACCCAGCAGGTGCACAGGTGTAGTCATTACTCACTGACATGTTTTAAAAGATCCACAGGTGGTGCTAATTATTTCAATTGTGTTTCTGTGAGGAAACCTGGAAAACATGCACTGTTTGGGGTCCTGAGGACAGAGTTTGAGAACCTGTGCTTTATATCATGGACCCCACACCTGTTACTCTATGACAGTATCTCACCACTTTCTGAATATAATAGTATAATGTGCACAATATAAATGGATTTAAGACACGCTCGGTGCTAAGTCTCTTTATTTGGATATTTAACATAAGACCTGCTCAGCGTCTGTACTAATATCTTCCCTCACATCCCACTCTGCCCCGGGGAAACTTTCTGCTCCACAGCCAATCACAGCTGCCCACCAGTCCCAGAATTTCCTCTTGTCACATTAACACTGGGAACAAACATGGAAGTCTCCTTCCCCCCCAGGGCATCAGGCCTGTATCCACACAATGGCTGCATTCACATCGTGCCCGTTACTAACACTGCAGCATTGTGTGTCGACTTCTCAGCGTTGTGATTACCACAAAGTGTCCTCTAAAAACTCTGCACACTGCAAGGTGAGGTAAGTGTCCCCTCATACCAGTGTCCTGCCAGCAAGGGGAGGTAAGTGCCCCCTCATACCAGTGTCCTGTCAGCAAGGGGAGGTAAGTGTCCCCTCATACCAGTGTAGTGTCAGCAAGGTGAGGTAAGTGTCCCCTCATACCAGTGTCCTGTCAGCAAGGTGAGGTAAGTGTCCCCTCATACCAGTGTCCTGTCAGCAAGGTGAGGTAAGTGTCCCCTCATACCAGTGTAGTGTCAGCAAGATGAGGTAAGTGTCCCCTCACACCAGTGTAGTGTTAGCAAGGGGAGGTAAGTGTCCCCTCATACCAGTGTACTGTCAGCAAGGTGAGGTAAGTGCCCCCTCATACCAGTGTCCTGTCAGCAAGGTGAGGTAAGTGTCCCCTCATACCAGTGTCCTGTCAGCAAGGTGAGGTAAGTGTCCCCTCATACCAGTGTCCTGTCAGCAAGGTGAGGTAAGTGTCCCCTCATACCAGTGTACTGTCAGCAAGGGGAGGTAAGTGTCCCCTCATACCAGTGTCCTGTCAGCAAGGTGAGGTAAGTGTCCCCTCATACCAGTGTAGTGTCAGCAAGGGGAGGTAAGTGTCCCCTCATACCAGTGTAGTGTCAGCAAGATGAGGTAAGTGCCCCCTCATACCAGTGTCCTGTCAGCAAGGTGAGGTAAGTGTCCCCTCATACCAGTGTAGTGTCAGCAAGATGAGGTAAGTGTCCCCTCACACCAGTGTAGTGTTAGCAAGGGGAGGTAAGTGTCCCCTCATACCAGTGTACTGTCAGCAAGGTGAGGTAAGTGCCCCCTCATACCAGTGTCCTGTCAGCAAGGTGAGGTAAGTGTCCCCTCATACCAGTGTCCTGTCAGCAAGGTGAGGTAAGTGTCCCCTCATACCAGTGTCCTGTCAGCAAGGTGAGGTAAGTGTCCCCTCATACCAGTGTACTGTCAGCAAGGGGAGGTAAGTGTCCCCTCATACCAGTGTCCTGTCAGCAAGGTGAGGTAAGTGTCCCCTCATACCAGTGTACTGTCAGCAAGGGGAGGTAAGTGCCCCCTCATACCAGTGTAGTGTCAGCAAGATGAGGTAAGTGCCCCCTCATACCAGTGTCCTGTCAGCAAGGTGAGGCAAGTGTCCCCTAATACCAGTGTCCTGTCAGCAAGGGGAGGTAAGTGTCCCCTCATACCAGTGTCCTGTCAGCAAGGGGAGGTAAGTGTCCCCTCATATCAGTGTCCTGTCAGCAAGGTGAGGTAAGTGTCCCCTCATACCAGTGTAGTGTCAGCAAGGGGAGGTAAGTGTCCCCTCATACCAGTGTAGTGTCAGCAAGGGGAGGTAAGTGTCCCCTCATACCAGTGGCCTGTCAGCAAGGTGAGGTAAGTGTCCCCTCATATCAGTGTAGTGTCAGCAAGGTGAGGCAAGTGTCCCCTCATACCAGTGTCCTGTCAGCAAGGTGAGGCAAGTGTCCCCTAATACCAGTGTCCTGTCAGCAAGGGGAGGTAAGTGTCCCCTCATACCAGTGTCCTGTCAGCAAGGGGAGGTAAGTGTCCCCTCATACCAGTGTAGTGTCAGCAAGGGGAGGTAAGTGTCCCCTCATATCAGTGTAGTGTCAGCAAGGTGAGGTAAGTGTCCCCTCATACCAGTGGCCTGTCAGCAAGGTGAGGCAAGTGTCCCCTCATACCAGTGTCCTGTCAGCAAGGTGAGGTAAGTGTCCCCTCATACCAGTGTAGTGTCAGCAAGGGGAGGTAAGTGTCCCCTCATACCAGTGTAGTGTCAGCAAGGGGAGGTAAGTGTCCCCTAATACCAGTGGCCTGTCAGCAAGGTGAGGTAAGTGTCCCCTCATACCAGTGGCCTGTCAGCAAGGTGAGGTAAGTGTCCCCTAATACCAGTGTCCTGTCAGCAAGGTGAGGTAAGTGTCCCCTCATATCAGTGTAGTGTCAGCAAGGTGAGGTAAGTGTCCCCTCATACCAGTGTCCTGTCAGCAAGGTGAGGTAAGTGTCCCCTCATACCAGTGTCCTGTCAGCAAGGTGAGGTAAGTGTCCCCTCATATCAGTGTCCTGTCAGCAAGGTGAGGTAAGTGTCCCCTAATACCAGTGTCCTGTCAGCAAGGTGAGGTAAGTGTCCCCTCATATCAGTGTAGTGTCAGCAAGGTGAGGTAAGTGTCCCCTCATACCAGTGTCCTGTCAGCAAGGTGAGGTAAGTGTCCCCTCATACCAGTGTCCTGTCAGCAAGGTGAGGTAAGTGTCCCCTCATACCAGTGTCCTGTCAGCAAGGTGAGGTAAGTGTCCCCTCATACCAGTGTCCTGTCAGCAAGGTGAGGTAAGTGTCCCCTCATACCAGTGTCCTGTCAGCAAGGTGAGGTAAGTGTCCCCTCATACCAGTGTCCTGTCAGCAAGGTGAGGTAAGTGTCCCCTCATACCAGTGTCCTGTCAGCAAGGTGAGGTAAGTGTCCCCTCATACCAGTGTCCTGTCAGCAAGGTGAGGTAAGTGTCCCCTCATACCAGTGTACTGTCAGCAAGGGGAGGTAAGTGTCCCCTCATACCAGTGTCCTGTCAGCAAGGTGAGGTAAGTGTCCCCTCATACCAGTGTACTGTCAGCAAGGGGAGGTAAGTGCCCCCTCATACCAGTGTAGTGTCAGCAAGATGAGGTAAGTGCCCCCTCACACCAGTGTCCTGTCAGCAAGGTGAGGCAAGTGTCCCCTAATACCAGTGTCCTGTCAGCAAGGGGAGGTAAGTGTCCCCTCATATCAGTGTCCTGTCAGCAAGGTGAGGTAAGTGTCCCCTCATACCAGTGTAGTGTCAGCAAGGGGAGGTAAGTGTCCCCTCATACCAGTGTAGTGTCAGCAAGGGGAGGTAAGTGTCCCCTCATACCAGTGGCCTGTCAGCAAGGTGAGGTAAGTGTCCCCTCATATCAGTGTAGTGTCAGCAAGGTGAGGCAAGTGTCCCCTCATACCAGTGTCCTGTCAGCAAGGTGAGGCAAGTGTCCCCTAATACCAGTGTCCTGTCAGCAAGGGGAGGTAAGTGTCCCCTCATACCAGTGTCCTGTCAGCAAGGGGAGGTAAGTGTCCCCTCATACCAGTGTAGTGTCAGCAAGGGGAGGTAAGTGTCCCCTCATATCAGTGTAGTGTCAGCAAGGTGAGGTAAGTGTCCCCTCATACCAGTGGCCTGTCAGCAAGGTGAGGCAAGTGTCCCCTCATACCAGTGTCCTGTCAGCAAGGTGAGGTAAGTGTCCCCTCATACCAGTGTAGTGTCAGCAAGGGGAGGCAAGTGTCCCCTAATACCAGTGGCCTGTCAGCAAGGTGAGGTAAGTGTCCCCTCATACCAGTGGCCTGTCAGCAAGGTGAGGTAAGTGTCCCCTAATACCAGTGTCCTGTCAGCAAGGTGAGGTAAGTGTCCCCTCATATCAGTGTAGTGTCAGCAAGGTGAGGTAAGTGTCCCCTCATACCAGTGTCCTGTCAGCAAGGTGAGGTAAGTGTCCCCTCATATCAGTGTCCTGTCAGCAAGGTGAGGTAAGTGTCCCCTAATACCAGTGTCCTGTCAGCAAGGTGAGGTAAGTGTCCCCTCATACCAGTGTAGTGTCAGCAAGGTGAGGTAAGTGTCCCCTCATACCAGTGTCCTGTCAGCAAGGTGAGGTAAGTGTCCCCTCATACCAGTGTCCTGTCAGCAAGGTGAGGTAAGTGTCCCCTCATACCAGTGTCCTGTCAGCAAGGTGAGGTAAGTGTCCCCTCATACCAGTGTCCTGTCAGCAAGGTGAGGTAAGTGTCCCCTCATATCAGTGTAGTGTCAGCAAGGTGAGGTAAGTGTCCCCTCATACCAGTGTCCTGTCAGCAAGGTGAGGTAAGTGTCCCCTCATATCAGTGTCCTGTCAGCAAGGTGAGGTAAGTGTCCCCTAATACCAGTGTCCTGTCAGCAAGGTGAGGTAAGTGTCCCCTCATATCAGTGTAGTGTCAGCAAGGTGAGGTAAGTGTCCCCTCATACCAGTGTCCTGTCAGCAAGGTGAGGTAAGTGTCCCCTCATACCAGTGTCCTGTCAGCAAGGTGAGGTAAGTGTCCCCTCATACCAGTGTCCTGTCAGCAAGGTGAGGTAAGTGTCCCCTCATACCAGTGTCCTGTCAGCAAAGTGAGGTAAGTGTCCCCTCATACCAGTGTCCTGTCAGCAAGGTGAGGTAAGTGTCCCCTCATACCAGTGTCCTGTCAGCAAGGTGAGGTAAGTGTCCCTTCACATTATAAGGTGTGAGTTGCTATTTTCTCTTTGTATTCGCATAGCGAATTCATTTTGCAATCCAATTAGCAACTTGCACTGTATCAGTCAGACTGAATTCGCATCTTTCCATTCGCACCTCCCTGAGGGTGAGAGATGGAAGGAAAATCTTTATTTGAAGGTTAAAATGTCAGGACACCATGCTGAACCCCTTGGACAGCCCCCCTTAATGACTAATTAGGCAATTGGAAGTTTCCAATTAGCTTAATTAGTCCAATAATTACATGTAAAAGATTTTCCCTCAAATTACCCCAAAATCAACTTTTTCGTTAGTTTAGGCACCCCAAATTTAATAACAATATTTTCTTAATTGCAAGTAATTGTTTATTTTTTTAAATTTTTCAAGGTGCCTTCAAAAGTACCCCAAAATCACCTTTTTTCCTACTATGTTTTGCATTTTCGTTTAATTCGTTTGAGATTAAAGTATTTTTTTTATAATTTTCTTGCATTTAATAAAAGAAAACACAAATCAGCCATTTGACACCATTTAAAAGCCTACAGTACCTTCCTAATGCCCACGGTCCTGTTAAATAAATTATCCATTTTGGGGGTTCCAGGATGGTCTCCCCATTTTTTCATGCACATCTCTCAAATCTCATTTGGCAGACAATTTGCACCCCTCCACTGTGAGTAGTGAAAATAGGCATTTTTAATTGGATTGGAGAACTCTTGGGAGCGCGCTTCAATGCGAAGTCAGCAAGTTTTCAGAAACAAACTCACTACTCGCAATTCACACCTAATTGGATCGAGCCCTAAGTGTGGATTCATCCATTGAGCATCTTCTGAATGATTTTCTGATTAAGCAAATCGAATCTGACATTGAAATGGAGAGGGGGGATTAGGGGATGGCAATGCAATTAATTTCCTATATGACATTTTACACTGCACGATCTGGCGTACGACTGCGCAATGTATCATCACATAATGCAAGTAACAACACCGCGCCGTCCATTGCTTCATCCCATCGGGACGGGTGTACACAGTGGGCCACATTCAGAGTTGTAGTCATTCTTCTCATCATCCTCCACATCCTCTTCATTATCATCCTCCACATCCTCTTCATTATCCACATCCTCTTCATCCTCCACATCCTCTTCATCCTCCACATCCTCTTCATCCTCCACATCCTCCACATCCTCCACATCCTCTTCCTCATCATCATCCTCCACATCCTCTTCATTATCATCATCCTCCACATCCTCTTCCTCATTATCATCCTCCACATTCTCTTCATCCTCTTCATCCTCCACATCCTCTTCATTATCATCATCCTCCACATCCTCTTCATTATCATCATCCTCCACATCCTCTTCATTATCATCATCCTCCACATCCTCTTCATTATCATCATCCTCCACATCCTCTTCATTATCATCATCCTCCACATCCTCTTCCTCCTCATTATCCTCATCCTCCACATCCTCTTCCTCCTCATTATCCTCATCCTCTTCCTCATTATCCTCATCATCCTCCTCTTCATTATCATTCTCCACATCCTCTTCCTCATCATCATCCTCTTCATCATCCTCCTCTTCATTATCATCATCCTTCACATCCTCTTCATTATCATCATCCTTCACATCCTCTTCATTATCATCATCCTCCACATCCTCTTCCTCATCATTCTCCTCATTATCCACATCCTCTTCCTCATCATCATTCTCCACATCCTCTTCCTCATCATTCTCCACATCCTCTTCCTCATCATCTGCCGCTTCATTATCATTCTCCACATCCTCTTCCTCATCATTCTCCTCATTATCCACATCCTCTTCCTCATCATCATTCTCCACATCCTCTTCCTCATCATCTGCCGCTTCATTATCATTCTCCACATCCTCATCATCCTCTTCTTCATCATCCTCCACTTCATTATCATTCTCCACATCCTCCTCCTCTATCGCCCCCCCTCTTCAATTTCATCATTCTCCACATCCTCTTCATTATCATAATCATCCTCCACATCCTACTCATTACTATCCTCCACATCCTCTTCATTATCATAATCATCCTCCACATCCTACTCATTACTATCCTCCACATCCTCTTCCTCATCATCCTCTTCATTATCATCATCCTCCGCATCCTCTTCCTCATCATCCTCTTCATTATCATCATCATCCTCCACATCCTCTTCCTCCTCTTCATTATCATCATCATCCTCCGCATCCTCTTCCTCATCATCCTCTTCATTATCATCATCATCCTCCGCATCCTCTTCATTATCATCATCATCCTCCGCATCCTCTTCCTCGACATCCTCATCATCCGCCTCAGTCAGAAAAATAAACAGGGCATAATGAAGTAGGAATTATGAATCCCCCAAATCATTGTCCTCTTCTCGGTCTGACCGCATCTAGCTCCATCCACACCCCAATACTACTGCACCCCATCAACAACCAGCTGCCAGAATCCCCCCTCCCCCATATAAAGTCAGCAGCAATTGAACAGGTGTCACTCAGACACCAAAGACCCTCACTGCGATATCACAGCAGCCCCCGCCGTTATCAGCCATGTCCCTGCTGGGAAAGGGGTCACACTACTTAACCCCACAGGTGCTGCTAATGGAACCAGAGATCTTAGTAAGCAGAACACTTTCTGTCCGCTCTGGAGTGTGTGAGGGGTGGGTGGGTTCCATCTCTCACCCACTGCTCCAGATGTGGTGCGAGTATGCAGCGCACAAGGGGTTATCCCCAGACTAATTGGGATATTCTGTAATGAGATTCTCACATGCGGATCTGTGTTTATACCGGTGGAATATATCAGAGTGTGTGGAATAAATATTTATCTTCCTCATAATGACAGTATATCTGGGGGATTCTGGGAACTGGAGCACAGTGGTTCCTCGGGCAAGGCAAGTATGATATAGAAACAATATGGGCCACTCACTGAGCCTCACAGGACGGAGACAAATACTTAACCCTTTCTGTTCTGCTCTGCCCTCAAGAATTCAACCGTACGATAGTATACAGACATTAACCAATGCAAAAGTAAATGAGTGACTAATCTAGTGCGTACGAAATGGAAAGGGTTAATATATCTCCGTCTACACAGCATATAACATGTATCGCAGACATGCCAGACCTCCTGTCCACGCGTGTTACCTGTCATGCATGTTCATTTCAGTGGACTCAGCTGCTCACGTGTTACATGCAGCCAGACTAGACGCACACGTGTTACCTGCAGCCGGCCTAGATGCTTATGTTAACTGCGTCAGTCCCAGGCTCTAGCGTGTTAATTGAAGCTGGCCTAGATGCTTATGCATGTTAAATACGGGCAGCCCAGACTCTGGCGTGTTACCTGCGCCGGCCCAGACTCTGGCGTGTTACTGCACCAGCGCCGGCCCAGACTCTGGCGTGTTACCTGCGTCAGTCCAAACTCTGGCGTGTCACCTGAGGCCGGCCTAGATGATAATGCAGACTCTGGCGTGTTGCCTGCGGCCGGCCTAGCCATTCATGCATGTGAGTGTTGTCTGCGGCTGGTGCAGACTCTGGTGCGCTACCTGCGGGCGGCGCAGACTCTGGTGCGCTGCCTGCGGCCGGCGTAGACTCTCATATGAGTTGAAGTCTTATCTCTCAGAACAGAATTAGCTCTGAGTGTAAGAAAACAGAATGATCGCCAGACTTGTGACGCGGTCACGCAGGGCCCGGGGGTTGAAATAAAGAGACAACAGATGACTTTGTGGCCCTGCTATGTGACAGTATATAGGTTAATGAATAGGAAAAGGGCCACCTGGATGCTTCTAGGAACACGGTCAGGAAAGGGCTACAGTGTCCTCCACAGAAGGTGAGTAACTGTTGTCTCACTCCTCATAGATGAGAAAGTAGAATTCTTCTGCAATTAGAGCAGTCAGTTACAGGCGATACGGTCAATGGATAACTGGGGTCCCATTGCCAGTCAGACTACCATCGCTCCCGTCCCCCATCAACCCCGATGCAGCATAAACCTCTAGACGGCAGAGCACTCAGCGCCGAGGTGAAAAACAAGTCAGTTGTTGCCATATGTGATAATAGCGCTGTCAGACCCATCTCTGGCCAATCACAGAGCTCTCGGCTAATCCGCAGCTGCTCTGCTCGTTTCCCGTACCTATATTTTTATGCACTGAGCTTATGTATTTAATGTTCCTCTCCAGTACTGCAGCCAGTCACCCAGAAATGCCAGCTCGTGCCCCTCCGCCTGACACGGGTGATAATTTGGAATGAATTTACAGCTTTGCTTCACACCCAATTATAACAGCTCAGCAGCGTGCCAGGAACCCCACCCTCCTTCCAATTATAAACCCACCCTTTGGGGGTCACACTCATCACAGTCCTCTGGCACAGCACACCGGAGGCACCTTTCAGACCAAGGACTGGGCCATTTACCGTGACTGCGACAGCGTTCTGAGAGGAGGAGGAGGAACGACTGCTCACCATTTAGCAATATCAGATACCCCTTTCATACGGACAGTTACAGACATTCGGGACTGGCATATAAAGACAGTATTGCTCCCCCCAGGGTCCTGGAAACATGCATGCATACCATACATTTACGTATAATACTCGGATAGGTTCATTGGCTTCTGACAAAAATGAATCCTAGTGCACATGTGGCAGAGGATATGGGGGAGATTTAACAAAGCTTGGAGAGAGAAATATACTGGTAGGATAATTAGCCTGTGCAAAAACAAAAAAATGAACACTAATGTGTATGTATCTCCATGGCACTAGAGATTGTAAGTTCCACTGCGGCAGGGACTAATGTGAATGGCCCCAAATTCTCTGTACAGCGCTGCGGAATATGTGCGACCTATATAAATAACTGGCAGTAAAAAACACAGACCCCCATTTATCAACGAAGCATAACCCCTTTAGCGCTCGCTGTTTGCCAAGCATCGCTCTCGCCATCTTTTAGATTTGCGAGAGCAATGCAGAGCCCACTGCCGGCAATGGAGACCCGACGTCGCCTTTCCTGTTTCAGCGGACTGCCGGGTCCCCGTGTCATGCACATGTGCAGGCGGACGATCACGCATGCGCATAACACAGGAGCCCCGTCGCTGGCAGCGTAAGGCTGCCAGCAGCCCAACGGAGGACCTCGCAGGGGACGCGGACTTCGCAGGACCTCGGCAGAGGGATATGTATTGGTAAATGCTAATACATTTTTTTCATTTGTATCAGTGTGATTGTAAATGAAAAAGTGTGCTAAATAAATATATAAACAAAGCTATTTATCTGTATTTATATGGCCATTCTCAATTGGCCACAAGATTTTTGCAGCAAAAATGAACGCAGCTATCCTGCCCCATTTCGGCTCCCAATTGTCACGCCATTCAATTGAAAAAAAATGGGGCACGTTCATTTTTCTGCAAAACTCTTGGGCAATTAAAAAAAAATTATAATAATAAGGCAATCAGACTGTACCCTAAAAACAGGCATACTAATATAATACTATAGACATCTTTTACTGTCCAAAATAAAGATATTTGGTGCTTTTAAATGGCTGGTTTTTATTCCACCATTTTTTTAAGAACAGTTAAAAAATTCTAGAAAGCATTTTTTAATGCATATAAATCATAGTTATTTTAGCTGTTCTATTCATACAGCACCCCCATATACCTGTCCCATCCATACAGCACCCAATATACCTGTACCATCCATACAGCACCCCCATATACCTGTCCCATCCATACAGCACCCCCATATACCTGTCCCATCCATACAGCTCCCCCATATACCTGTCCCATCCATACAGCACCCCCATATACCTGTCCCATCCATACAGCACCCCCATATGCAGTCAGGTGCATAAATACTGGGGCATTGACAGAATTTTCATATTTTGGCCTCTATTCACCACCACAATGGCTTTGAAATGAAACAAACAAGATGTGATTTAACTGCAGACTTTCAGATTTAATTTGAGGGTAATTACATCCAAACCAGGTGAATGGTGTAGGAATTACAACGGTTTCTATATGTGCCTCCCACTTTTTAAGGGGCCAAAACTAAACAATCCTAAATCTAACTTTCAGTTTTTAAGACTTTGTTGCAAATCCTTTGCAGGCAATTACAGCCTGAAGTCTGGAACACATAGACATCACCAGACGCTGGGTTTCATCCCTGGTGATGCTCTGCCAGGCCTCTACTGCAAAAGTCTTCAGTTCCTGCTTGTTCTTGGGGCATTTTCCCTTCAGTTTTGTCTTCATCAAGTGAAATGCAAGCTCAATCGGATTCAGGTCAGGGGATTGACTTGGCCATTGCATAACATTCCACTTTTTAGCCTTAAAAAACTCTTTGGTTGCTTTTGCAGTATGCTTCGGGTCATTGTCCATCTGCACTGTGAAGCGCCGTCCAATGAGTTCTGAAGCATTTGACTGAATATGAGCATATAATATTGTCCGAAACATTTCAGAATTTATTCTGCTGCTTTTGTCAGTCACATCATCAATAAATACAAGGGAACCAGTTCCATTGGCAGCCATAAATGCCCTCGCCATGACACTACCACCACCATGCTTCACTGATGAAGTGGTACGTTTTGGATCATGAGCAGTTCCTTTCCTTCTCCAAACTCTACTCTTCTCTTCCCATCACTCTGGTACAAGTTGATCTTTGTCTCATCTGTCCATAGGATGTTGTTCCAGAACTGTAATGGCTTTTTTAGATGTTGTTTGGCAAACTCTAATCTGGTCTTCCTGTTTTTGTGGCTCACCAATGGTTTACATCTTGTGGTGAACCTCTATATTCACTCTTGTGAAGTCTTCTCTTGATTGTTGACTTTGACACATATACACCTACCTCCTGGAGAGTGTTCTTGATTTGGCCAACTGTTGTGAAGGGGTTTTTCTTCACCAGGGAAATAATTCTTCTGTCATCCACCACAGTTGTTTTCCGTGGTCTTCCGGGTCTTTAGGTGTTGCTGAGCTCTCTGGAACATTCTTAAAAAGAAAGAACGCACTGAACAGTTGATTTGGCCACACCTAATGTTTTTGCTATCTCTCTGATGGGTTTGTTTTGATTTTTCAGCCTAATGATGGCTTGCTTCACTGATAGTGACAGCTGTTTGGATCTCATATTGAGAGTCGACAGCAACTGATTCCAAATGCAAATGTCACACCTAGAATCAACTCCAGACCTTTTACCTGCTTAATTGATAATGAAATAACGAGGGAATAGCCCACACCTGTCCATGAAATAGCTTTTGAGTTGATAGTCCCATTACTTTTGGCCCCTTAAAAAGTGGGAGGCACATATTGAAACTGTTGTAATTCCTACACTGTTAACCCGATTTGGATGTAATTACCCTCATATTAAATCTGAAAGTCTGCAGTTAAAGCACATCTTGTTTGTTTCATTTCAAAGCCATTGTGGTGGTGAATAAAGGCCAAAATATGAGAATTCTGTCAATGTCCCAATATTTATGCACCTGACTGTACCTGTCCCATCCATACAGCTCCCCCATATAACTGTCCTGTCCATACAGCTCCCCCATATAACTGTCCCGTCCATACAGCACCCAATATACCTGTCCCATCCATACAGCTCCCCCATATACCTGTCCCATCTATACAGCACCCCCATATACCTGTCCCATCTATACAGCACCCCCATATACCTGTCCCATCCATACAGCACCCCCATATACCTGTCCCATCCATACAGCACCCCCATATACTTGTCCCACATCTTTTAACCCACTATTCTGCACTTTGCAAAATTTCAACCTAATAATGACGTTATCGCTACTGACTATTTAAGCTATAGGAGGAGTTATGTCCCAGGAGTTCTGAACCAAGGGCCTCATTCAGAAATATATGCAAACCCAACAGCTTGCGCACATCTCCGATGGTGGGGCGCCTGAACATGCATTGCTGCAAACAGTCCGTCCTCTGTTCAAGAAAACATGGGAGGGGGGGTCTCCCCTATTTTCTGGGAGTTCCGGTACAGAGCTGTGAGGGCCAATTTGAGTTACCTCAGGGTTACTCACATGGCCGACGGTATCGCAGGCAATCCGATGGTGCATCTTAGGACACAGCATCTGGATTTGCAATGCTACCAGGAGTTGTCTTTTCCCCTCAGACGCCTCCTGCCGAATTAGCATATATTCACATCACTGCTGCGTCCAAAGACTAAATAGCGACGTGAACTGCGTCCAGCTCTGAATCAAGCCCCATGTCCCAACATATTACCTTTAAAGCAGCCATTTTCTCCGACTTTCCACCTGCTCTGAGGCTGAGAGAAAAAAGCCGCCCTAAATCCTATTGAAAATTACTGCGGCTAAAACTCTAGCAGTCCACTGAACAACCTTACGACTGTCCACAATGTCACGCATCGCGGGGAAAAGAAATTAACGCCGCCAATTGAATATGCCCCTTAAAGGCGTCACCAACCAATCAGCTCCAAACTATAATTTCTTAAACACAGCCTGCAAAATGTAAGTTAGAAGCTGCTTGGTTGGTTATATATATATATATATATATATATATATATATATATATCTCACAATTTTATCTCACATCAAGCTTTGATACATATATGTCCCTAAGTTCCGAAATAAAATTCAATTGAGGGAACAGTCCCCTAGCGGGAAGACTGCAACGGGCTACGTGTTCTTGAGGGCACTATTCATGTGGCTGCGAGACTCTACACATGGCCGCTCTCTTGTCCTCCTGCGACCGTGGCGACAGTGATAGATCAGGCAACGAGCATGGAGCGAACGCGGCGTTTCTGACCTGAGATAGAGGGAAGTAACACTTCCCAGCGCCTCACTAATTGCACGCCGTGTTACTGCACTGTAAACACTGTAATAATTATAATTATTCACACAGCTGGGAGGCGCAGCTAAACACGCCCTCTCCTGCGCTCACAAACCAGCCGATCCATGGCTACGATGTGCCCCCACAGTCTCTGTGGTGGGGTGCAGGGCTCTAGAATTCTATGGATGAAATGCATATTACATTAAAGCCTGGAGCTGGGAACTAACTCCTGCAGAAAACGCCACCTCCGTGAGACATGTAACCACAGTATGCCAGACGGCTACATCAGAGTGATACTCTGCACCGCTATACAATGCAGCACCTGCTGGAAAAATGGCCGCTCACTAGCCACGTGGAATCATTTCCTCCATGCAGCGCCACAGCTCCAGCCCTTGGGGGCTACTTCCCGCAGCGATATTACCTTAAACTAACATACTGCCGAACAGTAAATAAAATGATCCGAGGTGCTGACTTGTGACACGTCGCTGCCTAAGGCTAAACATCCTTTTTATTTTACATATGCGAGAATTGGGCCCATTGTCCCTTTGTCTGTCCCATTCTGCATTGTTTCTGCGTAAATCCGTGCGGGGACAGGAGGAGGATGGGAGCTGGGGGGTCCCGCGGTGTCAGTGTTCCGTGCGCATCGGTGACGGAACCCGGAGGATATGGATTGTGTAGGTCCCTGTATTCCGTCTTTCTCAGACCCTTTTTCCCTTTATCCACCCCCCTTCCTCCTGCTCACTTGGTCCAGTCTCCGGAACATCTCTCTCCCCCTCCCCCCCATCCTTCTCTCTGGGGGTCTTTATCCAAGCTCTGCTAATAAAATGCAAATCGCTTTATCCGTTGCCCCTGTGTCTTTGTGTGTGCCTCATGCGTTCTCCCTGAGAATACTGACAGGACCCTCTCAGTTATTCCTCGTAGCCAGGGGCTCTGCACTCAAAGGGTAAATATAGACATGGCTGGATAATGTCACAGGCATAGATGAGGCCCCCCCCCGGGTAATCAACAATTATATACTATGATAATCTCACATAAACTGCGTTTTCTAGACAGTGATTCCCGGCGATGACGAGCTGGACCCCTAATGATCTCGTTAGTCTCTGGCTATGGAAATTAAACGGGTGCAAATATCCTCGACAGTCCCCACCGGACGCCCCAGGACGCCCGTCCCTGCTGGAGGCCTCCTAAAATAACCCTCTGCAATTATTTTATCCAGATAAGGTGGATAATTCTGACATTATCTGTATGTTCCATTATCTTCTGTCCATATGTCTGTGAAATGACAAAAAGGGGGAATTGCACACATTCTGCCTCTGCGATTTCCATACACGGTCTGACCCGGCTGCGCACCCATCCGGACGCGCTCTCCAGTGACAGACACTTATATGGGGCAGAGAGCGGCCTCTATCAGGGAGATGGCAAAGCTGTAATCTGGAAAGGGGGATCTTCTGTAAACAAAGAGACACCCCCTCCTCCTCCTGAATGTCACCTGTCTGCTCTAGTATAATATAACGATGCTACAGTATGTATCCCCCCTTGGGTGACTACACCTCCCCCCTGACTGTCATTAGATCTATCATTCTGCATATACATACATTAAATATACACACAGTCGCACACACACTCCAGATGCCATACAATAAGGGTGCCTGGTCATATACCATGAATAGCTCGTTTCATCTGCAGCACTGTAGCAGGGCTAACGAGGACCAGCGCACCAGTAATGATGCAAAAAAAAAAAAAAGAAGTTCAATCCATGTATTTATAGAGACCGTAGAGGAGCCATAATGAATGATGTATACTCATCGCAGGCAGGTCCAACCCAATTCAGCATAATGGTGTGCCCCCTGTGTCGGTGGCTTAAACCACCTTTCTCAAAGGTCTACATTCTGCATTATCACTGATGCTGTGGTCTGTTAGCCCTGCTACAGAGACACCATAGACAACACACACACACACACACACAACTGGATAATCACCCAATAACAACAACAACACTGCTACACTATCCACAGCAACACATGTATCATTCCAGCACCCTGTACCTGTCACAACCCGTGCAGTTCCTCTTTCCTGCCTGGGGTTTCGCTCTCTGCTCTGGTGTTTCTAGCACACTCAGCTGATGCAACAAACTGCTGAGTTTAAGGTGCAGGGTGCTAGAATGAAGACTATAATAGTACAGAAAGAAGGAGAAAGGCCACAGAATGGAAGGGATACATGACGCATCGCGTTCAGGATACTATGCATCCCCGCCACTCTTTGCACGCATGCCGGTGTTAATTACGCGGGTACGCATACACAAAATCCCAAAGGACAGCTCTCTGCGTAAGAGCTGACCCTTGCGAGTGAGGGATTTCCGGGCCTATGACATAGACATCCGTCTGGCGTCCTTCTGCGCATGTGCAGTAGGACGTTCGCCACAGGGGGTGCTGGGAGGGATCCCTCCCAGGGGGTGTTCAGTGCGATGTTTTATCGGAGAATTCTGGTTCTCACGCCCCTCACACCGTAAACATGGTGTTTAGTCGCGAGAACCGAGCATTCTCCGACTAAGTGCCCGGCGCGATGCTGTTTCTGCGGCGCAAATGGCAAAAAACAGCATTGCGCCGGGAGTTTTGACGGATTTCTGCTCACACCCCAGGAGGGATGCGAGAAGAGATCCTTAGCTGGGGTTAACAGCGCGCTTAATTGAATAGTTCCTGGAGCTCCCTCCCGGCGCTATTCAATTCGCGTTGAATTGAATCGAGCCCATATAGACACAAATGCATACATTTACACACACACATATATATATATATATATATATATATATATATAACCACTTTGTTGGTGGCACTCCGGCACGCAGGTAAAGTATCGTTTCGATGCTTTATGCATAGTTTTCAAGATTACATATATATCTCCGTAGTGCAGCACGGTTGCATAGTGGCTGGCATTACTGCCTCACAGCACTGTGGTATTGAGATCGATTCCCACCATGGCCCAACTGTGTGGAGTTTGTATGTTCTCCCCGAGCTTGCGTGGGTTTCCTCCAGACACTCCCATACTCCAGAAATATTCTAGTGTCTCAATTGGCTCCTGGCAAAAATGAACATACTGTACATACATACATATACTCACCTCATTACACTCCAAACTGGATTTCAATTAAAATTACAGAATTTCCAAAATATTCCAATCATTTGTCAAGCTGGCCAACTCCGTCACAGTCTCGCCATCTGGCCAGTCCCTACACTATATGATACACACAGACACACAGACCTGGCTCCCAATAAGCCAGGCACAGAGGACAGCCCACAGACACACAGATCTGGCTCCCTATAACCCAGGCACAGAGGACAGCACACACACACACACACAGATCTGGCTCCCTATAAGCCAGGCACAGAGGACAGCCCACAGACACACAGATCTGGCTCCCTATAAGCCAGGCACAGAGGACAGCACACAGACACACAGATCTGGCTCCGTATAACCCAGGCACAGAGGACAGGACACAGACACACACAGATCTGGCTCCCTATAAGCCAGGCACAGAGGACAGCACACAGACACACACAGATCTGGCTCCCTATAACCCAGGCACAGAGGACAGCACACAGACACACACAGATCTGGCTCCCTATAAGCCAGGCACAGAGGACAGCACACAGACACACACAGATCTGGCTCCCTATAAGCCAGGCACAGAGGACAGCACACAGACACACACAGATCTGGCTCCCTATAAGCCAGGCACAGAGGACAGCACACAGACACACAGATCTGGCTCCCTATAACCCAGGCACAGAGGACAGCACACAGATCTGGCTCCCTATAACCCAGGCACAGAGGACAGCACACAGACACACAGATCTGGCTCCCTATAAACCAGGCACAGAGGACAGCACACAGACACACAGATCTGGCTCCCTATAAGCCAGGCACAGAGGACAGCACACAGACACACAGATCTGGCTCCCTATAAACCAGGCACAGAGGACAGCACACAGACACACAGATCTGGCTCCCTATAAGCCAGGCACAGAGGACAGCACACAGACACACACAGATCTGGCTCCCTATAACCCAGGCACAGAGGACAGCACACAGACACACACAGATCTGGCTCCCTATAAGCCAAGCACAGAGGACAGCACACAGACACACACAGATCTGGCTCCCTATAACCCAGGCACAGAGGACAGCACACAGACACACACAGATCTGGCTCCCTATAAGCCAAGCACAGAGGACAGCACACAGACACACACAGATCTGGCTCCCTATAAGCCAAGCACAGAGGACAGCACACAGACACACACACAGATCTGGCTCCCTATAAGCCAGGCACAGAGGACAGCACACAGACACACAGATCTGGCTCCCTATAACCCAGGCACAGAGGACAGCACACAGATCTGGCTCCCTATAACCCAGGCACAGAGGACAGCACACAGACACACAGATCTGGCTCCCTATAACCCAGGCACAGAGGACAGCACACAGACACACAGATCTGGCTCCCTATAAGCCAGGCACAGAGGACAGCACACAGACACACACAGATCTGGCTCCCTATAACCCAGGCACAGAGGACAGCACACAGACACACACAGATCTGGCTCCCTATAAGCCAAGCACAGAGGACAGCACACAGACACACACAGATCTGGCTCCCTATAACCCAGGCACAGAGGACAGCACACAGACACACACAGATCTGGCTCCCTATAACCCAGGCACAGAGGACAGCACACATATCTGGCTCCCTATAACCCAGGCACAGAGGACAGCACACAGACACACAGATCTGGCTCCCTATAAACCAGGCACAGAGGACAGCACACAGACACTCAGATCTGGCTCCCTATAAGCCAGGCACAGAGGACAGCACACAGACACACAGATCTGGCTCCCTATAACCCAGGCACAGAGGACAGCACACAGATCTGGCTCCCTATAACCCAGGCACAGAGGACAGCACACAGACACAAACAGATCTGGCTCCCTATAACCCAGGCACAGAGGACAGCACACAGACACACACAGATCTGGCTCCCTATAAGCCAAGCACAGAGGACAGCACACAGACCTGGCTCCCTATAAGCAAAGCACAGAGGACAGCACACACACACACACACACACACACACACACACACACACACACACACACAGATCTGGCTCCCTGTAAACCAGGCACAGAGGACAGCACACACACACACACACACAGATCTGGCTCCCTATAAGCCAGGCACAGAGGACAGCACACAGACACACAGATCTGGCTCCCTATAACCCAGGCACAGAGGACAGCACACAGACACACAGATCTGGCTCCCTATAACCCAGGCACAGAGGACAGCACACAGACACACAGATCTGGCTCCCTATAACCCAGGCACAGAGGACAGCACACAGATGAACAGGTTGAACAAGTTTCTATCAGGACAACAGGCTCCATTCTTACATCTCCAGCTCTAAATCACACTCACAGACACCCAATGGAAAGTTCCAACTCTGACACTAGAAGGGCAGGTTTTATGGATAGCCCGATTTCTGCACACTCATGATAATTAGTGATTCGTGGGGTTGTTTTTTTTTCAGTAGTTTAAATAGGAACATACTGAAATCCTGGTCAGCTGTCAATCAGAGGCAAATCACATGACCTGGAAATAGGACTTCAGGTACACTTATCATGTATGGGTCATATGAACTTATCATGTGTGTGCCATGTGATGACACTCTGTGATTGTCATTATGAACGCTGGCATAATAACGCAGATTTGTTACTAATGGCTGACATCACTCATCAGTAGCCTTACACTGATTTATCCTTGCACCCTGGTCAGGCACAAGGTGAAGGCTATACCTTTCACACTTTATTATAATGGATATAAATGTCAGCTGTACATGTAGCAAGATGTAGATGTCAGATCGTCTAACACATCATCAGCGCAACAGCCGCAGCGCTAACCTTACAGAGAGCTGCCCCCTTTTATAGCGATCCTGCTGTCCCTATGTTCTTGCATCAGATCCCTCTGTGGTAGTTCATATTTATTTATATTCACCTCTGCTGTGTCCTATGTATCTGTGTATACTCGAACGGAAAAACTGTATCTGAGCGTCGTATTGGGTATTATTGTTACTCTTAAGGTGGGGTACACACAGTAAGATGTAGGTAACGATCCAATCGCGTTAACAATTTCCCTTGAAATCCTGAACATTCCCGGGCAAACAATATTGTGCATACACGTGGAACCACTGTACAAACGATATAGATTGGTCGTTAATGACTGCAAATCGTTAACGATATATCGTTTGACAGCAAACAACCTCACGATGCATCTTCTGTCTCCCCGTTGGCTGGCACAAAATAGTGGAGGAGAGTGGCCAGGAAAAGTGACGATAAATCGTTCGTCGTCCATCGTGCGTACACACGGAACGATGTGTGCCAAATCGTGAAAGACAGGTCGAGATCTTTCTGCATCTTGAAGAGATCAACGACCACGACCAGTGGGAGCGTGCATCAGCATCGTTATGTTGCCTACATACGGCACTTTTTTTAATATATATATATATATATATATATATATATATATATATATATAGATATATATATATATATATATATATATATATATTTTTTTTTTTTTTTTTTTTTTTTTTATTTGAGTTTTTTTTTATTTGAGTTTTGCAATAAACATACAATATTCAATAGAAAATGGAGAGTTCGGTATATCATTTTGTATTCAAACATTAAGAAATAACTTGTCAATATGTAAAATATTTAACAAATAGAAAATTTGAAAATAAATTCTAAATTAGAATTGCATACATCAACAAATCAACCGTTATCTGTTGACATTAATAGACCAATCACCCAGAAAAACAAAAAGAAAGAGAAAAAGACCACGGCACTTTTTAAACGATTTGTCGTTCCAATCAGTCAAAAACGCCAATATCGTTTTAAAAAACCGTACTGTGTGTTGGGGCCTTTACCCTGCTGAGATGACACTGAAAGATCACCTCAGTCCCTAAAATGTTTTGTGAGACTCAGAGGTCCCTGACATCCCTGCCATATAGCATGTAAGGTGAGGGACAGAGGTACCCGTTTGCTCCAGTCCCTAAGATCCCTGTCATATAACATGTAAGGTGAGGGACAGTGGTCACCTATTGTTACAGCCCATTACATCCCTGGCCATATACAATGTTATGTGAGGGACAGGGTCACTCCCTGCTACAGTCCCTAACATCCCTGGCCATATAGCATTGTAAGCTTGTGAGCAGGGCCTTCCTACCTCTATGTCTGTCTGTTATTACACAGTTTTGTTATTTTAATGTTTCCAATTGTGAAGCACAACGGAATATGTTGCGCTATATGAGTAACTGTTAATAAAACATGTTATGTGAGGGACATGAGTTACTGATTGCTACAGTCCTTAACATCCCTGGCCATATACAATGTTATGTGAGGGGCAGTGGTCACCTATTGTTACAGTCCCTAACATCCCTGGCCATATACAATGTTATGTGAGGGGCAATGGTCACCTATTGTTACAGTCCTTAACATCCCTGGCCATATACAATGTTATGTGAGGGGCAATGGTCACCTATTGTTACATCCCTAACATCCCTGGCCATATAACATGTAAGGTGAGGGACAGGGGTCACTGATTGCTACAATCCCTAACATCCCTGGTCATATAACATGTTATGTGAGGGGCAGTGGTCACCTATTGTTGCAGCCCATTACATCCCTGGCCATATACAATGTTATGTGAGGAAAGGGGTCACTGATTGCTACAGTCCCTAACATCCCTGGCCATATACAATGTTATGTAAAGGACAGGGGTCCCCAGTGCACAGATTCATCCTTGGACTTGGGCTCTGCACCAGGTTACAGATGATATACTAGGTTATAGGCTCTGCACTAGGTTACAGATGATATAGTGGGTTATAGGCTCTGCGCCAGGTTACAGATGATATAGGGCCTGATTCAGAGCCGTTCGCTATTTGTGGTCGTTCGTTCAAAAACAAGGGGTGGCTATTCAAATGATCCGTTCGCAAATTGCAGTCTGTTCCCACCTCTAAGTCTGAACAAGCGAGCAAAACATACGCTCGTTTATTTGATAAAAACGCCCCCTGGCCGCACGCACCATACGTCATGTCCGCTATTTATTAGATTAATCGAGTACATCGTACAGCGTATGAACTGCTCGCTATTCTTGTGGTTGGTGTTTTCAACCGCTATTTTGCGAGCAGTTCTGAGTTAAAAAAAACCAAGTGACGTGGTCAATGATGCTGCTGTATTAAATATGCACTCCCTTAAAACGCCCGTTTTGACCTTTAAGCACGCCTGCGTTCGGATCTCCACTCCCCGTTTTCAAGCACCTTCCCCTGTTACCACCCACATACGCCTCATTCTGTCACTCAAAATAGCAGGCCCTCGCTATATTGCGTACCAACGATTTTCGGCCGCACTGACTGGTTCGCGCATGCGTACTAAAAACCGTACGCATGCGCAGATGTGCGAACATCGCTCGGAACGAGCGTACTGCCGCTTGCGAGTGGCTCTGAATGAGGGCCATAGTGTGTTATATATTCTGCATCAGGTTACAGATGATATAGTGGGTTATTGGTTCTGCACCAGGTTACAGATGATATAGTGGGTTATAGGCTCTGCACCAGGTTACAGATGATATAGTGGATTATTGGCTCTGCACCAGGTTACAGATGATATAGTGGGTTATTGGCTCTGCACCAGGTTACAGATGATATAGTGTGTTCTTGGTTCTGCACCAGGTTACAGATGATATAGCAGGTTATATAGGCTCTGCACCAGGTTACAGATGATATATTGTGTTATATATTCTGCACCAGGTTACAGATGATATAGCAGGTTATATAGGCTCTGCACCAGGCTACAGATTATATATTGTGTTATATATTCTGCACCAGGTTACAGATGATATAGTGGGTTATAGGCTCTGCACCAGGTTAGAGATGATATAGTGGATTATTGGCTCTGCACCAGGTTACAGATGATATAGTGGGTTATTGGCTCTGCACCAGGTTACAGATGATATATTGTGTTATATATTCTGCACCAGGTTACAGATGATATAGCAGGTTATATAGGCTCTGCACCAGGTTACAGATGATATATTGTGTTATATATTCTGCACCAGGTTACAGATGATATAGTGGGTTATAGGCTCTGCACCAGGTTAGAGATGATATAGTGGATTATTGGCTCTGCACCAGGTTACAGATGATATAGTGGATTATTGGCTCTGCACCAGGTTACAGATGATATAGTGGGTTATTGGTTCTGCACCAGGTTACAGATGATATGGCAGGTTATATAGGCGCTGCACCAGGTTACAGATGATATATTGTGTTATATATTCTGCACCAGGTTACAGATGATATAGTGGGTTATTGGTTCTGCACCAGGTTATAGATGATATAGCAGGTTATATGCTCTGCACCAAGTTACAGATGATATAGTGGGTTATAGGCTCTGCACCAGGTTACAGATGATATAGTGGGCTAAAGGCTCTGCACCAGGTTACAGATGATATAGTATGTTATAGGCTCTGCACCTGGTTACAGATGATATAGTATACTATAGGCTCTGCACCAGGCTACAGATGATATAGCAGGTTATAGGCTCTGCACCAAGTTACAGATGATATAGTGGGTTAAAGGCTCTGCACCAGGTTACAGATGATATAGTATGTTATAGGCTCTGCACCAGGTTACAGATGATATAGCGGGTTAAAGGCTCTGCACCAGGTTACAGATGATAATAGTATGTTATAGGCTCTGCACCAGGTTACAGAGGATATAGTGTGTTATATATTCTGCACCAGGTTACAGATGATATAGCGTGTTCTTGGTTCTGCACCAGGTTACAGATAATATAGCGTGTTCTTGGTTCTGCATCAGGTTACAGATAATATAGCGGGTTACACACTATGCACCAGGTTACAGATTATATAGCGGGTTACAGGCTCTGCACCAGGTTACAGATATAGCGGGTTATAGGCTCTGCACCAGGTTACAGATGATATAGCAGGTTATAGGCTCTGCACCAGGATACAGATGATCTAGCAGGTTATAAGCTCTGCACCAGGATACAGATGATATAGCAGGTTATAGGCTCTGCACCAGGATACAGATGATATAGCAGGTTATAGGCTCAGCACCAGGATACAGATGATATAACAGGCTATACGCTCTGCACCAGGATACAGATGATATAGCAGGTTATAGGCTCAGCACCAGAATACAGATCGCCTCACTCAAGGTGTCGGAAGTTGAGCTGGACCACTGATCCCAGAAGACACAGAGGCAGGCTCCCACCACAACAAGTCCCTTATGCTAATTAATTATCAGAGGGTTTTAATGCTGGTCGTCTGGCTGACCAACCCTATTCTACCTGTAAGTTGTGCTCCGTGTGACAGAAGAAAGTCCTCCTGTATGTGAGCCCCTACACTCCCGAATACCTTCTCATCCGTCTTACCAGCAATACTTTCAGCGGTCGCTATACGGCTGCCTGTCCCATAACCCTACAACTTAAACGCTCTGCCCATATTGAAAAAGAATTTTCCGTGGAAACAAAGATTTCTCTAATTGCCAAAGAATGTCGGTTTTGGAGACATCAACTCCACCCAATGTACCATCTTCAGTTCCTCCGCAATCATCACCAGCCCCATCCAACCTCGGTTTCATCACAAAACACATGCACACGGCTGGCAAAGCCAGCAGCGCCCCCCCCAGCCGGTATGAAAGAGCCTTCTCCCACCGAAAGTTCCCATTTGCAACCTCTAAACTACAAAATGGAGACCGTGTGGCAGCCAAGCGGTGGCCCGGACTGGCCAGACGCTCGCAGAATAAGACGCTCCCAACATGCCGACATCTCCCGGACATTTATAAAGTGTAAATTAAACACATCCGTAGTTTAGCAGAGGCTCTGCAAGATGGAGTACGTTAAATGAAGAGCGTGGTTGTGATCCTATTAATAATGTGTGGAGAACTCTGAAATCCGTCTCTCTGTATTGATCGCTCTACAGTGTCCCATCATTTTGCAGGCGTAATCCAGGCAGATTTACCTCATAATGAATATCATATGAGTGTGGTTTTCGGTCTGTCCAAGTGCCAGGAAGCAGCTGATCAGGGGTTAAATTACAGCCACTACTCCCACACCACGCAGAATCTCAGGGGTTAAACATGACGCATACTATAGGAAGAAAATTCACCTCAATCCACCTCGCAGGATTCCCGAGTGGAAAACCAGTTATTACACATTTTATGCTACTTTTTAAATCCCAAATTCCCCGTCATGGACACTCAATACAGTAAGAAAATTTATTTCGCAGCAATTATTCCCACACAAAGCGAAGAGATAAAGGGCAAAAATTGGCACTGAAGCCTTGTGGGTAGGGACATGCACATTAAATAAAATCACTGGGGCCAATGTTATTTTCATTTAATTTTGCCAGAAATATACAGGAGACAATGTGCTGGTAGACAGTCAGTTCTTGAGGTGGGGGAGGCCATGAGACCTGCAATGTAACACCGCCCCTAGTGGCCTTTAGATGGCGTTACCCGATAGAATCCTAGGCCTTCTTATTGCATTTATTCTGGGAGGCATCCCTCCCATTGTCCCCCGCGACGGGCATGGGAGAGCTGTCATTTGAGATTTTAAATCGCATTTCTAGGTACATACCAGCGTAATTAACGTCGGTATGTACCCGATATGTGCCCGGATGTACCGCATCGCGAATGCGATGCTTAGTACATCCCGCCCGATGTGTGCTGCGTGGCGCTATATCCTGCTGGAAGTGGCCATTATAAGACAGGCAGGCTGATAGGGATGCAAATGGTCAGTAACATTGCAGGCACACTTAAATGATGCTCAATTGGTATTAAGAGGCCCAATGTGTGTGAGGAAAACATTCCCACAACCATTACGCCACCACCAGTCTGAGCCCCTGACACAAGGCAGGATGGATCCATGTTGTTTGTGCCAAGCTCTCACCCTGCCATCTGCATGTCATAGGTTTGGCCAGATCAACAACATGGCGGATGGGAGAAGAGCCCCAGGCCTCCACATAAAAACAGGCCCATGATAATAACTGGCTACACAGCTGGCGTACACGCTCAGCGATAAATAATGAGTATTACAACTTTATTTCTATTTTCCACATAAAATGATGCAGTTTTTTTTTTACTTTAATGACTTTAGGGAGACATTGGGGCTGATCGTGTAGGGGGTGTACATGCCCACATAGCACTGGCCACACCCACACAACACTGGCCACACCTCCCCTGCAGCTGACAATAGGGGGTGTATTTACTAAAGTGTGGGTTTTTAGAAGTGGGGATGTTGCCCACAGCAACCAATCACATTCTACTTTACATTTATCTAGCACCGTCTAGGAGATCATAGCTAAAATCCTATTGGTTGATATGGGCAACATCTCCATTTCTAAAAAGCTGCACTTTAGCAAATATACCCCAAGGCCCTTAATAATTTTCAGCACCAGGTCCACCCGGCCCTTAATCGCCCCTAGTGGCAGCAAAAATGTAAATTTGTCAGTCCAGGCAACATGTCTCCGTTCCTCAATGGTCCGGGGTGTCCTGTGCTCACTGTAGCCTCAGTTTCCTCTTCAGGTGATATTAGAGTACCCCATTGTGGTCTTCTGCCGTTATAGCCCATCCAATTAAAGGTTTAATAAGACACACAAGCCATCTCATCTGGCGTCAACAAAAATTGCACAGTCAAAGCCCCTTGGATCACATTGCTTTAAGCAACAACTGAACCTCTTGACCATTTTGTACGGTTATATTCATTGAGATCTTGACACATGTTTGGCTGATTAGATATTCACACTAACAAGCAGGAGTACCTAATAAAGGGGCCACTGCATGCATGTATATAAAATATAAATCACTACACTGCTCTATTTGCACTTTCATGCTTTTAGGATTGGATTGCGCAGTTCCCAACATTTCCGGAAATAAGTTACAGATATCTCTCTCCGCTATACATCGGCTCCTGTGACTGTTATTTCCGCAGCTTCACGCAAAGGGCCATTTAGCGCCAATCTACCATAGTTATTCAAAACTGTTTAACAAACTGGGGACTTTATTGGACGTGATCGGAAAAATGGAGCAATTCTGTGGCTTAGACAAGTTCACTTCTTCATTAGTGACAGAATGATATGGAAAGCGATGGATAGCGGAAGAGGCACTACTCCCCCCACCCATGCCATTCCTCCCCATCTGCTGCTGAGCCTAGACTCAGGATCCCATCCAGGCGACATCACTCCCTGCATGGCACACCTGGAGATCCGGCCGGAACCCAATGCAGTCACCAGTATCACACGGCACACATACAAACTTCATCCCAAGAATCCGCAAGTAATCTAACAATGGCTGTCCAGCTATTGTGGAACTACATGTGCCAGCATGCCTGTCCCAGTGGAAAGGTCTGTCTTTTCCGCCAGAACAGAATACAGGCTGGCAAGTTGGGGCTCTCCCGCTGGCTGTAATCACCGAGTGCAGACACTTAGAGGGGACTGAGGGACCTGGCAGAGGCCCAGCACATGCTTTCCAAAGTCACTCAGCAATGTGAGGAATTGAGCCGATCTGTTAGCACAGGTAATGTAGACACAGAGGATTATAGGGTTCTCGTGTGATAAATATTCTGTGTACTTTACGCTGCATTCCCCCCATTACTGTAATCCCCTCACGCCTGCTTGTCATTTCTCCGCCTATATGTGGGGATAGATCTTTGTACTGGGCAGGATGCCAATTCCCTCAATAATTAGGAGCAACCCCACACACCCACCATAACATAGTCACAAATAACCAGCAGTAAACAATTAGCTTGGACACACAAATAACTGTTATAAACACTCCTGTCATTCTTCTAGGTCCTGTCTCCTCCTGTCATTCTTCTAGGTCCTGCCTCCTCCTGTCATTCTTCTGCGTCTCTCCTCCTCCTGTCATCCCTCTGCATCTCGCCCCCTCCTGTCATCCCTCTGCGTCTCGTCTCCTCCTGTCATTCTTCTAGGTCCTGCCCCCTCCTGTCATCCCTCTGCGTCTCTCCTCCTCCTGTCATCCCACTGCGTCTCGCCCCCTCCTGTCATCCCTCTGCGTCTCTCCTCCTCCTGTCATCCCACTGCGTCTCGCCCCCTCCTGTCATCCCTCTGTGTCTCGTCTCCTCCTGTCATTCTTCTAGGTCCTGCCCCCTCCTGTCATCCCTCTGCGTCTCGCCCCCTCCTGTCATCCCTCTGCGTCTCGCCCCCTCCTGTCATCCCTCTGCGTCTCGTCTCCTCCTGTCATTCTTCTAGGTCCTGCCCCCTCCTGTCATCCCACTGCGTCTCGCCCCCTCCTGTCATTCTTCTAGGTCCTGCCCCCTCCTGTCATCCCATTGCGTCTCGCCTCCTCCTGTCATCCCTCTGCGTCTCGCCCCCTCCTGTCATCCCTCTGCGTCTCGCCTCCTCCTGCCATCCCACTGCGTCTCGCCTCCTCCTGCCATCCCTCTCCGTCTCGCCTCCTCCTGTCATTCTTCTAGGTCCTGCCCCCTCCTGTCATTCTTCTAGGTCCTGCCTCCTCCTGTCATTCTTCTAGGTCCTGCCTCCTCCTGTCATTCTTCTAGGTCCTGCCTCCTCCTGTCATTCTTCTAGGTCCTGCCTCCTCCTGTCATTCTTCTAGGTCCTGCCTCCTCCTGTCATTCTTCTGCGTCTCTCCTCCTCCTGTCATCCCTCTGCATCTCGCCCCCTCCTGTCATCCCTCTGCGTCTCGTCTCCTCCTGTCATTCTTCTAGGTCCTGCCCCCTCCTGTCATCCCTCTGCGTCTCTCCTCCTCCTGTCATCCCACTGCGTCTCACCCCCTCCTGTCATCCCTCTGCGTCCCTCCTCCTCCTGTCATCCCACTGCGTCTCGCCCCCTCCTGTCATCCCTCTGTGTCTCGTCTCCTCCTGTCATTCTTCTAGGTCCTGCCCCCTCCTGTCATCCCTCTGCGTCTCGCCCCCTCCTGTCATCCCTCTGCGTCTCGCCCCCTCCTGTCATCCCTCTGCGTCTCGTCTCCTCCTGTCATTCTTCTAGGTCCTGCCCCCTCCTGTCATCCCACTGCGTCTCGCCCCCTCCTGTCATTCTTCTAGGTCCTGCCCCCTCCTGTCATCCCATTGCGTCTCGCCTCCTCCTGTCATCCCTCTGCGTCTCGCCCCCTCCTGTCATCCCTCTGCGTCTCGCCTCCTCCTGCCATCCCACTGCGTCTCGCCTCCTCCTGCCATCCCTCTCCGTCTCGCCTCCTCCTGTCATTCTTCTAGGTCCTGCCCCCTCCTGTCATCGCTCTGCGTCTCACCTCCTCCTGCCATCCCACTGCGTCCTGCCTCCTCCTGTCATCCCTCTGCATCTCGCCCTCTCCCGTCATCCCTCTGCGTCTCGCCCCTTCCTATCATCCCTCTGCGTCTCGCCCCCTCCTGTCATCCCTCTGCGTCTCGCCCCCTCCTGTCATCCCTCTGCGTCTCACCCCCTCCTGTCATCCCTCTGCGTCTCGCCCCCTCCTGTCATCCCTCTGCGTCTCGCCCCCTCCTGTCATCCCTCTGCGTCTCGCCCCCTCCTGTCATCCCTCTGCGTCTCGCCCCTTCCAGTCACCCCTCTGCATCCCTCCCCTTCCTGTCAAGTCTTTGCATCCCTCCCCTTCCTGTCACCCCACTGCATCCCGACCCTTCCTGTAATCCCTCTGCATCCCTCCCCTTCCTGTCACCACACTGCATCCCGCCCCTTCCTGTTATCCCTCTGCCTCCCGCCCCTTCCTGTCTTCCCCCTGCATCATGCCCCTTCCTGTCATCCCTCTGCATACCGCCCCTTCCTGTCATCCCTCTGCATCCCACCCCACCTGTCATCCCTCTGCATCCCGCCCCTTCCTGTCATCCCTCTGCCTCCCGCCCCTTCCTGTCTTCCCCCTGCATCATGCCCCTTCCTGTCATCCCTCTGCATCCCGCCCCTTCCTGTCATCCCTCTGCCTCCCGCCCCTTCCTGTCATCCCTCTGCCTCCCGCCCCTTCCTGTCTTCCCCCTGCATCATGCCCCTTCCTGTCATCCCTCTGCATCCCGCCCCTTCCTGTCATCCCTCTGCATCCCGCCCCACCTGTCATCCGTCCAGAGGTCAGCAGCACACCCTTAAAGCTGGGTACACACATGTAGATACATCGTTCGTTCAAACAACGAAAGATATACCAATAGCACATCGATGGGTGTGTACATCCGATATGTCTTTGACCAACGTCCTTTACAGACATATCTGGGCGACCCTGCAGTATCAGTATCCTGTAGATATATCCATGCATCTGCATGTTTATACGGACGACCCACTGACCTCCCATAGACTGGAAGCAGGGACTGTCGACGATGACATGAAAATCAGGAGGGCAAATTTAAGGGCGGAATTCAATTGATTACGCGGTCCGGATATCCCGTCTAAAGTGACAGGAGATCGCGGGCCGCCATTCAATTGCTGCCGTTCTTCGCGCTGATCGCGCCCATAGAGGTCAGGTTTAGCCGCGTAAAGCAGCTAAACCCGACCAAAGTGCTGGGCGCGATCGCGAAAAGTTATGTTTGGGCGCCCAAACATGTCACTTTTCGCACATTTCAGCTCTCATCCCCCAGGGGCTGCGAGCTGAAATGTAGCACTTGGCAGCTGATCGCGCCCGACAGGAGCAAGAATAGAATAGCTCCGTCGGGCGCGATAGGGGATGAAAACAATTGAATTCCGCCCTAAGTGTCCGCCCTGTTGTGATGTCTGGCTAGCATATCGAACGGCCGATTGGTAAGTGTGTATAGCTCCCCAAATTGGCTGCTCAATCAGCGAGACGGCTGGTTGCTTAACATCATCTACCTGCGACCAGTCTCTCCTGTCATTCCGATGTGTTCTGCCCCTGCAGGCAACACTCACCCGCCTTCCTGTCATCCATCTGGATACAGATGGGTCAGCGTCACAATGTATCTCCAGCAGATAAATCCTCGGAATTTCAAAACCTGTTCTTGGTTAATGTGAAAAAAATAATCAAGATATCTGATTATTATAACCTGCAGGTGTCTGATATAAAGACATTTAGGGGGTATATTTACTAAAGTGAGAGTTTTTAGAAATGGAGATGTTGCCCATAGCAACCAAATTCTAGCTATTAACTTCTAGAAGGCTCTAGTTAAATGTTAAGTAGAATCTGATTGGTTGCTATGGGCAACATCGCCATTTCTAAAAACTCTCACTTTTGTAAATATGCCCCTTAGTCGGTGACTAAAATCTCTCCTGACAGTAACACACTACAACACCGAATAGCAGGAGGATTAAGCTGCTTTCTCTAATCACATAGACTTCACTGTATCTTATTTCACATTGAATCCAGATGACATCAATCTGTCTGAAAACATTTCATGTTCATGTAGTAAAGAGCGACAATTTTACCATGATAATGATTTGTGCATTTAATGGAGAGACTGTTGTATCTCTCATCTGTGTAGCTCCAGGGCGCAGGAAGCATGTGATGTGCGTGGAGATATATACACACCAATACTTGTGCACCACGGCACTTTGCAGGGCGGCCTCGTGCACCACGGCACTTTGCAGGGCGGCCTCGTGCACCACGGCACTTTGCAGGGCGGCCTCGTGCACCACGGCACTTTGCAGGGCGGCCTCGTGCACCACGGCACTTTGCAGGGCGGCCTCGTGCACCACGGCACTTTGCAGGGCGGCCTCGTGCACCACGGCACTTTGCAGGGCGGCCTCGTGCACCACGGCACTTTGCAGGGCGGCCTCGTGCACCACGGCACTTTGCAGGGCGGCCTCGTGCACCACGGCACTTTGCAGGGCGGCCTCGTGCACCATGGTCTATGATTACCACTGCTGACAATGATTAGACAGGTAGCAGGGCACAGGTTTGTTTTTATCACCTCTCACCCATCATTAATGGGTTAAAGGTTAACTAGGGATCCACTTCACGGAAGACATAGGACTACTGCAGGTCAGTCATGTGTGTGAGCGCGGGGGAGGGGGAGAAGTAACAGAACAGAAAAAAGCACCCAGAACTACAGGAACGTCCTATGTATTTATAGGCAAGATTGCAGTTACACAGATAAGAGAGGCATCAACAATAAAGATGGGAGACCTCATCCTAAACAGGACAACCCTGTCACACACACACACACAGTCACATACACATACACAGTCACACACACACACAGTCACACACACACACAGTCACACACACACACCTCTTACAATCCTGACCTTGGGCGGAATTCAATTGATTACGCGGTCCGGATCTCCCATCTAAAGTGACAGGAGATCGCGGGCCGCTATTCAAGTACTGCCGTTTTTCGCACTGATAGCGCCCAAAGTGGTGGGGTTTGGCCGTGTAAACCAGCTACCCCCGACCAAAGTGCTGGGCGCGGCCGCGAAAAGTGATGTTTGGGTGCCCAAACCGGTCACTTTTCGCACATTTCAGCTGGTACCCCCGCTGGGGCTGCGAGCTGAAATTAAACGCTGGCAGCTGATCGAGCCCGACAGGAGCAACAATTGAATAGCTCTGTCAGGCGCGAAGTTGGGTAGAAACAATTGAATTCCGCCCCTTGTCCACTATCATATCAGAATGATCTTAAAGGGGCCTATCCATTTAACGACATGAAAGTCTGAACGTCCAGCGTTCAGACTTTCATGTCGCTGAGGTGCGTCTTCAGTGCAGGAGCCCAACCTCCCTATCTATTAACACGTGGAACCTGATGATCATCGTCAGGTTGACCAGCATGTTCGATAGTCGGGGTCGGCAAGGACCCAGCGTGCACGCGCATCGCTGGTCCTTGGCGGCTATCCACTTGCAGACTTTCTGCATGATCCGACCAAAACCTCCTGGTTTTGGTCGCATCGTGCAGAAAGTCGGCAAATGGATAGGCACCTTTAGGGAGCCACAAAGAGGGAAGATGGAGGCCATGCGAGAGACTAGAAAAGTGATAGGCCCCTCACCTCTTTGTAGCTGGATCGTGGCCTGCAGCTATCCTAGAGGTCCACCAACACCCTAAACCCGAAGGTAGGAATATTTAGTTAAGTAAATGATAGCAATAGGCCTATCCCGGACCCAAGAGACACTATATAAATTTATTGCACTGTATATAGTAAATAAATTTGTATTCTAAAAAGACAAATCAGTAAGCAAATATTCAACACATATATATGGTCTGCATACAGAAAATTACACTCATAATAAAATAGGATAAAATGTGAGAAAAGATTATCTCAAATATACAGTCCACGATCTTGTTCCAAATTGTATATGAGGAGCACCAGCTGCATACTCCAATATAATACGAGAGACTACCCTACAGACCCTTAGAACACAGCGCACCCCCAGCTATCTCCGCCAGGCAGAGGACTCAAAGATCCTCAGCCCATCCCAATCTCACAGGATGCTTCTGAATGGTAAAAAAATGAAAGCATTTTTAAAATGCATGGAGTCACCGCCTCTCCACCCCACAGCATAGATCCACCACCTCCAAACCCCACACAGCATAGATCCACCACCTCCCCACCCTCACACGATAGATCCACCACCTCCAAACCCTACACAGCATAGATCCACCACCTCCAAACCCCACACAGCATAGATCCACCACCTCCAAACCCTACACAGCATAGATCCACCACCTCCAAACCCTACACAGCATAGATCCACCACCTCCAAACCCTACACAGCATAGATCCACCACCTCCAAACCCTACACAGCATAGATCCACCACCTCCAAACCCTACACAGCATAGATCCACCACCTCCAAACCCTACACAGCATAGATCCACCACCTCCCCACCCTACACAGCATAGATCCACCACCTCCCCACCCTACACAGCATAGATCCACCACCTCCCCACCCTCACAGCATAGATCCACCACCTCCGCACCCCCCCCCACAGCAAAGATCCACCACCTCCGCACCCCCCCACAGCAAAGATCCACCACCTCCGCACCCCCCCCCACAGCAAAGATCCACCACCTCCGCACCCCCCCCCCCCCACAGCAAAGATCCACCACTTCCCCACCCCACACAGCATAGATCCACCACCTCCAAACCCCACACAGCATAGATCCACCACCTCCCCACCCCCCCCACAGCGTAGATCCACCACCTCCCCACCCCCCCCACAGCAAAGATCCACCACCTCCCCACAGCAAAGATCCACCACCTCCAAACCCCACACAGCATAGATCCACCACTTCCCCACCCCACACAGCATAGATCCACCACCTCCCCACCCCACACAGCATAGATCCACCACCTCCACACAGCATAGATCCACCACCTCCACACCCCACACAGCATAGATCCACCACCTCCACATCCCACACAGCATAGATCCACCACCTCCCCATCCCACACAGCATAGATCCACCACCTCCCCACCCCCACACCATAGACCTACCACCTCCCCACCCCCACAGTGCAGAGCCACCACCTCCCCATCCCTGCAGCATAGATCCACCACCTCCCCATCCCCGTAGCATAGACCCACCACCTCCCCATCCACGCAGCATAGAGCCACCACCTCCCCATCCCCGTAGCATAGAGCCACCACCTCCCCATCCCCGCAGCATAGATCCACCACCTCCCCACCCCCACACCATAGATCCACCACCTCCCCACCATAGATCCACCACCTCCCCACCATAGACCTACCACCTCCCCACCCCCACAGCATAGATCCACCACCTCCCCACCCCCACAGCATAGATCCACCACCTCCCCACCCCCACACCATAGACCTACCACCTCCCCACCCCCACAGTGCAGAGCCACCACCTCCCCATCCCTGCAGCATAGATCCACCACCTCCCCATCCCCGTAGCATAGACCCACCACCTCCCCATCCACGCAGCATAGAGCCACCACCTCCCCATCCCCGTAGCATAGAGCCACCACCTCCCCATCCCCGCAGCATAGAGCCACCACCTCCCCATCCCCGCAGCATAGATCCACCACCTCCCCACCCCCACACCATAGATCCACCACCTCCCCACCATAGATCCACCACCTCCCCACCATAGACCTACCACCTCCCCACCCCCACAGCATAGATCCACCACCTCCCCACCCCCACAGCATAGATCCACCACCTCCCCATCCCCACAGTGCAGAGCCACCACCTCCCCACAGCATAGATCCACCACCTCCCCACCCCCACACCATAGACCTACCACTTTCCCATCCCCACAGCACAGATCCACCACCTCCCCATCCCCACACCATAGATCTACCACCTCCCCATCCCCACAGTGCGGAGCCTTAGCTGAATACTTCACAGGTAGAAATTTAGAGCCCCCACAATAGGTAAAATGTCCTTATTTACCCTGTGTCATATTACTATACAGACAACAGATTCATAAATAAGAATAATATATCCGGAGCAATAGAATAGTCATTCCATACTTCTAAATAATGCACAGTGTACACAGCTGTACATCTTGTGGTATGTAAATAGAAACACAAATGTAAATATAATTGAGATGTACATTATACATGTTGCAGATGAGCCGAATACTATGTATTTTATGGTACAAGAAAATAATGAGAGATGAGTATTTATTGCACAGTTATGGAGCAACGCTTATTGGTTAATTTACCCCAGTAATGTAGTTTCTGAAACCTCTCCTAGAGGAAATTCCCGCAAGATCTAAATGCAAAACTCCTAAATACTGGGGAAGTCTTAACCCTGTCATTGCTTTGTCTACAGATGATCCAATGTGTTACAGCTCCGACCTGTGGGGCAGGCCCTGCAACTGGGGGCATTTATTTCCTGTAACACTGCACAGAACCTCAGTGCACTCAAATAAATCTCTCACACCCGTCCGCTCGTCTGGACGATATTTACACAAGAGCAGAGTGCGGTCTGAGACCTCCAGAAAAGATCCACTTTACCTCCTGCATGTAACACGGCTCAGAGCTGGAGACCACAGCAGGACCCCTATATGTAACACGGCTCAGAGCTGGAGACCACAGCAGGACCCCTATATGTAACACGGCTCAGAGCTGGAGACCACAGCAGGACCCCTATATGTAACACGGCTCAGAGCTGGAGACCACAGCAGAACCCCTATATGTAACACGGCTCCGAGCTTGAAACCACAGCGGGACCCCTGTATGTAACATGGCTTCTGACCTGAAGACCCTGGAAGGAATAAATTGGTGACAGAACAATACATCATATTAATACTGTTCCCGGCCTCTCAGTTGATAAACACGGAAATAAACAACAGTTCCACCGACCACTGCGCCACTTCTATAGGGCAAGTAATAGGGCTCCAATGTGAGTATTCATACAGGTCCGCGTTATTACAAGAGGCACAGCACATCAAAAAATACGCATACACTGTATCATCACAGAATTGACATGGCAAGACTATGTCTTCTATCATACATGCACGTGACAATCATGGAATATACATGTGAAGATGGGGTTCCTCCATCATACATGACACAACAGTCACAGAATTTACATGGGAAGACAGGGATCCCTCATCATACATGCACATATGACAGTCATGGAATTTACATGGGAAGATGGGGATCCTCCATCATACATACATGACAGTCACAGAATTTACATAGGAAGATTGTGACAATCATGGAATTTACATGTGAAGATGGGGGTCCTTCATCATACATGCACATATGAAATTCACAGAATTTACATGGAAGACGGGGATCCTGCTTACATACACATATGGAAGTCACAGAATATACATGGGAAGATGGGGGATCCTGCTTACATACACATATGGAAGTCACAGAATTTACATGGAAGACGGGGATCCTGCTTACATACACATATGGAAGTCACAGAATTTACATGGAAGACGGGGATCCTGCATACATACACATATGGAAGTCACAGAATTTACATGGGAAGACGGGGGATCCTGCTTACATACACATATGGAAGTCACAGAATTTACATGGGAAGACGGGGATCCTGCTTACATACACATATGGAAGTCACAGAATTTACATGGAAGATGGGGATCCTGTTACATACACATATGGAAGTCACAGAATTTACATGGGAAGATGGGGATCCTGCTTACATACACATATGGAAGTCACAGAATTTACATGGGAAGATGGGGGATCCTGCTTACATACACATATGGAAGTCACAGAATTTACATGGGAAGACGGGGATCCTGCTTACATACACATATGGAAGTCACAGAATTTACATGGGAAGACGGGGATCCTGCTTACATACACATATGGCAGTCACAGAATTTACATGGGAAGACAGGGATCCCTCATCATACATGCACATATGACAGTCATGGAATTTACATGGGAAGATGGGGATCCTCCATCATACATACATGACAGTCACAGAATTTACATAGGAAGACGGGGATCCTGCTTACATACACATATGGAAGTCACAGAATTTACATGGGAAGACGGGGATCCTGCTTACATACACCTATGGCAGTCACAGAATTACATGGGAAGATGGGGATCCTGCTTACATACACATATGGAAGTCACAGAATTTACACGAGAAGACGGGGATCCTGCTTACATACACATATGGAAGTCACAGAATTTACACGAGAAGACAGGGATCCTGCTTACATACACATATGGCAGTCATAGAATTACATGGGAAGACGGGGGATCCACAACAGTGTGGGATGACACCTGTGTATCTTCGCGTTACACAGAAGTCTCAGTGGGAACGACAGCCGAAATCTGGGGGTACAGGTCAGCGCACACTGCAGAGGAATGCAGAGACCTCCGGCAGGCACACAACACACAGTCAATGGGGAATGACACAATGCCGGCAGCCTTTGTAAGAGGATTTACATTCTGACAATGTGCAACATTCTGTGTAGTGCGGATCCCAGCCCTGTGCCGACTACGTACTGAGCTTCCCGGTGTACAAAGAACTTATCTGCTCCTGTTATTGCCAGACACTGAGAGCGCCTTCACACACACACAGTAATACAGTTGATAGAGCGGGTGCCCGCTGTGTTCCTAAGAGCTTGCAATCTACCGTAACAAGCATTTCCCACAAAAGATCAATCGCCGCAGGTAGTCGGCATGAAAACAACAGCCGCCTGAATGCCCATTCTTACTATGTAACAGCAATCACCGGGCACTGCTCCCTAACCATTAATAAAGCCACGTATACCGATATTAAGAAAACAAACCCTTCATCCAGCTATAATTAAAACCACTTGCAGCCCCCTCCCCTCCTCTCTCTGACACTGCTGGATGTTTCCCCGGCACCGCTCGCAGCAACATATAGACCACTATTTATGCCAAGACCCTGCCTGGTAAATAATGCCAGATACCGTGAGTCACAACACACCACTCGCTAATGCCACAGGCCCACTACCATCCCCAGGGCTGGCCGGCCGCAGGTTACCCATTCTGCACGGCTGCAGGACCATTGTCTGGCACCAGCTCTGGGTGTAAATAATGACAGTAATGGTGATGAGCGTACAACAAAGCACAGGCCTGACTCAGCATGGCAGCAGCCAGGGGCGTCTGCCCCCCAATATAATGTGACCCCCACCTGGGACACAGCAAGAGACCACCCAGCCACACAGTAGGGGAACAGGGCTGTGACCTGTATTACAGAGAGCTGGTCACACAATCTGATGGAGAAATGACAGTGAATGAACAGAGCCCCGATTACAGCAAAGCGTTCTTCAGCCCTGATGTAACTGGAAGCCCCCCAGTCTGATTACTACACGGCATTACAGAACCAGCAGGACATCCAGACTAATAACACGCACAATCATTTCATGTGATAGAACAATAACTAACCAGCAACCCTGGTCTATCTGCCCTGCACCACTAATTTAGCAGCCATGCACACCAAATATAAATGCCTAGGACAGAAAATATAACATAACTGCCCTGTATCCCCAAATATAACCACTCGGCACCCCTAACCTAAACACCCAGCATCCCTAACCAAAACCGCCTAGCACCCCTAACTGAACCACCAAGCATCCATAGGCCAACCGCCCAGCATCCAAAATATATCCACCCAGCACCCCTAACCTAACCACCCAGCACCCCTAACATAACCAACCAGCATCCTCAAATATAACCACTCAGCACCCCTAACCTAACCACCAAGCACACCCAAATATAATAACCTAGCCACCCCTAACATAACCAACCAGCATCCTCAAATATAACCACTCAGCACCCCTAACCTAACCGCCCAGCACGCCCAAATATAATAACCTAGCACCCCTAACATAACCAACCAGCATCCTCAAATATAACCACTCAGCACCCCTAACCTAACCACCAATCACGCCCAAATATAATAACCCAGCACCCCTAACATAACCAACCAGCATCCTCAAATATAACCACTCAGCACCCCTAACCTAACCGCCCAGCACGCCCAAATAAAATAACCTAGCACCCCTAACATAACCGCCCAGCATCCCCAAATATAACCACCTAGGACACCAAATCTAACCGCTCACTACCCAAAATCTAACCGCTCAGCACCCCTAATCTAACCACCAAGCACACCCAAATATAATAACCTAGCCACCCCTAACATAACCAACCAGCATCCTCAAATATAACCACTCAGCACCCCTAACCTAACCACCAATCACGCCCAAATATAATAACCTAGCACCCCTAACATAACCAACCAGCATCCCCAAATATAACCACCTAGGACACCAAATCTAACCACTCACTACCCAAAATCTAACTGCTCAGCACCCCTAAACTATTCAGCACCCCTAATTTAACCATCCAGGACCCCTAACGCCCAGCATCCCTCCTTACTTACAAACAGTATCCCTTATAAAGATGCTCACATAACACAGCACTCTAATCCCTTAAAATAACCGCTCTGCACCCCAGATATAAATGTACCACACCTCGCAATATAGCTACTCATTCATTGCATCCCCAAAATAACTATACAGCGCAGTAATATAAATGCAAAGTGCCCTGAACCCGACATATAATTGTTCTGCATGACAGACAAAAATACATTGCACCCACATATTAATGCTCTGCACCCCAGATATAAATGTACCACACCTCACAATATAGCTATTCATTCATTGCACCCCCAATATGACCATACAGTGCAGGAATATAAATTCTAAGTGCCCTGAACCCGACATATAATTGTTCTGCATGACAGACAAAAATACTCTGCACCCACATATAGATGCTCTGTACCCTACATATAAATGTTCTGCACCCACATACACTTTGTACCCCATACAGGAATGTTCTGCACACCAGACACAAATACTCTGCAGCTCACATAGCTATGCTCTGCAGCCAACATGTAAATGCTATGTACCCCACACTAATGCTTTGCACCCAAACACAAAATGCTCTGCACCGCCCCGGGTACTCACCCTCCACAGCCAGAGACAGGGGCAGGACACACAGCAGCCACCACAGAGCCATCCTCAGCTCAGTGCACACTCACATCCATTGGCAGCATGCGTCGCTGGGGGCCCCGGGAGAGCGGCATGCAGGGGCCCGAGGTGACCGCAGGAGACAGAACCTGAGACTGAGGAGAGAAAGAGACTGAGCTCAGCCCAAACTCGGGTCATCCCAACTCTGCACTACACACGGGAGAGTCCTGCAGATGGCTGCACTCAGCCCCCTTACCCCCCAGCACTGATGCCCCCCTACTGCACCTCCCCACACCGGGTGTTTCCCACTGACACCCGCACCCTGACAGGAGCCCCCCACCCAGCATTTCCCAGAGCCCATCCTGCCCCACTCACATCGCACCCCCTCCTGCAGAATGGACCCGTCCTGACCTGTCTATCAGCAGAGAAAGCTGCAACAATGTCTACAGTTCTATCTATGGATGTACATTATACCCGGCCTGCAGTATACTGACCCCAATTATATATATATATATATATATATATATATATATATATACTGTATGTACATTATACCCTATACTGTCCCCAATTATATATATCTGTATGTACATTATACCCTATATATACTGTCCCCAATTATATACAGTATATCTGTATGTACATTATACCCTATACTGTCCCCAATTATATATATCTGTATGTACATTATACCCTATAAATACTGTCCCCAATTATATACAGTATATCTGTATGTACATTATACCCTATACTGTCCCCAATTATATATATCTGTATGTACATTATACCCTATATATACTGTCCCCAATTATATACAGTATATCTGTATGTACATTATACTCTATACTGTCCCTAATTATATATTAGACTATGTACATTATACCCTATACTGTCCACAATTATACTGTATATATATGTATGTACATTATACCTTATACTGTCCCCAATTATACATATCTTTAAGTACAGTATACCCTATACTGTCGCCAATTATACATATCTTTAAGTACAGTATACCCTATACTGTCCCCAATTATATATATATATATATATATATATATATCTGTATGTACATTATATCCTATACTGTCCCCAATTATATATATATATATATACATATATCTGTATGTACATTATACCCTATACTGTCCCCAATTATATAGATATGTATGTGCATTATACCCTATACTGTCCCCAATTATATATATCTGTATGTACATTATACCCTATACTGTCCCCAATTATATATATATATATGTATATCTATATCTGTATGTATATTATACCCTATACTGTCCTCAATTTTATATATATATATATATATATATATATATATACCCTATATCCTAATCTCTCCCAAAATATATACATGTCCTGTGAGTGCCGCCGTCCTACTACATTTTCTATGCCATCTGGGAGTCGACAGACACAGAGACAAGATAATATTTTATCTTGGAGTTTGAGGGAGTGCCGGCTAATGTATATATATATATATATATATATATATATATATATATATACACACACACATACATACATACATGCATACATACATACAGCATGTAAAATAAGTATTGAACACATCAACATTTATCTCAGTAAATATATTTGTAATGGGGCTATTGTACTGAAATTTTCACCAGCAACAACCCATGCAATCCACACATGCAAAGAAATCAAACCATAGATGCCCATAAATTAAGCTATGTATAATAATGTGAAATGACACAGGGAAAAAGTAATGAACACATGAAGGTAGGTGCAAAAAGGCATGGAAGGCCAAGACACCAGCTGAAATTTATCAGTAATTAGAAAGCAATCCTGCCCCTTGTCAGTGCAAATTAGTATAAGCTGGTTCAGTCCCAACTGATGGCCTATAAAAAGGTGTCTCATTACCAAGGTGTCACACAAGAAACATCTCATGATGGGTAAAAGCAAAGAGTGCTCTCAAGACCTTCGCAACCTTATTGTTGCAAAACATACTGATCGCATTGGTTACAGAAGGATTTCTAAACTTCTGAATGTACCAGTGAGCACTATTGGGTCCATAATCCGGAAGTGGAAAGAACATAATTTCACCATAAACCGGCTATGGCCAGGTGTTCCTTGCAAGTTTTCTGACAGAGGAGTGAAAAGAATATCAGAAAAGTTGTCAAAGAGCCAAGGACCACTTGTGGAGAGCTTCAGAAATGTCACGACCAGGGTTTCCCACATTGGGGACGACGGGTATTACCTGTGAAGGCGCTGTGGCGTGGTCCTTCCGGCGGAGGAGCTGGTGTCTGGCAGCAGGCATTGGCTGTGCGAGGTGTTCTGCAGGCACTGTGTCATTCTGGCTGGGGTAAGCCTGATGGTGTTTCCATTCCGTTCTGGTATGGGCGCCGCCATCTTGCTTCTGGTCATGTGACTTACTTGCTCCATCCTGGCGTGTCACATGCTCTCTCCGACCGTTCACGATCCTGCACTGAGTACTTAAGGGAGTTCAGAGCTCCCCATAGTTGCCAGTGCAACGTGTTTCACAGCGTATGCTGTGAGAGAGTTCCTGTGCTCCTGAGACCTGTCTGTTCCGTGCTCGCCTGTGCTCCTGCTGGATCCCAGCTTCCTAGCAGCCTGCATTGCTCTGCCTGCTCCCAGTCTCCTGCTGGAACCACCCTGCACCTTCCATTAACCCTCTCCCTGCCTAAAGACCTGAGTGTGCAGTTAACCCTGTCCCTACACTGCCTCCAGTTACCTAGCTCTCTGCAGCTATCCTGTTTCTACACTGAGCCATCTCAGTACTACTCAGTTATTCAACTACTCCATAACCTCTCTGTATCACATCACACCAGTATCAATTTGTAATCTGATATCCTGTCTGCAGTCTAGCAGTAACCATTTGGATTACAAATACTTTTTATTATTTCTGTCACTACCTGGACATTACCCACTCTTGCTTCACTTCAGTTTCAAGTCATCACCTCCCCATCTATATCCTGGACTTTATATTACACTGCACAACAATGAAAATGTTTCCGATGTGAAAATAGTTACTTCTAATTGATTTCAGCATGCAAAGAATGAATATGACATTTAAAACTCTCAGTTAGCTCTGAGTTCCGAGATATAGCCAATTTATGAGGATGTAGGGGTATTCCTAGTGACGTGGGCAGAATGGAGGGAATCTTACCAGCAATCTGCGTTTTGCGCAGCGGGGGCGGGGCCTAATTACCCAATTAAATGAATCAGTTATTTGTCCCCTCCCCTATTCAAATATATGCGATTCACGGGATTACCCCCACACAAGATAACTGTGGTGCACTGAGTGACAAGCATAGGGAGCCATTCCACCAAGACATCTCAGCAATGGAACAAAGATATCAGGGGAGGTGATCACTACTGATGGACAGTGACAAGAGATGCCCCAGAAGAGGAGTACAAGCGACAAGCAAAGAGAAAGCACCCCCATGAATAGGCCACTATATTACATAGTACTTTCCTATGCTGTATGTATGTTTCCTATGCTGTATGTTTGTTTCCTATGCTGTATGTTTGTGTCCTATGCTGTATGTTTGTGTCCTATGCTGTATGTTTGTGTCCTATGCTGTATGTTTGTTTCCTATGCTGTATGTATGTTTCCTATGCTGTATGTTTGTTTCCTATGCTGTATGTATGTTTCCTATGCTGTATGTTTGTTTCCTATGCTGTATGTTTGTTTCCTATGCTGTATGTATGTTTCCTATGCTGTATGTATGTTTCCTATGCTGTATGTTTGTTTCCTATGCTGTATGTTTGTTTCCTATGCTGTATGTATGTTTCCTATGCTGTATGTTTGTTTCGTATGCTGTATGTTTGTTTCGTTTTGTGTTCTTATTTGTGATTGATTGAATTAATACAACTGTTATTTATTTTCTATCAAGAAATATCAGATTATTTTAAAATAGCTTTTCACTATGACTATATTACTAATGTACATACAGTATAGTGCAAGTAGTGTAGCTCAAAAAATAGAGCTAGTAAAAACATTCTGAAATTATTTTAGTTTTTCTTGACCTCCGTAATGTATGACTATTTTTAGAAAGGAAACAAATTAAAAGTATTAATTTGTGTTTTCAGTGTACATGTCTTCAAGTTCACCCATTAAAAAACCCACTTTTCAGTTTAACAGGGGTATTCAATTTGGAGTGAAAATTTCGGAATCGGCGATAAATTATCCCTGATGACGTCATTTTCGCCGATTTCAATTATCCCCTTATTCAATTTCAAAGACTTTTCGCAGGTTGGAAAAGTCTTTGAAAAAAAACGGGGATAACTTTTCACCACTGAATAGGTGGCGAAAAAAAGTGCAGAATTGGGGTTTAGGGGTGCAGGCTTAAAAAAAATATCCTGCAACCCTGGGAATGTCATTTTAAAATAAACTGTGTCAAAAAAGTAAAAAAAAAAAATTAGGGACACCCGAAAAAAATTAAAAAAATTGGAGTGAAAAAAAAAAAAAATGTAAAAAAGTGTTTAAAAATAGGGAAATAGGTTCAGGGCTATTCTGTAAGTATGCGGCAGGTGTTTTCTAGAAAAGTGCTCTTCTGCAACACTTCTTCAATGTCGGAAAAAAAACACCTGCCGTGGCTTTTTAAAACCCCGACTTTCATTTGCAGGCTGAAACGGGGGTATCCATAGTGATCCCCCATGTATTGACAGCTATAGGGGGGTCCTACAATTTATTCCAGGTAAATCTAGTTTTCTTTCGCCGATCCTATTTCGCCGGCTCCCGTTTTCGTAGCTTTTTAATTGAATACGGGGATAAAGCGGGCGCGTGCCCGATACCATATCCCAGGAAAATCAGCGATGTGGAGCGAAAAGTCCAGCACGGACTTTTCGCTCCAAATTGAATACGGCTCTTAGTCTGTTCAGGTGTCTGCTCCTGTAATTACCTCGGGTCCACAACAAACTCAGATCCTAACAAGAAAGACCTGGAATTAGCAGGGACAATTGTTTCAAAGAAAACAATAAGTAATGCACTCAACCGCCATGGCCTGTATGCATGCTCACCACACAAGACTCCATTGCTGAAGAAAAAGCATGTTGAAGCTTGTTTAAAGTTTGCTGCACAACATTTGGACAAGCCTGTGAAATACTGGGAGAATATAGGGCCTGATTCAGAGCCGCTCGTAAGCGGCCGCTCGTTCATTCTGACCGATGTTCGCTCATCTGCGCTTGCGTACAGATTGTAATACGCATGCGCGAACCAGTCAGTGCAGCCGAAAATCGTTTGTTCGCAAAATAGCGAATGTCTGCTATTTTGAGTGACAGGAGGAGGCGTATGTGGGTGGTAACAGGGGAAGGTGCTTGAAAACGGGGAGTGGAATTCAGAACGCAGGCGTGCTTAAAGGTCAAAACGGGCGTTTTATGGGTGTGCATAATTAATACAGCAGCGTCAGCGACCACGTCACTTGTTTTTTTTTTAGTCAGAACTACTCGCAAAATAGCGGTTGAAAAAACCAACCACAAGAATAGCAAGCAGTTCATACGCTGTTCGATGTACTCGATTAATCTAATAAATAGCGGACATGACGTATGATGCGAGCGGCCAGGGGGCGTATTTTTCAAAATTTCGAGCACAAGTTTTGCTCGCTCGTTCAGACTTAGAGGCGTGAACAGACCGCAAAGTGCGAACGGTTCATTTGAATAGCCACCCCTTTTTTTTAAACGAACGACCGCAAATAGCGAGCGGCTCTGAATCAGGCCCATAGTCTGGTCAGATGAGACCAAAATTGAACTCTTTGGATGCCATAATACACGCCATGTTTGGAGGAGAAATGGCACTGCACATCACCCCAAAAGCACCATACCAACAGTGAAGTTTGGAGGTGGGAACATCATGGTGTGGGGCTGTTTTTCAGCATACGGTACGAGTCATTCTACCAGGATGCTGAAGATGAAACGAGGGTGGACATTTCAGCAAGACAATGATCCCAAACACACAGCCAAGGACACTCTCAATTGGTTTCAGAGAGAGAAAACAAAGCTGCTAGACCGGCCCAGCCAATCACCTGACGAATCCAATTGAAAATCTATGGAAAGAATTAAAGATCAGAGGGCCTGATTCAGACCCGCTCGCTAGATGCGTTCGCACGCAGCCGTCAGCTGCCAAAGTATGCAAATCCCGCGATCGCATGGCAAGGCATTAGCACGCCCACTATGTTTTAGCGTGCGATTGCGGTGTGTATTTAGACGCCCACCAGCCTGTCTTAAGACGCCCACTTTCCCTTAGTGATACACGTCATCTCCAGGCAGTGTATACAACAATCGGTAACATCGGACCCGTACGCAGCACTTGTGGCTGACCATACCCTACTGCTAGTTTTTCAGTGTGTAATTCAACCATGTGATGTGTACTATGACGCTGCATCTTAATTATGCACTCCTCTGAAACGGCGTTAAGATGCTCAGACACGCCTATGTGTATGCAGTCGGGACCCCGACGTTCTAAATGCCGGCCATCAGCATCCTGGCATGTGTCCGGCGGTAAATCATACCGATCCCCGTCTATGTACAAGTGGCAATCGCATGGACTGGTATGCGCACTGCGTGTTATAGGCATACGCACATTGCAAACATCGGCAGGCTACGTGCGAACGCAGCTTAGCGAACGGGTCTGAATCAGGCCCTGAGTTCATAGAAGAGACTAGTTTCTCCATACAGGAGGCGTCTTGAAGTTGTCATTACCAACAAAGGCTTTTGCACCAAGTATTAAATACATTTCAGTAAGCGTGATCAATACTTTTTCCCTGTGTCATTTCACATTATTACACATAACTTAATTTATGGACATCTATGGTTTGATTCCTTTGCATGTGTGGATTGCATGGGTTGTTGCTGACATTTGGTGAAAAATCATTACAATAGCCCCATTACATATATATTTACTGAGATAAATGTTGATGTGTTCAATACTTATTTTACCCGCTGTATATATTATATATTATATATATATACATACACACACACACACATTATATCCTATACTGTGCTCAATTATATATACCTGTATGTAAATTATACCCTATACTGTCCCCAATTATATATATATATATATATATATATATATATATATCAATATCAGTATGTACATTTTTTCCTATACTGTCCCTGATAGATATATATATATCTATCTATCTGTAGGGTATGTGGTAAAGTGCAATAGTGTATAAATAGTTAAAATTATATCAAGTAAACCACAGGCCTGAACCACCTCTATTAGACGGCCCATACACGGTGCGCTAAAGAAGCCGATCCGATGGATTGGTACGATATCGCACCGTGTATGGGCCTGATTTCATACAAAGCGTGCTCCTGTGGGGTCGTACATCGCATCGTTGATCGCACTGCAGAACCATGCAATCAGGGGATGCGATGTGCGATCCTATGTATTTCTATGCGGGTGAGGGATGGGGGAGCCGGCATATCGAGCGGTCGGCCACCCGATCGTGCCCTTTGTGCGTACCGCCCGATATGTCAGACGTCGGATCCCCCGTCGCCTCATCGCACCGTGTATGGCCGGCCTAACAGTGCAAGTATGTGCATAAGTGTTTACACAATGTGATTAAAAATAGTTTGCTAAATAAGTGAAAATAAATAATGAAAAATAGAAAAAATAGAATATAGTAAATTTTTGACAACAATTTAATATATAAAAAAACACAAATCTAGCCCCGAAAGCAACTACAAGTTGGACAACGCTAACTGGTTACCAACTAATTTATATATACAAAAGTACCAAATGCAGTGCAAATATGCTTACAATCATAAATACCATGTTTAATACACTTGTGGAAATAAAAGATAAAAAAATATAATATAAAATATAAAAAAGGTTGCAATCAACTCACAGCGCATTGAGGACTAAAAACCACAATTTTATAGATTTTAAAAATAATGATAAAAAACATGGGATGAAAAAGTCAATGCTTATCTGAATGAAATTCATTCAAAGGTTCATGAGGCGAGAGGAGCAGCCTTTCAACGCGTTTTGTCCGTGTGTTGTGGGGTGTCTCTATATTTTATACCCCTAGAGAGATAGGCACCAATTAATCTTGTGGCATCACTTCCGGTCCACGGGGGATCACCTATCTGTGTTTCATATAAATCATCCCCCCAAGGTATCCTTATGTGAGACTCTCGTGGTCCACATTCTGGATACTGAGCTGTTTATATAAAAAATACGTTTCTGGAAGTAATTAAATAAAAACTTAGCCGCGCACATATCCAGGTGCGCCACTTGTTGTGCTATGTCTTTCCGCCCAGTCTCCCTGCACGTCACTTCCGCCCGGTACTAGTTGTACATCACTTCCACCCGGCCTATGAAATACAGATGACTCTACATCCCGACTGGAGCTGGTAAGTACCCTAACCCTCCCCCTGCACCCTAAACCTAACCCTCCCACGGGGGTGCCTGACTCTAACCACCCCTTCCCCTAGCCTAACCCTAACCCTCCTTGGGGGTCGCTAAACGTAACCCTCCACCCCGCGGTTAACGCTAACCTGTCCCCGCCTACGTTCATTCGGGATGCCAGCTATCGGGATTTCGGTGTCGGGCTAAAGATAGCCATCTGTATTTCAACGCCTTTCTTTACTCCCAAGTCTGGCTTTCCACGTTGGGTTTCTGGCAGTCGGCATTCTGGACGCTGGTAACATAACTACATCCCGCCACATTAATTAGGCCTTAGACCTCTGTGCAATACACTAAGTGGTATATTATAACGATTCAAAAAAAAAATGGATCACAATCCATCTTTTCCTCCTGGTTTATGCAAATCATCCCTTACTGCCTGGTCATTGGGTAATATCTATTATGTAAATGATATCACTATAGATACTAATTTTCCACAATTTTCTGAAATCCAGGATAGAGTAGCAATTCCATCCAAAGTTTTTTTTTTTGGTTCTTACAAATTAGACACTTCCATTCCAAAATTAGTTCGACTCTGATTAGCAGACCTTTGACTTCTTTTGAGTCTATATGTTGGAGACGACCCTCTACTAGGGGTCTTATTTCTACTATTTACTCCTTATTAAGGGAAGAAGTAAGTTCCAATTTGGATTCTCATGAATTGGCGTGGGAACGAGATTTGCGGTACTCTATAGATGCTGAGGATTGGACGGAAATTTGGGACAACGCTGCCGCTAGTTCTATTTGCATCAAAATCAAGGAAAATATTTATAAATTGCTATATCGATGGTATTATGTACCATCACGGCTACAAGTAATGTTTCCCGATGTTGCAGATAGATGCTGGAGGGGTTGTGGTGGCGAGGGCAATTTTTTGCACATCTGGTGGACTTGTCCCAAACTAGCCAGTATAGGGCAGGAGGTTGTCGATCTCCTTTCGTGCCTCTTAAAGATCATGATTCCCCCTGATCCTCAGCATTTTCTACTTCCCTTAAACCTGCCCTCCCTATCCCGATATCAGAATAAGTTATTCCGACATATAGTATCTGCTATGACTTACCAAATTGCAGATTGGAAAAACCCTCATCCTTCTCCAATGCAGGCAATATTATCACGTATCTGGTATGTATACAAGATGGAATACATCAAAATCTTTTGATAAAATATGGTCCCCTTGGCTGACATACCAAAACATTTCCTCTCCATTCAACATTTAATTTTTTATTATTATTTTTTTAATTATATTTAGGTTGAAAGAGAGTTTTCCTACATAGAGTCCACCCATCTATTACTCCTCTTATTTTCCCTTGTTTTTCTTAAGGTTTTTTTTTCCTTTCCACTTTATCTCTTTTTTTCTTTTAGACTGTTTGCCACACCGTCGCTGCAAGATATTTTCCTTGCTTCTATATTCTCTATTTTCTTATACTGAGAAAATTCATTACTATATTATTATTTTGAAATGTTACAGTTCCAATTACAAAAGCATATCATGTGCTGTAATTTATCTTTGAATGTTGGACTGTACTATTTTAATGTGATTTGCTCAATAAAAAGAGTTAAAAAAATAAATAAAAATTTTTTAAAAATGGATTTTTAAATTGAATCCAATGGTGGGTGTCTTCCATTTTCTACAAAGTGTTTTATATGTGCATAGACTTATATGTAACATACTGTATGGAGAAAGCACCCTATGAGCTGCAAATATATAAGCAGCGCTAATGTTCTTTTAGAGATATCTTATATATAAAATAAATTGGTCTGCTTGTTTGTTTGTCACCCCTACACTGCTTGGTATGAAACCAACGGAAGGTGGTCCAGTTGGATCCTGGCCAGATTTTACGGGGGTTAAGGTCACGGTTGGACCTCCCGTTGGTGTACGCTGGGCAGAACTTTGACCCGGAGAGCCTGTTCTGAGGCTTGCACTGGATGGATTTGGATGAAAATTTCACAGAGAGGTAACCTCGAATCTCAGAAGAAATCCTAGGGGAATGAGGTCCCGATCAGACCTCCCGTTAGTGTATGCTGGGCAGAACTTTGACCCGGGGAGCCTGTTCCACTGGATGGATTTGGATGGAAACTTCACAGAGGGGTGGCAATTGGTCTGGGATGGCTAGCTTAATAACTTGAAGATTAGGTCCCGGTCAGAACCTCCTCTTTTTGTACACGGGGCAGATATTTGACCCAGGGAGGCTGTTCTGGGCCTTCCATTGAATGGATTTGGATGAAAACTTCACAGAGGTGAAACCAACTCGAGGTGGTCCTGTTGGATATTGGCCAGGTTTTAGGGGGGCTAGGGTCCTGGCCGGACCTCACATTGGTGTACGATGGGCAAAACTTTGGGGAGCCTGTTCTAAGGCTTCCACTTGATGGATTTGGAACGGAAACTTCAAAAAGGGGTAACATTATATCCCAGAAGACATACTAGAGGGTTGAGGTTGAGGTTGGATGCTGGGTAGAACGTTGGCCTGTAGAGCTTCTTCTGAGCCTTCCACTGGATGCATTTGGATGAAATATTCACAGAGGGGTGGCAACTGGTCTGGGATGCATAACTAGTGCTGGGATCACAAATGCAGCAAGGAGGTGTCTGCGTTTGCATCAGAGATTGGCAGATTTGCACAGTGGCTGGTGTGTGGCTCTGCAAATTTGTCCATCTCTGAATCAGGCCAAATGTCTTTGTGAGAGATGTTATTGTTTAGAATTGTGGAGTGAAACTGTGGCTTTGTGACAAGGTTTTGATAATAGTGGGAAGTAGACCAGGAGTGTGCGGTCACTGGGAAATAATGCACGGTCATGTGATCTAGTGTGTCTAATCATGTTGGTGGGATCTGTCTCAATATAATAGCATTATATATATATATATATATATATATATATATATATATATCTATATATATATATATATTTATTTATTATTACCAGTTATTTATATAGCGCACGCATATTCCGCAGCGCTTTACAGAGAATATTTGGTCACTCACATTAGTCCCTGCCCCAGTGGAGCTTACAATCTATACTCCCTACCACATGCTCACACACACTAGGGTTAATTTCTGTTGGGGGCATATTAGCCTACCAGTATATTTTTGAAGTGTGGGAGGAAACCGGAGTACCTGGAGGAAACCCACACAAGCACAGGGAAAATATACAAACTCCACACAGTTAGGGTCGAGGTGGGAATAGAACCCATGACCCCATGACCACATACAGCAGCCGGAAAACAGCACACCAGTCCAGGGTTCTCGTGCAAGCTGGTTGGAACTGGTCTTTATTGTGCCAAAGTACATAAACAAAACATAAGTCCTAGCCCGGCTGGGCACTAGCTACACAGCAGATTCCCTCACTATAATAATGGTAGGGCCTATTGCCTTCACCATCAACAAAACACGTGCACAGTACTTACAAGGATTATAACCAAGTGTTTCTGAACAGGCTAGTCTGCCTGCTCTCCCAGGTGTGAGCCATAAACAAACCCAGCTTATATTAGCAGTGTCCAGGTGCAAGCCCTTAGGAGCCTGCTGTCAGGCTGAAAGACCCAACACTTGGAGTGGCCTGTGGATGGAGCCCTCCCTCTCCTCACATCCACACCCCCAGGACCCAATCCGGCTTTTCTCAAAAGCCGACACTCTGGTCTGTTAGCACAACAGACTTCTCCTGGGGGTTTTAGAACACGTAGGCCAAAAATCTAGAACAAGCGTATCTGCCATTGACCACTTTACCAGTGCTTCTATCACAATATATATATATATATAAATATATATATATATTACTGTATATAGAGAGAGTATATATAATATTTGTATGTACCTTAAATACTATACTGTTCCTAACTCTCTCTCTCTCTCTCTCTCTCTCTATATATATACATACACTGTGTATGTGTGTATAGTTATATATATATATATATATATATATATATACACACACATACATTGCCAAAAATTATATATGTGTATATATATATCTATATCTATAAATATATATATATATATATATAAAATTGAGGACAGTATAGGATTTAATGATCATACAGATATATGGGGGTGTCAGACAGAGTGGGGGAGGGAACAGATCGGAGCTTAGGCAGGGCCATCAAAAGCAAGAGAAGGTTAGGGGTGTTGATTGTCTGTGGTACTTCTCATGCCGCAGACAATCAATAGCATACCAGGCCAGTGACTGTATCTAGTTTTATTGGGCAGCATAAAATATCCAAGACAAAAATAAATCATAACCTGTCTGGCTCTAACTAACATATATGCTCCCTCTCTCAAGGTGGGAGTACCTAATGTCTAATTCACACAATACAGCATTTAAAACATAGCACTTACATAAAGGCATAGCTATGTCTCTCAACATCTGCCTGTTCCCCAGATAGTGAGAGACTGCCCACAGAAACTTACACCCCTTTTATCAGCCTCTCACAGGCGGCTTGGCAATCAAGGCTGCTCATTGCCTGGATAATTACCACACAGAAGATAAGAACCTGGTACATACATACTTGCCCAGTGCTTTATCACATATCACTTCCCCCTGTTTCGACCTAAACAAAAGATACGGGACCAGTGGCGTCTCCAGTGGTGGGGCTGCAGCACGGGCCACAATTCAAATAGGGGAACCACACCAACTGCCAGTGATGTTTGGCAGCAGTTGGGATGACAGTTGGTGTTTGAGGCAGTCCCATATCTGCCTCAGGGCCTGATTAAGCACGGAACGCAAAGGAGAGAATGCACGCACTTGGCCGATGTTTTTGCACTGCGCATACAACGCACTGCGCGTGCGCGAACTAGCCAGTGCGATCGGGTTACGGTACACAGACTGCACACAGTGTGCACGCAGACCCTTCCGATACTGATTGACAGGAAGTGCTATTTGTGGGTGGTGACGGGGGGTGGTCAGGCGAACGCAGGCGTTGTAACGCCGTTATAGGGGCGTGCATAAGTAAGGCGGTGCGGCGGCATACGCAGCCATACCGTAATCTCTACACAGGAAGCGGACAAAATCTTGCGGCAGGTCAGGTCAACAACTATTATGCTAAATGGCTCCGATAGTTCTCGATGTTACCGATGTTTACACTGTCTTGTATTAGACGCCGCTGAGCGGGAAAAGACAGTTCGACGGCTGAGGGGGAGGAGTGGAGACCTCACGAAGAGAAGAGCGTCGCGGGAACAGCTCCGGCAGCCGCGGAAGACCAGAAGACGCCGTGAACAAGAGAGGAGATGGGAGGTGCCGGCTGAATGAAGAAAAATAGAGGAGGCTGCGCCACTGGCCAGGACAGGTCAGTGGCAGAAGACAGAAGGACCGGAAAAGTGCTGCAGTGGTGGAAAGAAAAAGAGCTAACGAAGCTCCCCACTGCCTCTCCCAACGTACCAGTAGGCGGCCTTGGGCCACCGGTATTAACCCCTCCCTAGACCACCAGGGTTGTCGGGCACTAGTCCCGTGGGGCACAATCAGGCAATAGGCCTGTGGGCCTTTCGGCGGGCACAAAGCCCGAGTGCTGTAAGCGGGCATTAGGCCCTATAGGGATGAATTGCCCCTTAGTTGCATGTGACCTGGGTATTAGACCCAGGTCACGTATCAAGTAAGTAGGCGAGCACTAGGCCCGTGGCCATCAGCCAGGCCCGTAGGCCTGAGCCTCCAAATAAGGTGTTCTGGGCATTAGGCCCGGATCACTAAAATGTGCCCAGGATTAGGTAGGCTTGTAGGTCTGAGCCCACAAGTATTCAGGGCATTAGGCCCAGGTTATAAAGTATGCCCCACAGTCAGGCAGGCCTGAGGCCTCAAAAATCATAAAGGGATTCTGGGCATTAGGCCCAGGTCCCTCCTGTGGCCTGTATTAGGCAGGCTTAAAAGCCTGAGCCCCTGGTAAGACCCTGGGCATTAGGCCCAGGGCCCTGAGCCCATTGAGAGTGGTGCTGGGCAATAGGCCCAGACCACTGGTATGGTAAGAAGGAAGCCCCTGTGTTGATGTACAAGAGAGATGTGAGTCGCTGTACGGCACTCACCCTCCAATTACCCCGTGGAGAGCTGTCGGGCTCCCACCAAAAGGTAGTGCTTTCCACAAGTCATCTAGAAGAGGAGCTGGCCATAGCTTTGTGGAATAGCACCATGATTTTACTCTTGTATGATTACTGTCTGTGATTGTTGTTCCATGCAGGGCAAAAGTTTAGTTGTTTATTGTTATACAGGCCACACTACACACGCTGTAGGTTGAGGGTGATATTGTCATAGCATGTGTAGTAGCGTGACACAGGTTTAGGTCCTGCACGGCTGTGGTCTGTATCCCCTTACAGGGACCTGTAGGCGAGTGAGCGGACGAAGAGCAAGAGTGGACACGGTGAGCAATATCTGTGTGCGTACTGTCTTTCGCTGTCTGTTTGTTCCTTTCTGTCTATCTTCCTTCTGGGCGGACAGTGGACCTTGCATCCCGGTGCAAGGTCGAGTCTTCACCTGGTGCGCGAGTACCTATAAATGAAACTCGGGACCTGAGGCCAAAAGTGCCAGTGATGATCCTCACTTAAAACCCAAATCTGTTTGTAGTGGTCCTTGGTCCGGTCGGCTTGAGTAAGGACGGTTCTCACATCATCTCCTTACTCCTAGGTAGTCGTGTCCGTGTGCAGCTTGGAATTCCAGGACCGTCTTGAGCAACATACGGCCTGAAGGTGAGAGGGTGCGACGCAATGCAAGATACTGAAGCGCACCTGCACGGCAGCAGGCACTGCGCCACACCCCTCTTATACACGCGCACTGCCATGCATGCGCAGATGCGCAGACATCGTCCGGGTGCGTGCGTCTTAGCACTTGCGTTCCTTGCTGAATCGGGCCTATTGTTCCTTCTTGTCCTACAATCAGAATTCTTCGGAGAAGCCGGTGGGGTGAATCTTCAGCATTGGATAACAAGGCTGTGTAAATATTTTCCCAAGCATATAGAATAAAAGAGTTTTCTGGAGAAGATCAGATTTCACAGAGACTTCTGTATAGTGATCAGCCCGAATGGTGCTGCCAAATGCACCGAGAAATAGGCTTTACAGACAGAAACAAACACAGGAGCGGAAATAACAGCAATGTGATTCGGAGCGGGAGATCCAGGGTGAGAAATTAAAATCTATTTGGTTAATTTTTCCTTCCAGCCTCTCCGAGCGTAAGAAATCCTTTTATTTCAGTATATAGATTGTGTCCTGGGCTGGGGACCCCCTGACCTGCAGATATGTGTGGGGCCGCCATGTACCCTCTGTTTGTTTATCTAGAGCAGCAATCGCCTCCTCATGGTCATAAACGGGTACATATTACTGTATACAACATTGGCTGCTGAAGGGTCACTATAATTACAGGCAGCTGCTGACCCCCTGACCACCCCTCACATCCTTTTACCCCAAGTATCAGGGGGGTCTACTGGTATGAGGTGCTGGAGGTCACTTTTAACCAATAATGTACCCACCTCTCTGTTGTCAGATTACATCTATGCACCCCCGGGGCTGGCAGAGTATAACCCTGAAATCCAGTCCATGCAGCTTTTATTGCCGTGGTTTCAGGAGGGAAGCTCAGGTGGAAGCCGGTTTCCTAGGAACACCTTTTGTCCTCATAATTAGTGCAGATCCTGTACATAAACCTGACATCCATAAAACACTAAATTCCCGATGCGTAATCGCTACTGTTCCAGCTATTTTCTGACATCAGCAGGGAAACATAAACCTGGACACAGACTTTATCCCAACGTCCATGAAACTTCTCTTCATACTGCAGCGTAAGAATTAGCACTTCAACCCCCCACATGCACACCTCTTCCAAATGGTTTTACCCCCCCCACCCAGCCTCCAAGCTCCACTACAGCTAAAATATTTGACTTCCCTAGAACCACTTTACAATGTCAGATGTCATGTGACATACAGTACACACGTTCAGTCCTACGTCCCAAGTTCTCTCACAAAACCGCCAAAGCCCATGATCTTGTCACTCCATACAAGTGACAGACTCGCCCATGTACAACTGATAAGCGGCCAGCAGTCTTATTCTCTCTCATGTTATACAGGAATTGTGGAGCCCTTTTCATGCGGAGACATTAGGCAGTGGCCTGTTATGCGGTGCGCTGGCCCTTGTGTGTCACATGTAATACTTATTCTGATTGGAGGTCTGGTTTTCTGTCTCATGGGGATGTGGCTGAACATCCCAAAGAAATAAATAAAAAATAAATAAAATAAATAAATAAAAATAAAATAAATAAAAATAAATAAATAAAATAAAAATAAATACATTTTTTAAAAAATTATTTAAAAAAATTATTCCCTGCCATTATAATAGGAATCGTAGGATGTGTGGGCTTGATTCACTTAAATAAATAAATAAAATTAAAAAAAATAATTAAAAAAAATAATTCCCTGCCATTATAATAGGAATCAAAGGAACTGTGGGCTTGATTCACTTAAATAAATAAAATAAAAATTATAAAAAAAAATTATTCCCTGCCATTATAATAGGAATCGTAGGAACTGTGGGCTTGATTCACTACTGTACGCAACTGCGATTATGCACACAAGCGGGCGATTGTTGCTTTCTGTGCATGCATCGCAGTGTGTAAACTAGCTATAGCGATTGGGACTGCGATCACAGAGGCTACGTAGACCCCTCACAGATTGATTGACAGGAAGCACCGTTTGTCGGTGGTGACGGGCGGTGTTGGGGAAACGCAGGTGTGCCAGTACGTTCGCATGAGCGTGCATAAACTATCCACTGCGATGCCATACGCAGTGTAAGATCTCATAATGTGCGTGGTTGTTAGCAATTTCTGAGTAAGGTCAGGGCTTGTACAAGTGTGCGTGAGCTGCGATGGTCCTCGATTGTACCGATGGTTTCGCTATTCAAAGTATTACGGATGTTTGCAATGTAAAGTGGGCATTCTTATAGAGTGCTAAGTTTGCATTGCGATCGCAATGGATTAGCATACTATCGCAGTTGAACTGCGTGCGTAAGCATTATTGAGTTCCGTAGTGAATCAGGCCCCCTGTTTGAGACAGGAGCTGGGTTGGAGAATGGAGCCGGATTAAAGACAAAAACTTGGATAGAGACAGGAGCTGGGTTGGAGACAGGAGCTGGTTGCAGACAGAAGCTGGGTTGCAGACAGGGGCTTGGTTGCAACCAGGAGCTGGGTTGTAGACAGGGGCTTGGTTGCAGACAGGGGCTGGGTTGCAGACAGGGGCTGGGTTGCAGACAGAAGCTGGGTTGCAGACAGGGGCTGGGTTGCAGACAGGGGCTGGGTTGCAGACAGGGGCTGGGTTGCAGACAGGAGCTGGGTTGCAGACAGGAGCTGGGTTGCAGACAGCAGCTGAGTTGCAGACAGGAGCTGGGTTGCAGACAGAAATTGTGTCACTGACTGGAGCTGGGTTGCAGACTGTGGGGCATATTCATCATCACTTATTTTTCACAAAAGCATGTGAAAATTTAATTTTTCACATATTTAAAAAAATAATAAGTGTCAGGGCTATTCATCAAGTTCAGAAAAAGCATTTTTTTTGGAACTTGATGGTGTTACTGCTGTTTACACGGCAGCCTGTGAAGATTTACAAGGCAGCCACAGCAGAGGGATCTTTCAGATCTCTCCCTGCTGTGTCTGCACTGCAGAGTCCGGGAGCTGGAGGGGGTGCACATCGGACACCCGCGTGGGTGGGTGGGCCATCGAACACCTGCAGGGGGGGGGGACACATCGGTCTCTGTCGGCCACGGAGGCAGCTGTACAAGGATGGGGGTGACAGATACCGGCAGGGTAAGTTGGAGTCAGGAGGGCAGGCAGATAGGCTGGGGTTCAGTCTCTCTTCCCAGCAGGTCATCAAGCTGCTCATGAGCAGCTTGAAGACAGGCAGTGAAAAGTTTCTCACTTACGATAAACTGCTTTGTAGAAACTGCAGTTTTTTCGGAAGTGATAGTTTAGGGCAGGAGGCATGATGAATGAGGCATGATGAATGAGGCATGATGAATGCCTCCTAAACTGTGTTTGAACTCGCAGCGAGTTCAAACCATAATTATCACAAGTGATAATTATGTTTTGATGAATAGGCCCCTGGATCTGGGACACAGATGGGAACTATGTTGGAGACAGGAGCTGGGTTGCAGACTATCGGGGTTGAAGGGAGGAGCTGGGTTGCAGACTGTAGCTGGGTTGAAGGCAGGAGCTGGGTTGCAGACTGTAGCTGGGTTGAAGACTGTAGCTGGGTTGGAGCCAGGAGCTGGGTTGCGGACTGTAGCTGGGTTGAAGGCAGGAGCTGGGTTGAAGACTGTAGCTGGGTTGAAGGCAGGAGCTGGGTGGCAGACTGTAGCGGGGTTGCAGACTGTAGCTGGGTTGAAGGCAGGAGCTGTGTTGCAGACTAGCTGGGTTGAAGGTAGGAGCTGGGTTGCAGACTGTAGCTGGGTTGAAGGCAGGAGCTGGGTTGCAGACAGAAACGAGACAGGAACTGGGTTACAGATTGGAGATGAAATGAAGACAGGAAATGGTTTTCAGACAGGAGCTGGGTTGCAAATAGGAACTGGGTTGGAGACAGAAGTTGAGTTGCAGACAACTGGGTTTGTGACAGGTACTGAATTAGAGACTGGAGCTGGGTTGTAGACTGGAGCTGGGTTGCAGACTGGAGCTAGGTTGAAGACAGGAGCTGGGTTGGAGACAGGAGCTGGGTTGCAGACAGGAGCTGGGTTGGAGACAGGAGCTGGGTTGGAGATAAGAACTGGGTTACAGACTGGAGCTGAGTTGCAGACTGGAGCTGGGTTGGAGACAGGAGCTGGGTTGGAGACAGGAGCTGGGTTGGAGACGGGAGCTGGATTGGAGACGGGAGCTGGATTGGAGACGGGAGCTGGGTTGGAGACTGGAGCTGGGTTGGAGACTGGAGCTGGGTTGCAGACAGGAGCTGGGTTGCAGACAGGAGCTGGGTTGAGGATAGGATTTGAGTTGCAGACAGGAGCTGGATTGCAGACAGGAGCTGGGTTGCAGACAGGAGCTGGGTTGAGGACAGGATTTGAGTTGGAGACAGGAGCTGGGTTGCAGACAGGAGCTGGGTTGCAGACAGGAGCTGGGTTGCAGATGGAGTTGTGTATATGGTGCCACATTACATATGTGAAACAGAAACTATTAGAGAAATTACAAGTGGGAAAAGAGATCTGTATTCAAAAGCTTGCTCTCTAATCTGTAAGGAGATGTACAGACCGATAGCCAGCTACAAATGCTGATCCCCAGTAAACTAGATCAGGGACAGGCATGCCTAGCACTTGCACGGTAATATATTTAAAGCTAAGGGCCGTATTCAATTAGGGTAGAAAATGCCGTTTTCTGTGAGAAAGTTTTGCCGGTGACGTCATTTCGCCAGGTGAAAACTTATCCCCGTATTCAATTACAAATACTTTTCACCGGTGCGAAAAGTCTGTGCATAGTATCCACCAGAAAAAATTCGCCTATGAAAGCAGGCGAAAAAAAGTGCAGAATTGGGGTTTTGGTGTGCAAAGTCGCCGATTTCGCCGATTTCGAATTGAATATGGGGATAAGCGGCGACGAGTGCGCAACTTTTCTGCATTGAAATCCAGCGATGACGGCAAAAACCTCGGCAGCGGGACTTTTCGCACCTAATTGAAAATGTCCCTATGTTAAAAATACATTTACTTTGAATATATTTCGGATGAGGGTAAAATACGCTGCACACCCATCGCTGACAATCCGGATCACATGGGAAATGATTCATTGTGTACGTTCCAGACATCCCTGTACAGAACACTGCGTGGCCACAACACAAATTCCTGACACAGCAACTCGCTGCACAAGGAACAAAAGAGATACGGAGAGAAATGGATGATTGCTGGATAGTAATAGATGGCATGGTGGCATAGTGGTCAGCATTACTGTCTCACAGACTGAGGTTCCTCATGTCTAGAACCAATCATCAGTTAGCTTGTACTGGTCTGGTGGAAGCTTTGCAGGCGCAGCAAGCATCTGATTGGTTACTGTGCTTTCATTGCTGCTATCAGAAATGTTAGTATATAATCCTCCTAGTAATTCTGCAGAGCATTCTCCTCCAAGCTTCTGCACCACCAGTCAGCACTGTATTTATAACATGGGCACAATGCTGGCGTCAGTCTGCTCTGCGCTGCGTTTGGCTGAGTTACTTCGCTCCTCATCCACCTGGGTCTCATACTGTAGATCTAGTGTCATAGGGTCTGACTCAGCAGCGGAGGCAATTCTGTTATTTACGCAGATCGGGCGATTAATTGCCATTGCACATACATATCATTCGCACTGTGCACGTGTCAAGATAGATTTGCGATTACGTACGCACATAATTACCATTTGTAGAGTGATTGTCATGTGGTCAGCGTTTGACGGAGGTAAGGGGTGGTGGTTAAGAGAACGCAGGCGCGTCTGACTGTTTCAACGCCATTCTGCGGGTGTGCATAAATTAACCATCGCTTTCGCGGCCTGAGACATCTCTGCGTGCGAGGAGAGCTGCAGTATTTGAGACAGGTCAGAACTGCCGCAATGGCCGCATGGCTGTCCGATCTTTGTCGATGTTACCGAGATTTACGCAGGTACGCGACGTGGGACGCAGATGAGAAGGCAGCAGTGGACGTCCCTATTCCTTCAACTATTAGCATTTTTTTTAGCAGCTACGTTCCGTGCAAAATTGCAGGTGCGATCGCATTAACGTCCGCTGCTTAATCAGCCCCATAGATCCCTGTCCTCACCTGTGCAACCAATATACATGTCATACCCCTTCTCATATGGGGACATCTCTAGAGTGTAAGCTCTTCAGACAGGAAACAAGTCAGTACTCATATGCATGTAAAATCCAAGTGGAGGTGGCAGCACTTGTCACAAGAATAATTTATCACCCCCCCCCCCATATATGCCACTTATCGATCAATATCCAGCATGGCCTAGAAGGCTCGTTAGTCAGAGTGAGCGATGTTTGAGCCATATGTCCCCCGTACGCTGCAAACCAATCACTTATCACCCACTGGAGCCAGTACGAGGCGCTGCTCTCACCGTGACAAAGAGCTAAGTGTCCTCTCTACGTCTCATACACAGTTTGACCATTTCATTTCAACAGCCCCAAACCCAGCTCTCAACACCTGGGGCTGAAATCCAAATGGGTCCCCGGGGAGTTGCTTTAACAATTTAAATTTATTCCAAAGAAGAGATTAGGTAACAGCTGCAATGGGGGAAATCCTGTGAGCACAGAGAGCAAGTGACGGCCACGTCTATACCGAGGAGGCACTAAAACCCCCCAATATAGATGTATGCTGGACATGCCATGTGACAACCACTAGGGGCAACATAGGGGGAGAGAGGAAGTGAGCAAGGTATAAAGAGAGGGGGGAGAGAAAGCGAGGGGGGCGAGAGAGAGTGGGGAAAGAGAGAGAAGGAAGAGGGGGAGGGAAAGAGAGAGTGATGAATGAGGGTGAGAGAGTGTGGTGGGGGGGCGAGAGTGAGCAAGGTATAAAGAGAGGGGGGAGAGAAAGAGAGGGGGCGAGAGAGAGTGGGGAAAGAGAGAGAAGGGAGAGGGGGAGGGAGAGAGAGTGATAAATGAGGGTGTGAGAGAGAAGGTGAGCGAGAGAAAGAGAGGGAGATAGAGAGAGAGATTGTGTGTGGAAGGGAGAGAGAGACACGGGGGAAGGAGAGAAAGGGTGAGAGAGAGGGGTGAGAGATGGAGGAGAGGGGAGAGAAAGGGGGAAGGGAGGGAGTGAGAGAGAGAGTGGGAGTAAGGGAGGGTGAGTGAGCGAGGGAGGAAGAGGAGGAGGGAGTGAGAAAGAAGAATTAGAGTGGTGAGTGAGTGAGTGAGTGAGTGAGTGAGTGAGTGAGGGAAAGGGGTCGAAAGAGAAAAAGGAGGGAGAGAGAGTGAGGGATAAAGATAGAGAGACAGGGAGACTGAGGCAGGGAGACTGAGGCAGGGAAGGAGGGAGAAAGAGAGCAGGAGGGAGAGGGAGAGGGAGAGAGAGAGAGAGAGAGAGAGAGAGGGGTAGCAAGGGAGGGAGGAAAAGGGGCCTATTCATCATGACATAATTATCACTCGCTTCGAGTTTAATAGGGGCGGAGAGGGCGAGAGAGGCAACGGGGAAAGAGAGAACAGGAGGGTGAGGGAGAGAGAGAGGTGAGATGAACAGGGAGGAGGGAGGGAGGGAGGGAGGGAGAGAGAGATGGAGATGTACTAAGCTCTGGAGAGTGATAAACCACCAGCCAATCAGCTCCTAACTGTCATTTTACAGGCTGTGTATGAAAAATGACAGGAGCGGTTTATCACTCTCCAGTTTATCACTCTCCAGAGCTTAGTACATCTGCCCCAGAGAGAGGTAGAGAGAGAGATAGGAGGAGGGAGAGAGAGGGAACATGGGAGAGAGAGGGACAGACAGGAAGAGTGAGAAAGGGAGAAAGAGAGAGCGCAGGAGGGAGAGGCAGACAGGGAAAGGGTGACAGGAGAGAGAGAGAGAAAAAAGGGAGAGAGGGGGGAGTAGAGGAAGAGAGGAGAGAGAGTAAAAGTAAGGGGATGGAGAGAGGGTGGGAGGAGACAGGGGGGCAGCTCTGATTCACACAGACTGTCAGGGTCACAGTGACAGCACCAGTACCTCTAATATGTCACGCAGACTGTCAGGGTCACAGTGACAGCACCAGTACCTATAATATGTCACACAGACTGTCAGGGTCACAGTGACAGCACCAGTACCTCTAATATGTCACGCAGACTGTCAGGGTCACAGTGACAGCACCAGTACCTCTAATATGTCACGCAGACTGTCAGGGTCACAGTGACAGCACCAGTACCTCTAATATGTCACGCAGACTGTCAGGGTCACAGTGAGAGCACCAGTACCTCTAATATGTCACGCAGACTGTCAGGGTCACAGTGACAGCACCAGACCTCTAATATGTCAAGCAGACTGTCAGGGTCACAGTGACAGCACCAGTACCTATAATATGTCACACAGACTGTCAGGGTCACAGTGACAGCACCAGTACCTCTAATATGTCACGCAGACTGTCAGGGTCACAGTGACAGCACCAGTACCTATAATATATCACACAGACTGTCAGGGTCACAGTGACAGCACCAGTACCTATAATATGTCACACAGACTGTCAGGGTCACAGTGACAGCACCAGTACCTATAATTTGTCACACAGACTGTCAGGGTCACAGTGACAGCACCAGTACCTCTAATATGTCACACAGACTGTCAGGGTCACAGTGACAGCACAGGTACGTATAATATGTCCCACTGACTGTCAGGGTCACAGAGACAGCACCAGTACCTATAATATGTCACACAGACTGTCAGGGTCACAGAGACAGCACCAGTACCTCTAATATGTCACGCAGACTGTCAGGGTCACAGTGACAGCACCAGTACCTATAATAAGTCACACAGACTGTCAGGGTCACAGTGACAGCACCAATACCTATAATATGTCACAAAGACTGGCAGGGTCACAGTGACAACACCAGTACCTATAATATGTCACACAGACTGTCAGGGTCACAGTGACAGCACCAGTACCTATAATATGTCATACAGACTGTCAGGGTCACAGAGACAGCACCGGTACCTATAATATGTCACACAGACTGTCAGGGTCACAGAGACAGCACCAGTACCTATAATATGTCACAAAGACTGTCAGGGTCACAGTGAGAGCACCAGTACCTCTAATATGTCACGCAGACTGTCAGGGTCACAGTGACAGCACCAGACCTCTAATATGTCAAGCAGACTGTCAGGGTCACAGTGACAGCACCAGTACCTATAATATGTCACACAGACTGTCAGGGTCACAGTGACAGCACCAGTACCTCTAATATGTCACGCAGACTGTCAGGGTCACAGTGACAGCACCAGTACCTATAATATGTCACACAGACTGTCAGGGTCACAGTGACAGCACCAGTACCTATAATATGTCACACAGACTGTCAGGGTCACAGTGACAGCACCAGTACCTATAATATGTCACACAGACTGTCAGGGTCACAGTGACAGCACCAGTACCTCTAATATGTCACACAGACTGTCAGGGTCACAGTGACAGCACAGGTACATATAATATGTCCCACTGACTGTCAGGGTCACAGAGACAGCACCAGTACCTATAATATGTCACACAGACTGTCAGGGTCACAGAGACAGCACCAGTACCTCTAATATGTCACGCAGACTGTCAGGGTCACAGTGACAGCACCAGTACCTATAATAAGTCACACAGACTGTCAGGGTCACAGTGACAGCACCAATACCTATAATATGTCACAAAGACTGGCAGGGTCACAGTGACAACACCAGTACCTATAATATGTCACACAGAATGTCAGGGTCACAGTGACAGCACCAGTACCTATAATATGTCACACAGACTGTCAGGGTCACAGAGACAGCACCGGTACCTATAATATGTCACACAGACTGTCAGGGTCACAGAGACAGCACCAGTACCTATAATATGTCACAAAGACTGTCAGGGTCACAGTGACAGCGCCAGTACCTATAATATGTCACACAGACTGTCAGGGTCACAGTGACAGCGCCAGTACCTATAATATGTCACACAGACTGTCAGGGTCTCAGTGACAGCACCAGTACCTCTAATATGTCACACAGACTGTCAGGGTCACAGTGACAGCACATGTACCTCTAATATGTCACGCAGACTGTCAGAGTCACAGTGACAGCACCAGTACCTATAATATGTCACACAGACTGTCAGGGTCACAGTGACAGCACCAGCACCAATAATATGTCCCACGGACTGTCAGGGTCACAGTGACAGTACCAGTACCTCTAATATGTCACGCAGACTGTCAGGGTCACAGTGACAGCACCAGTACCTATAATATGTCACACAGACTGTCAGGGTCACAGTGACAGCACCAGTACCTATAATATGTCACACAGACTGTCAGGGTCACAGTGACAGCACCAGTACCTCTAATATGTCACGCAGACTGTCAGGGTCACAGTGACAGCACCAGTACCTATAATATATCACACAGACTGTCAGGGTCACAGTGACAGCACCAGTACCTATAATATGTCACACAGACTGTCAGGGTCACAGTGACAGCACCAGTACCTATAATTTGTCACACAGACTGTCAGGGTCACAGTGACAGCACCAGTACCTCTAATATGTCACACAGACTGTCAGGGTCACAGTGACAGCACAGGTACGTATAATATGTCCCACTGACTGTCAGGGTCACAGAGACAGCACCAGTACCTATAATATGTCACACAGACTGTCAGGGTCACAGAGACAGCACCAGTACCTCTAATATGTCACGCAGACTGTCAGGGTCACAGTGACAGCACCAGTACCTATAATAAGTCACACAGACTGTCAGGGTCACAGTGACAGCACCAATACCTATAATATGTCACAAAGACTGGCAGGGTCACAGTGACAACACCAGTACCTATAATATGTCACACAGACTGTCAGGGTCACAGTGACAGCACCAGTACCTATAATATGTCATACAGACTGTCAGGGTCACAGAGACAGCACCGGTACCTATAATATGTCACACAGACTGTCAGGGTCACAGAGACAGCACCAGTACCTATAATATGTCACAAAGACTGTCAGGGTCACAGTGAGAGCACCAGTACCTCTAATATGTCACGCAGACTGTCAGGGTCACAGTGACAGCACCAGACCTCTAATATGTCAAGCAGACTGTCAGGGTCACAGTGACAGCACCAGTACCTATAATATGTCACACAGACTGTCAGGGTCACAGTGACAGCACCAGTACCTCTAATATGTCACGCAGACTGTCAGGGTCACAGTGACAGCACCAGTACCTATAATATGTCACACAGACTGTCAGGGTCACAGTGACAGCACCAGTACCTATAATATGTCACACAGACTGTCAGGGTCACAGTGACAGCACCAGTACCTATAATATGTCACACAGACTGTCAGGGTCACAGTGACAGCACCAGTACCTCTAATATGTCACACAGACTGTCAGGGTCACAGTGACAGCACAGGTACATATAATATGTCCCACTGACTGTCAGGGTCACAGAGACAGCACCAGTACCTATAATATGTCACACAGACTGTCAGGGTCACAGAGACAGCACCAGTACCTCTAATATGTCACGCAGACTGTCAGGGTCACAGTGACAGCACCAGTACCTATAATAAGTCACACAGACTGTCAGGGTCACAGTGACAGCACCAATACCTATAATATGTCACAAAGACTGGCAGGGTCACAGTGACAACACCAGTACCTATAATATGTCACACAGAATGTCAGGGTCACAGTGACAGCACCAGTACCTACAATATGTCACACAGACTGTCAGGGTCACAGAGACAGCACCAGTACCTATAATATGTCACAAAGACTGTCAGGGTCACAGTGACAGCGCCAGTACCTATAATATGTCACACAGACTGTCAGGGTCTCAGTGACAGCACCAGTACCTCTAATATGTCACACAGACTGTCAGGGTCACAGTGACAGCACATGTACCTCTAATATGTCACGCAGACTGTCAGAGTCACAGTGACAGCACCAGTACCTATAATATGTCACACAGACTGTCAGGGTCACAGTGACAGCACCAGCACCAATAATATGTCCCACGGACTGTCAGGGTCACAGTGACAGTACCAGTACCTCTAATATGTCAAGCAGACTGTCAGGGTCACAGTGACAGCACCAGTACCTATAATATGTCACACAGACTGTCAGGGTCACAGTGACAGCACCAGTACCTATAATATGTCACACAGACTGTCAGGGTCACAGTGACAGCACCAGTACCTATAATATGTCACACAGACTGTCAGGGTCACAGTGACAGCACCAGTACCTCTAATATGTCACACAGACTGTCAGGGTCACAGTGACAGCACAGGTACGTATAATATGTCCTACTGACTGTCAGGGTCACAGAGACAGCACCAGTACCTATAATATGTCACACAGACTGTCAGGGTCACAGAGACAGCACCAGTACCTCTAATATGTCACGCAGACTGTCAGGGTCACAGTGACAGCACCAGTACCTATAATAAGTCACACAGACTGTCAGGGTCACAGTGACAGCACCAATACCTATAATATGTCACAAAGACTGGCAGGGTCACAGTGACAACACCAGTACCTATAATATGTCACACAGACTGTCAGGGTCACAGTGACAGCACCAGTACCTATATTATGTCACACAGACTGTCAGGGTCACAGAGACAGCACCGGTACCTATAATATGTCACACAGACTGTCAGGGTCACAGAGACAGCACCAGTACCTATAATATGTCACAAAGACTGTCAGGGTCACAGTGACAGCGCCAGTACCTATAATATGTCACACAGACTGTCAGGGTCACAGTGACAGCGCCAGTACCTATAATATGTCACACAGACTGTCAGGGTCTCAGTGACAGCACCAGTACCTCTAATATGTCACACAGACTGTCAGGGTCACAGTGACAGCACAGGTACCTCTAATATGTCACGCAGACTGTCAGAGTCACAGTGACAGCACCAGTACCTATAATAAGTCACACAGACTGTCAGGGTCACAGTGACAGCACCGGTACCTATAATATGTCACACGGACTGTCAGGGTCACAGTGACAGCACCAGTACCTATAATATGTCACACAGACTGTCAGGGTCACAGTGACAGCACCAGTACCTATAATAAGTCACACAGATTGTCAGGGTCACAGTGACAGCACCAGTACCTATAATATGTCCCACAGACTGTCAGGGTCAGAGAGACAGCACCGGTACCTATAATATGTCACACAGACTGTCAGGGTCACAGTGACAGCACCAGTACCTATAATAAGTCACACAGACTGTCAGGGTCACAGTGACAGCACCGGTACCTATAATATGTCACACAGACTGTCAGTCACAGTGACAGCACCAGTACCTATAATATGTCACACAGACTGTCAGGGTCACAGTGACAGCACCAGTACCTATAATATGTCACACAGACTGTCAGGGTCACAGTGACAGCACCAGTACATATAATATGTCACACAGACTGTCAGGGTCACAGTGACAGCACCAGTACCTATAATATGTCACACAGACTGTCAGGGTCACAGTGACAGCACCAGTTCCTATAATATGTCACACAGACTGTCAGGGTCACAGTGACAGCACCAGTACCTATAATATGTCACACAGACTGTCAGGGTCACAGTGACAGCACCAGTACCTATAATATGTCACACAGACTGTCAGGGTCACAGTGACAGCACCAGTACCTATAATATGTCACACAGACTGTCAGGGTCAGAGTGACAGCACCAGTACCTACAATATGTCACACAGACTGTCAGGGTCACAGTGACAGCACCGGTACCTCTAATATGTCACACTGACTGTCAGGGTCACAGTGACAGCACCAGTACACTACAATATGTCACACAGACTGTCAGGGTCACAGTGACAGCACCAGTACCTCTAATATGTCACACAGACTGTCAGAGTCACAGTGACAGCACCAGTACCTATAATATGTCACACAGACTGTCAGGGTCACAGTGACAGCACCAGTACGAATAATATGTCACACAGACTGTCAGGGTCACAGTGACAGCACCAGTACACTACAATATGTCACACAGACTGTCAGGGTCACAGTAACAGCACCGGAACCTATAATATGTCACACAGACTTTCAGGGTCACAGTGACAGCACCAGTACCTATAATATGTCACACAGACTGTCAGGGTCACAGTGACAGCACCAGTACATATAATATGTCACACAGACTGTCAGGGTCACAGTGACAGCACCAGTACCTATAATATGTCACACAGACTGTCAGGGTCACAGTGACAGCATCAGTACCTATAATATGTCACACAGACTGTCAGGGTCACAGTGACAGCACCAGTACCTATAATATGTCACACAGACTGTCAGGGTCACAGTGAAAGCACCAGTACCTATAATATGTCACACAGACTGTCAGGGTCACAGTGACAGCACCAGTACCTATAATATGTCACACAGACTGTCAGGGTCAGAGTGACAGCACCAGTACCTACAATATGTCACACAGACTGTCAGGGTCACAGTGACAGCACCAGTACCTCTAATATGTCACACTGAGTGTCAGGGTCACAGTGACAGCACCAGTACACTACAATATGTCACACAGACTGTCAGGGTCACAGTGACAGCACCAGTACCTCTAATATGTCACACAGACTGTCAGAGTCACAGTGACAGCACCAGTACCTATAATATGTCACACAGACTGTCAGAGTCACAGTGACAGCACCAGTACCTATAATATGTCACACAGACTGTCAGGGTCACAGTGACAGCACCAGTACACTATAATATGTCACACAGACTGTCAGGGTCACAGTGGCAGCACCAGTACACTACAATATGTCACACAGACTGTCAGGGTCACAGTAACAGCACCGGAACCTATAATATGTCACACAGACTGTCAGGGTCACAGTGACAGCACCAGTACCTATAATATGTCACACAGACTGTCAGGGTCACAGTGACAGCACCAGTACCTATAATATGTCACACAGACTGTCAGGGTCACAGTGACAGCACCAGTACCTATAATATGTCACACAGACTGTCAGGGTCACAGTGACAGCACCAGTACCTATAATATGTCACACAGACTGTCAGGGTCACAGTGACAGCACCAGTACCTATAATATGTCACACAGACTGTCAGGGTCACAGTGACAGCACCAGTACCTATAATATGTCACACAGACTGTCAGGGTCACAGTGACAGCACCAGTACCTACAATATGTCACACAGACTGTCAGGGTCACAGTGACAGCACCGGTACCTCTAATATGTTACACTGACTGTCAGGGTCACAGTGACAGCACCAGTACACTACAATATGTCACACAGACTGTCAGGGTCACAGTGACAGCACCAGTACCTCTAATATGTCACACAGACTGTCAGAGTCACAGTGACAGCACCAGTACCTATAATATGTCACACAGACTGTCAGGGTCACAGTGACAGCACCAGTACCTATAATATGTCACACAGACTGTCAGGGTCACAGTGACAGCACCAGTACACTATAATATGTCACACAGACTGTCAGGGTCACAGTGGCAGCACCAGTACACTATAATATGTCACACAGACTGTCAGGGTCACAGTAACAGCACCGGAACCTATAATATGTCACACAGACTGTCAGGGTCACAGTGACAGCACCGGTACCTATAATATGTCACACAGACTGTCAGTCACAGTGACAGCACCAGTACCTATAATATGTCACACAGACTGTCATGGTCACAGTGACAGCACCAGTACCTATAATATGTCACACAGACTGTCAGGGTCACAGTGACAGCACCAGTACCTATAATATGTCACACAGACTGTCAGGGTCACAGTGACAGCACCAGTACCTATAATATGTCACACAGACTGTCAGGGTCACAGTGACAGCACCAGTACCTATAAAATGTCACACAGACTGTCAGGGTCACAGTGACAGCACCAGTACCTATAATATGTCACACAGACTGTCAGGGTCATAGTGACAGCACCAGTACCTATAATATGTCACACAGACTGTCAGGGTCACAGTGACAGCACCAGTACCTACAATATGTCACACAGACTATCAGGTCACAGTGACAGCACCGGTACCTATAATATGTCCCACAGACTGTCAGAGTCACAGTGACAGCACCGGTACCTCTAATATGTCACACTGACTGTCAGGGTCACAGTGACAGCACCAGTACACTACAATATGTCACACAGACTGTCAGGGTCACAGTGACAGCACCAGTACCTCTAATTTGTCACACAGACTGTCAGAGTCACAGTGACAGCACCAGTACCTATAATATGTCACACAGACTGTCAGGGTCACAGTGACAGCACCAGTACCTCTAATATGTCACACAGACTGTCAGGGTCATAGTGACAGCACCAGTATCTATAATAAGTCACACAGACTGTCAGGGTCACAGTGACAGCACCAGTACCTATAATATGTCACACAGACTGTCAGGGTCACAGTGACAGCACCAGTGACAGCACCCAGACTGTCAGGGTCACAGTGACAGCACCAGTACACTATAATATGTCACACTGACTGTCAGAGTCACAGTGACAGCACCAGTACCAATAATAAGTCACACAGACTGTCAGGGTCACAGTGACAGCACCAGTACCTCTAATATGTCACACAGACTGTCAGGGTCACAGTGACAGCACCAGTACGTATAATATGTCACACAGACTGTCAGGGTCACAGTTACAGCACTAGTTCCTATAATATGTCACACAGACTGTCAGGGTCACAGTGACAGCACCAGTACACTATAATATGTCACACAGACTGTCAGGGTCACAGTGGCAGCACCAGTACACTATAATATGTCACACAGACTGTCAGGGTCACAGTAACAGCACCGGAACCTATAATATGTCACACAGACTGTCAGGGTCACAGTGACAGCGCCGGTACCTATAATATGTCACACAGACTGTCAGAGTCACAGTGACAGCACCAGTACCTATAATATGTCTCACAGACTGTCAGGGTCACAGTGACAGCACCAGTACCTATAATATGTCACACAGACTGTCAGGGTCACAGTGACAGCACCAGTACCTATAATATGTCACACAGACTGTCAGGGTCACAGTGACAGCACCAGTACCTATAATATGTCACACAGACTGTCAGGGTCACAGTGACAGCACCAGTACCTATAATATGTCACACAGACTGTCAGGGTCACAGTGACAGCACCAGTACCTATAATATGTCACACAGACTGTCAGGGTCACAGTGACAGCACCAGTACCTATAATATGTCACACAGACTGTCAGGGTCACAGTGACAGCACCAGTACCTACAATATGTCACACAGACTATCAGGGTCACAGTGACAGCACCGGTACCTATAATATGTCACACAGACTGTCAGGGTCACAGTGACAGCACCGGTACTTCTAATATGTCACACAGACAGTCAGGGTCACAGTGACAGCACAGGTACCTATAATATGTCCCACAGACTGTCAGGGTCACAGTGACAGCACCGGTACCTCTAATATGTCACACTGACTGTCAGGGTCACAGTGACAGCACCAGTACACTACAATATGTCACACAGACTGTCAGGGTCACAGTGACAGCACTAGTACCTCTAATATGTCACACAGACTGTCAGAGTCACAGTGACAGCACCAGTACCTATAATATGTCACACAGACTGGTAGGGTCACAGTGACAGCACCAGTACCTCTAATATGTCACACAGACTGTCAGGGTCATAGTGACAGCACCAGTATCTATAATAAGTCACACAGACTGTCAGGGTCACAGTGACAGCACCAGTACCTATAATATGTCACACAGACTGTCAGGGTCACAGTGACAGCACCAGTGACAGCACCCAGACTGTCAGGGTCACAGTGACAGCACCAGTACACTATAATATGTCACACTGACTGTCAGAGTCACAGTGACAGCACCAGTACCAATAATAAGTCACACAGACTGTCAGGGTCACAGTGACTGCACCAGTACCTATAATATGTCACACAGACTGTCAGGGTCACAGTGACAGCACCAGTACCTACAATATGTCACACAGACTGTCAGGGTCACAGTGACAGCACCAGTACCTATAATATGTCACACAGACTGTCAGGGTCACAGTGACAGCACCAGTACCTATAATATGTCACACAGACTGTCAGGGTCACAGTGACAGCACCAGTACCTCTAATATGTCACACAGACTGTCAGGGTCATAGTGACAGCACCAGTATCTATAATAAGTCACACAGACTGTCAGGGTCACAGTGACAGCACCAGTGACAGCACCCAGACTGTCAGGGTCACAGTGACAGCACCAGTACACTATAATATGTCACACAGACTGTCAGAGTCACAGTGACAGCACCAGTACCAATAATAAGTCACACAGACTGTCAGGGTCACAGTGACAGCACCAGTACCTATTAAATGTCACACAGACTGTCAGGGTCACAGTGACAGCACCAGTACCTATAATATGTCACACTTGATATAGGTTCATTTTCTTTAATCATCCATAGTTTATTTCTATACAGTCCTGTCATTCATAAATCTTACATAAAAGATGACATGAAAAGACATCTGGTAACATTCTCCGCTATATACAGTACTCCCTCCCCCCAACAGTACAAAGTGACTCCAAATCCCCATAAAACTACGCTTCCTCAGTTCATACACACGGAGGCTCCTTCAACTATATAAATCTCACCGTAGACGGCTATAACCACAATTCATCAGTAACCTTAGCCAACCCCTGGCCCTCCAGTTGCTGAAGAACTACAAACCCAAGCAAAACCAGAGGATCGCAGGCAAACTAGAAAATCTTAGGTCTGGTATCGCGTATGGTTTGTTTGCTGACATTTAACATTAACCTCAAGAAATATTGTGTTTTTTTTTTTGTTTGTTTAATTAAAAGATCAGTGTTGCAATGGATTCTGGGTAAAAAGTGTCAGGTGACCAAACAGCTGACTCTCACGTGTCATGTTATTAGTGTTGTGTTACAATAGATTCAGTCGCTCTCTATTAGGGGCCCATTTATCAATAACCGCATTTGCAATGCAATCATAGCCCAGGAATGTATGACCTACCACCTGCAGGGGCTGCTGCGGACCCCTTACACAATACATCTAAGGGATACAAAATATTTGCGTTTATCCCCCGAAAACACCCGTTTGCTGCAAATATTTAATGATAAATAGGCATACTTGCCTATTCTTCCGGGACTGAATCCCGAAAAATCAGGAACCGCTCCAGGCACCCCGCAAGAGTAGGCAAGTCCCCCGCATTGTCCGACGGCCCCCCACACGCATGTGAAAGTGGGCATTTTGGGGGGTGATTTGCCCCTTTCCCCCTGCTTTGTAATGCCAGTAATATCGGCATTATAAAGCGGGGGGCGTCGCCGTGATGACGCGATAGCTCGGACATGCCCCCGCTCCGCCCAATTCAGCCCCCCTCACCCCTCCCGGAGGGGGCTGCCAGAAAGTCGGTAAGTAGGTAAATACTAGGCCCCTTAATCAAAGAGCTGGCTATGGGCCTCCCCCTAACATCACTGATTACATGATATATTCCTGTAAACTGAGCCCCTCCCCCATATCAATGATCCCACGCCACTACTGCAGCCCCCCTGAGATACCTGGAGGGTTTCGTACGTGAGGCAGCAGATTGGGGCAGACTGAGGGCTCTGATAGAGTTTATGCACGTTACCTGCAGGGGAGAATGAGCCAGTGAATCGTCATAAAATGTGACATCTTATAAAATACCGGAATTACGGGAATTGTATCTTCTCCGACTCCAAGTTAGTCCAGATAACATCAGTCGGCCTGGTTTTCATACAGTACCTCACGGTCCCCAGTGGCTGCATTCCTGTCCCAGAAAGATGGGACATAGGGCCTGATTCAGAAACGCACGCTATGTGCGTGTACACGCTCTGAATCAGGGCATTTTTTTTTTTTTTTTAGTTTCGGCCTCCAGGCCGCTCGCAAAGCTGTGGGTGACCACCCACAGCTAGTGCAAGCGGCCTGGCGATGGTCGCGACCATCGGCATTGCGAAGAGACCCTAAGGTAGGTTCTCAGCACTCCCAATGCCGAGTGGACTTTCTCTAATAGAGAGTGATGTCAGTAGGGCCGCCCACAAGCGGAAGGCCTTCCTTTGGGAACGTCTCTGTTTCTGCAGCCACCCCCCCTCCCCGCCTACAAAACGGGGCGAGCTGTCAATCAGCATCGACAGCCGTCCCGTCTTGTAGTGAGCCTCGGAGTGACGGAGCTGCCGTCGCTCGCTGGGGCTCACGCAGGGGCCAAACATCGACCCGCTTGCGAGCGCTATGCGCTCGCAAGCGGGTCTGAATCAGGCCCATAGCTTATACGAGGTTCCATCTAGCAGGGATATTAATCTGGAAATAGCAACATTTGTACGGAGCGAACCGTCCATAAGGCCGCAAGCATGGGAGTAACTACTATAGGTGCAAAAGGACCCTCCCTCTTCACCCGTTACCTCCCACATACACTCATTCTGCATCCAAACCCTCATTATAACCACTGCCTTGGATCCATCACGGCATATTTGCGGTGCAACCCAGACGCATGTGCGGTACAAAAGTCATCGGCCAACTGCAAATCATCGGCATTGCGTTCACCTCTGAATCGTGCCCAATGTGCGACTCAGGAACTGATTCCAGGGTGGACGCAAATTTGCAATGTTTACTTATGTGCATGCGTCCCATGGTTAGTTACCGCCATAGGGCGCGAATCGTAACTAAATGGAGATCCGCGCAGTTCCGATAAGGCGTTCCTGCACGGTGACAGGGAAGGGAGTGGCTTGAGTCAGCGGGCATGTCATGGGTGAGCCGCTGTCAGGGACTGCGTTGGAACTTAAGATGCAGTTAAAATGGCAATGGGCGGCCAAATACCGTCTGACACTTGAAGGGGGTGCTCGGATGTCCGATGGTGCGGCTAATGTCCGCTCGATGGTACGCCTTTGTGCGCACTGCGGCGGATTAGAGCTGCAGCCGGTGGGAGTCTTATTAAACCTGAACACAGGGGGAGTGAATTTCAGTAGGCCGTTCCTGGGAGGTAACGGGGGTATGGATAGCGGGCGTCTCTCTGACAGCGGTTACTTCTAAAGACAGAGGAATTGCATCGGCCATAGAGCTGGTACTATGCGACCAATGGTGCAATGATGGTGAATCTAAAGACGCATCAAAGCGGATTGGGGTCTCTGTCACTGCTCCACATATAATACAGACAGTCCCGGTGTCCTCTCACTCTCAGGACACATGTAATACAGACAGTCCTGGTGTCCTCTCACTCTCAGGACACATGTAATACAGACAGTTCCAGTGTCCACTCACTCTCAGGACACATGTAATACAGACAGTTCCAGTGTCCACTCACCCTCAGGACACATGTAATACAGACAGTCCTGGTGTCCTCTCACTCTCAGGACACATGTAATACAGACAGTTCCAGTGTCCACTCACCCTCAGGACACATGTAATACAGACAGTCCTGGTGTCCTCTCACTGTCAGGACACGTAAAACAGACAGTTCCAGTGTCCCCTCACTCTCAGGACACATGTAATACAGACAGTCCCGGTGTTCACTCACTGGGCCTGATTCAGAGCCGCTCGTAAGCGGCCGCTCGTTCGTTCTGAGCGATGTTTGCCCAACTGCGCATGCGTACGGATCGTAATACGCATGCACGAACCAGTCAGTGCGGCCGAAAATCGTTTGTTCGCTAAATAGCGAATGCCTGCTAATATGAGTGACAGGAGGAGGCGTATGTGGGTGGTAACAGGGGAAAGTGCTTGAAAACGGGGAGTGGAGATCAGAACGCAGGCGTGCTTAAAGGTCAAAACGGGCGTTTTATGGGTGTGCATAATTAATACAGCAGGGTCACTGACCACGTCACTGGGTTATTTTATAGTCAGAACTGCTTGCAAATTTGTGGTAGGAAAAACCAACCACAAGAATAGCGAGCAGTTCATATGCTGGTCGATATACTCGATTAATCTAATAAATAGCGGACATGACGTATGATGCGAGCGGCCAGGGGGCGTTTTTATAAAAAAAACGTCCGCATGTTTTGTTCGCTCATTCAGACATAGAGGCGGCAACAGACCGCAAAGAGCGAACGGTTCATTTGAATAGCCACCCCTTTTTCCTGAACGAGCGAGCGCTAATAGCGACCGGCTCTGAATCAGGCCCACTGTCAGGACACATGTAATACAGACAGTCCCGGTGTTCACTCACTGTCAGGACACATGTAATACAGACAGTTCCAGTGTCCACTCACTCTCAGGACACATGTAATACAGACAGTTCCAGTGTCCACTCACTCTCAGGACACATGTAATACAGACAGTTCCAGTGTCCCCCCGTCCCCGTGTCCCCCAACTCTGAGGAGTTTGTTTACGAAGCGCTGGCTGTAATAACCACCTCTTCCCAGCGTGCTGTAATGTAAAAGGGCAATGCGTTAATAGCAGGACATGAGCTATTTTGCTATAAAGAGCATTGATCTTTCATTCTCTGCCACCTACAGCGTGGTCTTACCAAGGTGCAAAACTGCCCATTTATTTGTTGGCCTTGTGACCATCCATCAGTCCTGCTGTTTGCAGACAGACGCATCCTATTGTGTCAGCAGCTGTGATGGGCCAGATACAGAAATTAGCGCTAATGCGTGCGCAACTGTGATCCCATACCCAGCGGTTGTGCGCAAATGTGCAAATGTCACAGCCCTCTGGGATTTATAATGAAACGCCCACTAGCAGCATCTGAAGTCCGGCTGCTTGCGTACGCAGATGCACCATCGGTCGCCACATCAATGTTCGTCTGAAGTAAGTCACCGCAGCCTTACCAACTGCGTATGTATTTGCAGGCACAGTTACGCCCCCAAAATGGTTGTGGTGCGCCTGCGTTGTAGTCGTCACCCCCCCATTACCTGCCACAAACGCTCCCTGCCCTCAGTCACACTGCATCCAAGTCCCCAACCATCAGTAATGAAACTGGCGCATACGCAGTCCGACTCATGCTCAACACTGCATAAAAAACCCACTGAACTGTGCAAATATGGCATTGTGTCTCCCCCGATTCAGGCCAATAGTACAGTACACATCGCTGTACACAACAACACAGAGAGGTCTTGGTGCTATGCACTGTGACATGTGACTGGTGTCAGACCTGTGCTGCACACTAGGTGGCCCCAGGGCACGACACCCACCAAGAGGGGTTATCATCATATTAACAAAAGGGCCTCTTGTGTGAATGGAAACACAGGGTCTTCGCCTCCCAGCATTGCACACAGTGCCATCTAATGGCCAGTCCCAGAACTGCACTCTTGGCCTGATTCAGAGAGATGTACACTAATCCCACTGCGATTTTGTATGCAGCAGCTGAGGAAAAACACACATATGTAGGACCTACCAGGATTTGTATTGAGACGCCCACCGTCTGCTTCGCAAATCCAAGCCATGCAACATCAGTCGCAGATCAACCGATAATGATCGGCCTTCTGAGTGACCCTACGGTTGGCAGAACGAGTAAGGGAAATGAGACGCCATTGCGAATTTAGGAAATATCACAGGGATTTATAAGAAAAAAACCCTGCAGGGACAGAGCTAGCGATACAGCTCTGTCGCTGCGAATCTCGTCCGCACAGTGATAAGGTGCTTGTGCATGACCCGACCAGCTCACCATACCCCCTCCCCCCCCGTTCATTTACACTTACCTCGGTGATTGATGCTCCGGTGATGTCCTATCTCTGGTGCTCCAGTCAGCTGCTCTCCCATCTCTAGCACTGTGACCCGGTCAGTTGCTCTATGCAGCAGCTGACCAGGGTCACAGTGCAGGAGCCGGGAGACCAGCTGACCGGAGCACCAGAGGACATCACCGGGGCACCGATCACCGGTCCCTGGATGCAGATAGCGGTATTAGCACAGGGCTTCCCCTGGTATTTTTCACAATATATTTTTAGTAATTCTGGGCAGATCACATTTCCCATTACAATTATGGGAAATGCGATCTGCTCACTAAAAATAAGTGATAATTAGGGTTTGAGTAAAATTTTGTGAATTCTACTCCAATTGTCCTTTAGTACATTCTCGTGATACTAAAATAATGTGTAAAGGATGTGAAAACACCCGTTTTCACATTACTTTAGTAAAAATAATGTTAATAAATACGCCCCTGTGTACCTGTTGTCAGAATCTGTGGGTTTTCTGGACTCGATGCAGGACCTGAGATTTGGTAATGGCTGGAGGCTTGATGAGATTTGTCCTAATTTGAGAAGTGAAACGTTTATAGATACTGGCAGACGTAGTTAAATACCTGAATAGGCACAGTAATATAGTCCCTGATTACCAGTACGGGCTGGGGAGTAGGATGGTGACAGTGCACCGCGGAAAGTGGGCCTGATGCAGAGATGGAATGATTTGCAGAGCCGCACACAAGTGGCTGCGTCGTCCATCTTAAATGCAAATGAAGAAGGTAGTGTCAGACCTTGCTGCATTTGTGATCCCAGCACTGCGACCGACGTCTCAGGCTGGGATCTCCATTGCAACCATCTCGACCGAGTCTAGGTAGCCCATGGTGGTTTGGCGCCTTTTCCTGGATTCATGGGTGCATGGGCGCCGCCATGATGGATTGATCAGCTGACTCCAGGTCATACTGGCCTACTTTTAAAGAAGCATTTCAGGGAGATTGTGAAAGCAACACCTATGAGCGCAGCGGTAAAGTGGGCGTGTACTGCTACATCTGAGAGGCGTGTCATAAAGCTATATAGAACAGTATTTAACAGCGACATAATGGGGGTAAGGTGCAATCAGGGAGATTGCTACTATATCACGGAGACTCCCTAAAGAACTTCAGAGGCGTCTATGTGAAAATTCCAGCTTGTACAGCTCTGGTGCTGGTCGTGTCCTGGGAACTTGTTCCAAAAGGCCGGGAAGTTTCAGCTCCTACTCCAGCCTAGGTGTGACAGCAAACTCTGCGGTCTGACCGAATTTCCCGGTACACCAGAAAGGATGGAAAGTTCTTAACTGCGCTTGTTGATTCTGAAGCAGTTGGAAATGTTATTACTCTGCTATTGTTTAAAAGTTTGGAATTCCTGTGTTACCATCCCTGGTACCTATACCATTACCAGCACCTATATACAGTATCTCACCACAGTAGATGGGAGTCACATTCCAGGTTACCCAAAAAAACTCAGAAATAATACTCAGAATAGGCGAATTGCACTTGAATTTATTAACCTTCTCATCATCTTCTGTAAAGCCTCTAATCCAGCGGTGTTCGTTTACCCTTGGCATCAGAAACACAACCCACACATTTATTGGATCATCATTGGATTGCTCCTCAAGTCCTACCCTGGGGTGAAACCTGCCAGGGAACCTGTGTTCAAACTTATTCTTCCTACTTGAGTCACCATCACCTCTGAGGAAATGGATCTTCCACCTGCATATAGAGATTGCTCACAGGGACTGGGATTGTCCATTCGATTTGCTTCCAGGCAAGACTGCTCATAGGGGGCGAGCATACCCACTATCAATACAAGAGACACAGGCTATGTCAGATTACATAGCCTAGTGATTCATTCATTCCTCATCCTCATCTGCTGGTGCTGGGTTTTCCTTTGTAAAAAAGAAAGATGAGAGTCTTCACCCCTGCATAGACTGATAGATTCAAAGGGGCTATCATCTTTACTAAGCTGGATCTTCACAGTGCTTACACTCTCATCCATATCCGGGCTGGAATAGTGCTTACACTCTCATCCATATCCGGGCTGGAATAGTGCTTACACTCTCATCCATATCCGGGCTGGAATAGTGCTTACACTCTCATCCATATCCAGGCTGGAATAGTGCTTACACTCTCATTCATATACTGCTGGAATAGTGCTTACACTCTCATCCATATACTGGCTGGAATAGTGCTTACACTCTCATCCATATCAGGGCTGGAATAGTGCTTACACTCTCATCCATATACTGGCTGGAATAGTGCTTACACTCTCATTCATATCAGGGCTGGAATAGTGCTTACACTCTCATCCATATCAGGGCTGGAATAGTGCTTACACTCTCATCCATATCAGGGCTGGAATAGTGCTTACACTCTCATCCATATCCGTGCTGGAATAGTGCTTACACTCTCATCCATATCCGGGCTGGAATAGTGCTTACACTCTCATCCATATCCGGGCTGGAATAGTGCTTACACTCTCATCCATATCAGGGCTGGAATAGTGCTTACACTCTCATCCATATCCGTGCTGGAATAGTGCTTACACTCTCATCCATATCAGGGCTGGAATAGTGCTTACACTCTCATCCATATCCGGGCTGGAATAGTGCTTACACTCTCATCCATATCAGGGCTGGAATAGTGCTTACACTCTCATCCATATCCGGGCTGGAAAAGTGCTTACACTCTCATCCATATCCGGGCTGGAATAGTGCTTACACTCTCATCCATATACTGGCTGGAATAGTGTTTACACTCTCATCCATATCAGGGCTGGAATAGTGCTTACACTCTCATCCATATCCGGGCTGGAATAGTGTTTACACTCTCATCCATATCCGGGCTGGAATAGTGCTTACACTCTCATCCATATCAGGGCTGAAATAGTGCTTACACTCTCATCCATATCAGGGCTGGAATAGTGCTTACACTCTCATCCATATCACTTAAATAAATAAATAAAATTAAAAAAAATAATTAAAAAAAATAATTCCCTGCCATTATAATAGGAATCAAAGGAACTGTGGGCTTGATTCACTTAAATAAATAAAATAAAAATTATAAAAAAAAATTATTCCCTGCCATTATAATAGGAATCGTAGGATGTGTGGGCTTGATTCACTTAAATAAATAAATAAAATTAAAAAAAATAATTAAAAAAAATAATTCCCTGCCATTATAATAGGAATCAAAGGAACTGTGGGCTTGATTCACTTAAATAAATAAAATAAAAATTATAAAAAAAAATTATTCCCTGCCATTATAATAGGAATCGTAGGAACTGTGGGCTTGATTCACTACTGTACGCAACTGCGATTATGCACACAAGCGGGCGATTGTTGCTTTCTGTGCATGCATCGCAGTGTGTAAACTAGCTATAGCGATTGGGACTGCGATCACAGAGGCTACGTAGACCCCTCACAGATTGATTGACAGGAAGCACCGTTTGTCGGTGGTGACGGGCGGTGTTGGGGAAACGCAGGTGTGCCAGTACGTTCGCATGAGCGTGCATAAACTATCCACTGCGATGCCATACGCAGTGTAAGATCTCATAATGTGCGTGGTTGTTAGCAATTTCTGAGTAAGGTCAGGGCTTGTACAAGTGTGCGTGAGCTGCGATGGTCCTCGATTGTACCGATGGTTTCGCTATTCAAAGTATTACGGATGTTTGCAATGTAAAGTGGGCATTCTTATAGAGTGCTAAGTTTGCATTGCGATCGCAATGGATTAGCATACTATCGCAGTTGAACTGCGTGCGTAAGCATTATTGAGTTCCGTAGTGAATCAGGCCCCCTGTTTGAGACAGGAGCTGGGTTGGAGAATGGAGCCGGATTAAAGACAAAAACTTGGATAGAGACAGGAGCTGGGTTGGAGACAGGAGCTGGTTGCAGACAGAAGCTGGGTTGCAGACAGGGGCTTGGTTGCAACCAGGAGCTGGGTTGTAGACAGGGGCTTGGTTGCAGACAGGGGCTGGGTTGCAGACAGGGGCTGGGTTGCAGACAGAAGCTGGGTTGCAGACAGGGGCTGGGTTGCAGACAGGGGCTGGGTTGCAGACAGGGGCTGGGTTGCAGACAGGAGCTGGGTTGCAGACAGGAGCTGGGTTGCAGACAGCAGCTGAGTTGCAGACAGGAGCTGGGTTGCAGACAGAAATTGTGTCACTGACTGGAGCTGGGTTGCAGACTGTGGGGCATATTCATCATCACTTATTTTTCACAAAAGCATGTGAAAATTTAATTTTTCACATATTTAAAAAAATAATAAGTGTCAGGGCTATTCATCAAGTTCAGAAAAAGCATTTTTTTTGGAACTTGATGGTGTTACTGCTGTTTACACGGCAGCCTGTGAAGATTTACAAGGCAGCCACAGCAGAGGGATCTTTCAGATCTCTCCCTGCTGTGTCTGCACTGCAGAGTCCGGGAGCTGGAGGGGGTGCACATCGGACACCCGCGTGGGTGGGTGGGCCATCGAACACCTGCAGGGGGGGGGGACACATCGGTCTCTGTCGGCCACGGAGGCAGCTGTACAAGGATGGGGGTGACAGATACCGGCAGGGTAAGTTGGAGTCAGGAGGGCAGGCAGATAGGCTGGGGTTCAGTCTCTCTTCCCAGCAGGTCATCAAGCTGCTCATGAGTAGCTTGAAGACAGGCAGTGAAAAGTTTCTCACTTACGATAAACTGCTTTGTAGAAACTGCAGTTTTTTCGGAAGTGATAGTTTAGGGCAGGAGGCATGATGAATGAGGCATGATGAATGAGGCATGATGAATGCCTCCTAAACTGTGTTTGAACTCGCAGCGAGTTCAAACCATAATTATCACAAGTGATAATTATGTTTTGATGAATAGGCCCCTGGATCTGGGACACAGATGGGAACTATGTTGGAGACAGGAGCTGGGTTGCAGACTATCGGGGTTGAAGGGAGGAGCTGGGTTGCAGACTGTAGCTGGGTTGAAGGCAGGAGCTGGGTTGCAGACTGTAGCTGGGTTGAAGACTGTAGCTGGGTTGGAGCCAGGAGCTGGGTTGCGGACTGTAGCTGGGTTGAAGGCAGGAGCTGGGTTGAAGACTGTAGCTGGGTTGAAGGCAGGAGCTGGGTGGCAGACTGTAGCGGGGTTGCAGACTGTAGCTGGGTTGAAGGCAGGAGCTGTGTTGCAGACTAGCTGGGTTGAAGGTAGGAGCTGGGTTGCAGACTGTAGCTGGGTTGAAGGCAGGAGCTGGGTTGCAGACAGAAACGAGACAGGAACTGGGTTACAGATTGGAGATGAAATGAAGACAGGAAATGGTTTTCAGACAGGAGCTGGGTTGCAAATAGGAACTGGGTTGGAGACAGAAGTTGAGTTGCAGACAACTGGGTTTGTGACAGGTACTGAATTAGAGACTGGAGCTGGGTTGTAGACTGGAGCTGGGTTGCAGACTGGAGCTAGGTTGAAGACAGGAGCTGGGTTGGAGACAGGAGCTGGGTTGCAGACAGGAGCTGGGTTGGAGACAGGAGCTGGGTTGGAGATAAGAACTGGGTTACAGACTGGAGCTGAGTTGCAGACTGGAGCTGGGTTGGAGACAGGAGCTGGGTTGGAGACAGGAGCTGGGTTGGAGACGGGAGCTGGATTGGAGACGGGAGCTGGATTGGAGACGGGAGCTGGGTTGGAGACTGGAGCTGGGTTGGAGACTGGAGCTGGGTTGCAGACAGGAGCTGGGTTGCAGACAGGAGCTGGGTTGAGGATAGGATTTGAGTTGCAGACAGGAGCTGGATTGCAGACAGGAGCTGGGTTGCAGACAGGAGCTGGGTTGAGGACAGGATTTGAGTTGGAGACAGGAGCTGGGTTGCAGACAGGAGCTGGGTTGCAGATAGGAGCTGGGTTGCAGATGGAGTTGTGTATATGGTGCCACATTACATATGTGAAACAGAAACTATTAGAGAAATTACAAGTGGGAAAAGAGATCTGTATTCAAAAGCTTGCTCTCTAATCTGTAAGGAGATGTACAGACCGATAGCCAGCTACAAATGCTGATCCCCAGTAAACTAGATCAGGGACAGGCATGCCTAGCACTTGCACGGTAATATATTTAAAGCTAAGGGCCGTATTCAATTAGGGTAGAAAATGCCGTTTTCTGTGAGAAAGTTTTGCCGGTGACGTCATTTCGCCAGGTGAAAACTTATCCCCGTATTCAATTACAAATACTTTTCACCGGTGCGAAAAGTCTGTGCATAGTATCCACCAGAAAAAATTCGCCTATGAAAGCAGGCGAAAAAAAGTGCAGAATTGGGGTTTTGGTGTGCAAAGTCGCCGATTTCGCCGATTTCGAATTGAATATGGGGATAAGCGGCGACGAGTGCGCAACTTTTCTGCATTGAAATCCAGCGATGACGGCAAAAACCTCGGCAGCGGGACTTTTCGCACCTAATTGAAAATGTCCCTATGTTAAAAATACATTTACTTTGAATATATTTCGGATGAGGGTAAAATACGCTGCACACCCATCGCTGACAATCCGGATCACATGGGAAATGATTCATTGTGTACGTTCCAGACATCCCTGTACAGAACACTGCGTGGCCACAACACAAATTACTGACACAGCAACTCGCTGCACAGGGAACAATCTGGACCACTGAGTGCAGCTCAAACAGTAATACGGCCCATAGCAATTACATGGGACATCTGATTCTGTTCTAGAAAGATGCAGCAATTAGTCAGAAGTCAGGAACCAATCATCAGTTAGCTTGTACTGGTCTGGTGGAAGCTTTGCAGGCGCAGCAAGCATCTGATTGGTTACTGTGCTTTCATTGCTGCTATCAGAAATGTTAGTATATAATCCTCCTAGTAATTCTGCAGAGCATTCTCCTCCAAGCTTCTGCACCACCAGTCAGCACTGTATTTATAACATGGGCACAATGCTGGCGTCAGTCTGCTCTGCGCTGCGTTTGGCTGAGTTACTTCGCTCCTCATCCACCTGGGTCTCATACTGTAGATCTAGTGTCATAGGGTCTGACTCAGCAGCGGAGGCAATTCTGTTATTTACGCAGATCGGGCGATTAATTGCCATTGCACATACATATCATTCGCACTGTGCACGTGTCAAGATAGATTTGCGATTACGTACGCACATAATTACCATTTGTAGAGTGATTGTCATGTGGTCAGCGTTTGACGGAGGTAAGGGGTGGTGGTTAAGAGAACGCAGGCGCGTCTGACTGTTTCAACGCCATTCTGCGGGTGTGCATAAATTAACCATCGCTTTCGCGGCCTGAGACATCTCTGCGTGCGAGGAGAGCTGCAGTATTTGAGACAGGTCAGAACTGCCGCAATGGCCGCATGGCTGTCCGATCTTTGTCGATGTTACCGAGATTTACGCAGGTACGCGACGTGGGACGCAGATGAGAAGGCAGCAGTGGACGTCCCTATTCCTTCAACTATTAGCATTTTTTTTAGCAGCTACGTTCCGTGCAAAATTGCAGGTGCGATCGCATTAACGTCCGCTGCTTAATCAGCCCCATAGATCCCTGTCCTCACCTGTGCAACCAATATACATGTCATACCCCTTCTCATATGGGGACATCTCTAGAGTGTAAGCTCTTCAGACAGGAAACAAGTCAGTACTCATATGCATGTAAAATCCAAGTGGAGGTGGCAGCACTTGTCACAAGAATAATTTATCACCCCCCCCCCCATATATGCCACTTATCGATCAATATCCAGCATGGCCTAGAAGGCTCGTTAGTCAGAGTGAGCGATGTTTGAGCCATATGTCCCCCGTACGCTCCAAACCAATCACTTATCACCCACTGGAGCCAGTACGAGGCGCTGCTCTCACCGTGACAAAGAGCTAAGTGTCCTCTCTACGTCTCATACACAGTTTGACCATTTCATTTCAACAGCCCCAAACCCAGCTCTCAACACCTGGGGCTGAAATCCAAATGGGTCCCCGGGGAGTTGCTTTAACAATTTAAATTTATTCCAAAGAAGAGATTAGGTAACAGCTGCAATGGGGGAAATCCTGTGAGCACAGAGAGCAAGTGACGGCCACGTCTATACCGAGGAGGCACTAAAACCCCCCAATATAGATGTATGCTGGACATGCCATGTGACAACCACTAGGGGCAACATAGGGGGAGAGAGGAAGTGAGCAAGGTATAAAGAGAGGGGGGAGAGAAAGCGAGGGGGGCGAGAGAGAGTGGGGAAAGAGAGAGAAGGAAGAGGGGGAGGGAAAGAGAGAGTGATGAATGAGGGTGAGAGAGTGTGGTGGGGGGGCGAGAGTGAGCAAGGTATAAAGAGAGGGGGGAGAGAAAGAGAGGGGGCGAGAGAGAGTGGGGAAAGAGAGAGAAGGGAGAGGGGGAGGGAGAGAGAGTGATAAATGAGGGTGTGAGAGAGAAGGTGAGCGAGAGAAAGAGAGGGAGATAGAGAGAGAGATTGTGTGTGGAAGGGAGAGAGAGACACGGGGGAAGGAGAGAAAGGGTGAGAGAGAGGGGTGAGAGATGGAGGAGAGGGGAGAGAAAGGGGGAAGGGAGGGAGTGAGAGAGAGAGTGGGAGTAAGGGAGGGTGAGTGAGCGAGGGAGGAAGAGGAGGAGGGAGTGAGAAAGAAGAATTAGAGGGTGAGTGAGTGAGTGAGTGAGTGAGTGAGTGAGTGAGGGAAAGGGGTCGAAAGAGAAAAAGGAGGGAGAGAGAGTGAGGGATAAAGATAGAGAGACAGGGAGACTGAGGCAGGGAGACTGAGGCAGGGAAGGAGGGAGAAAGAGAGCAGGAGGGAGAGGGAGAGGGAGAGAGAGAGAGAGAGAGAGAGAGAGAGAGGGGTAGCAAGGGAGGGAGGAAAAGGGGCCTATTCATCATGACATAATTATCACTCGCTTCGAGTTTAATAGGGGCGGAGAGGGCGAGAGAGGCAACGGGGAAAGAGAGAACAGGAGGGTGAGGGAGAGAGAGAGGTGAGATGAACAGGGAGGAGGGAGGGAGGGAGGGAGGGAGAGAGAGATGGAGATGTACTAAGCTCTGGAGAGTGATAAACCACCAGCCAATCAGCTCCTAACTGTCATTTTACAGGCTGTGTATGAAAAATGACAGGAGCGGTTTATCACTCTCCAGTTTATCACTCTCCAGAGCTTAGTACATCTGCCCCAGAGAGAGGTAGAGAGAGAGATAGGAGGAGGGAGAGAGAGGGAACATGGGAGAGAGAGGGACAGACAGGAAGAGTGAGAAAGGGAGAAAGAGAGAGCGCAGGAGGGAGAGGCAGACAGGGAAAGGGTGACAGGAGAGAGAGAGAGAAAAAAGGGAGAGAGGGGGGAGTAGAGGAAGAGAGGAGAGAGAGTAAAAGTAAGGGGATGGAGAGAGGGTGGGAGGAGACAGGGGGGCAGCTCTGATTCACACAGACTGTCAGGGTCACAGTGACAGCACCAGTACCTCTAATATGTCACGCAGACTGTCAGGGTCACAGTGACAGCACCAGTACCTATAATATGTCACACAGACTGTCAGGGTCACAGTGACAGCACCAGTACCTCTAATATGTCACGCAGACTGTCAGGGTCACAGTGACAGCACCAGTACCTCTAATATGTCACGCAGACTGTCAGGGTCACAGTGACAGCACCAGTACCTCTAATATGTCACGCAGACTGTCAGGGTCACAGTGAGAGCACCAGTACCTCTAATATGTCACGCAGACTGTCAGGGTCACAGTGACAGCACCAGACCTCTAATATGTCAAGCAGACTGTCAGGGTCACAGTGACAGCACCAGTACCTATAATATGTCACACAGACTGTCAGGGTCACAGTGACAGCACCAGTACCTCTAATATGTCACGCAGACTGTCAGGGTCACAGTGACAGCACCAGTACCTATAATATATCACACAGACTGTCAGGGTCACAGTGACAGCACCAGAACCTATAATATGTCACACAGACTGTCAGGGTCACAGTGACAGCACCAGTACCTATAATTTGTCACACAGACTGTCAGGGTCACAGTGACAGCACCAGTACCTCTAATATGTCACACAGACTGTCAGGGTCACAGTGACAGCACAGGTACGTATAATATGTCCCACTGACTGTCAGGGTCACAGAGACAGCACCAGTACCTATAATATGTCACACAGACTGTCAGGGTCACAGAGACAGCACCAGTACCTCTAATATGTCACGCAGACTGTCAGGGTCACAGTGACAGCACCAGTACCTATAATAAGTCACACAGACTGTCAGGGTCACAGTGACAGCACCAATACCTATAATATGTCACAAAGACTGGCAGGGTCACAGTGACAACACCAGTACCTATAATATGTCACACAGACTGTCAGGGTCACAGTGACAGCACCAGTACCTATAATATGTCATACAGACTGTCAGGGTCACAGAGACAGCACCGGTACCTATAATATGTCACACAGACTGTCAGGGTCACAGAGACAGCACCAGTACCTATAATATGTCACAAAGACTGTCAGGGTCACAGTGAGAGCACCAGTACCTCTAATATGTCACGCAGACTGTCAGGGTCACAGTGACAGCACCAGACCTCTAATATGTCAAGCAGACTGTCAGGGTCACAGTGACAGCACCAGTACCTATAATATGTCACACAGACTGTCAGGGTCACAGTGACAGCACCAGTACCTCTAATATGTCACGCAGACTGTCAGGGTCACAGTGACAGCACCAGTACCTATAATATGTCACACAGACTGTCAGGGTCACAGTGACAGCACCAGTACCTATAATATGTCACACAGACTGTCAGGGTCACAGTGACAGCACCAGTACCTATAATATGTCACACAGACTGTCAGGGTCACAGTGACAGCACCAGTACCTCTAATATGTCACACAGACTGTCAGGGTCACAGTGACAGCACAGGTACATATAATATGTCCCACTGACTGTCAGGGTCACAGAGACAGCACCAGTACCTATAATATGTCACACAGACTGTCAGGGTCACAGAGACAGCACCAGTACCTCTAATATGTCACGCAGACTGTCAGGGTCACAGTGACAGCACCAGTACCTATAATAAGTCACACAGACTGTCAGGGTCACAGTGACAGCACCAATACCTATAATATGTCACAAAGACTGGCAGGGTCACAGTGACAACACCAGTACCTATAATATGTCACACAGAATGTCAGGGTCACAGTGACAGCACCAGTACCTATAATATGTCACACAGACTGTCAGGGTCACAGAGACAGCACCGGTACCTATAATATGTCACACAGACTGTCAGGGTCACAGAGACAGCACCAGTACCTATAATATGTCACAAAGACTGTCAGGGTCACAGTGACAGCGCCAGTACCTATAATATGTCACACAGACTGTCAGGGTCACAGTGACAGCGCCAGTACCTATAATATGTCACACAGACTGTCAGGGTCTCAGTGACAGCACCAGTACCTCTAATATGTCACACAGACTGTCAGGGTCACAGTGACAGCACATGTACCTCTAATATGTCACGCAGACTGTCAGAGTCACAGTGACAGCACCAGTACCTATAATATGTCACACAGACTGTCAGGGTCACAGTGACAGCACCAGCACCAATAATATGTCCCACGGACTGTCAGGGTCACAGTGACAGTACCAGTACCTCTAATATGTCACGCAGACTGTCAGGGTCACAGTGACAGCACCAGTACCTATAATATGTCACACAGACTGTCAGGGTCACAGTGACAGCACCAGTACCTATAATATGTCACACAGACTGTCAGGGTCACAGTGACAGCACCAGTACCTCTAATATGTCACGCAGACTGTCAGGGTCACAGTGACAGCACCAGTACCTATAATATATCACACAGACTGTCAGGGTCACAGTGACAGCACCAGTACCTATAATATGTCACACAGACTGTCAGGGTCACAGTGACAGCACCAGTACCTATAATTTGTCACACAGACTGTCAGGGTCACAGTGACAGCACCAGTACCTCTAATATGTCACACAGACTGTCAGGGTCACAGTGACAGCACAGGTACGTATAATATGTCCCACTGACTGTCAGGGTCACAGAGACAGCACCAGTACCTATAATATGTCACACAGACTGTCAGGGTCACAGAGACAGCACCAGTACCTCTAATATGTCACGCAGACTGTCAGGGTCACAGTGACAGCACCAGTACCTATAATAAGTCACACAGACTGTCAGGGTCACAGTGACAGCACCAATACCTATAATATGTCACAAAGACTGGCAGGGTCACAGTGACAACACCAGTACCTATAATATGTCACACAGACTGTCAGGGTCACAGTGACAGCACCAGTACCTATAATATGTCATACAGACTGTCAGGGTCACAGAGACAGCACCGGTACCTATAATATGTCACACAGACTGTCAGGGTCACAGAGACAGCACCAGTACCTATAATATGTCACAAAGACTGTCAGGGTCACAGTGAGAGCACCAGTACCTCTAATATGTCACGCAGACTGTCAGGGTCACAGTGACAGCACCAGACCTCTAATATGTCAAGCAGACTGTCAGGGTCACAGTGACAGCACCAGTACCTATAATATGTCACACAGACTGTCAGGGTCACAGTGACAGCACCAGTACCTCTAATATGTCACGCAGACTGTCAGGGTCACAGTGACAGCACCAGTACCTATAATATGTCACACAGACTGTCAGGGTCACAGTGACAGCACCAGTACCTATAATATGTCACACAGACTGTCAGGGACACAGTGACAGCACCAGTACCTATAATATGTCACACAGACTGTCAGGGTCACAGTGACAGCACCAGTACCTCTAATATGTCACACAGACTGTCAGGGTCACAGTGACAGCACAGGTACATATAATATGTCCCACTGACTGTCAGGGTCACAGAGACAGCACCAGTACCTATAATATGTCACACAGACTGTCAGGGTCACAGAGACAGCACCAGTACCTCTAATATGTCACGCAGACTGTCAGGGTCACAGTGACAGCACCAGTACCTATAATAAGTCACACAGACTGTCAGGGTCACAGTGACAGCACCAATACCTATAATATGTCACAAAGACTGGCAGGGTCACAGTGACAACACCAGTACCTATAATATGTCACACAGAATGTCAGGGTCACAGTGACAGCACCAGTACCTACAATATGTCACACAGACTGTCAGGGTCACAGAGACAGCACCAGTACCTATAATATGTCACAAAGACTGTCAGGGTCACAGTGACAGCGCCAGTACCTATAATATGTCACACAGACTGTCAGGGTCTCAGTGACAGCACCAGTACCTCTAATATGTCACACAGACTGTCAGGGTCACAGTGACAGCACATGTACCTCTAATATGTCACGCAGACTGTCAGAGTCACAGTGACAGCACCAGTACCTATAATATGTCACACAGACTGTCAGGGTCACAGTGACAGCACCAGCACCAATAATATGTCCCACGGACTGTCAGGGTCACAGTGACAGTACCAGTACCTCTAATATGTCAAGCAGACTGTCAGGGTCACAGTGACAGCACCAGTACCTATAATATGTCACACAGACTGTCAGGGTCACAGTGACAGCACCAGTACCTATAATATGTCACACAGACTGTCAGGGTCACAGTGACAGCACCAGTACCTATAATATGTCACACAGACTGTCAGGGTCACAGTGACAGCACCAGTACCTCTAATATGTCACACAGACTGTCAGGGTCACAGTGACAGCACAGGTACGTATAATATGTCCCACTGACTGTCAGGGTCACAGAGACAGCACCAGTACCTATAATATGTCACACAGACTGTCAGGGTCACAGAGACAGCACCAGTACCTCTAATATGTCACGCAGACTGTCAGGGTCACAGTGACAGCACCAGTACCTATAATAAGTCACACAGACTGTCAGGGTCACAGTGACAGCACCAATACCTATAATATGTCACAAAGACTGGCAGGGTCACAGTGACAACACCAGTACCTATAATATGTCACACAGACTGTCAGGGTCACAGTGACAGCACCAGTACCTATATTATGTCACACAGACTGTCAGGGTCACAGAGACAGCACCGGTACCTATAATATGTCACACAGACTGTCAGGGTCACAGAGACAGCACCAGTACCTATAATATGTCACAAAGACTGTCAGGGTCACAGTGACAGCGCCAGTACCTATAATATGTCACACAGACTGTCAGGGTCACAGTGACAGCGCCAGTACCTATAATATGTCACACAGACTGTCAGGGTCTCAGTGACAGCACCAGTACCTCTAATATGTCACACAGACTGTCAGGGTCACAGTGACAGCACAGGTACCTCTAATATGTCACGCAGACTGTCAGAGTCACAGTGACAGCACCAGTACCTATAATAAGTCACACAGACTGTCAGGGTCACAGTGACAGCACCGGTACCTATAATATGTCACACGGACTGTCAGGGTCACAGTGACAGCACCAGTACCTATAATATGTCACACAGACTGTCAGGGTCACAGTGACAGCACCAGTACCTATAATAAGTCACACAGATTGTCAGGGTCACAGTGACAGCACCAGTACCTATAATATGTCCCACAGACTGTCAGGGTCAGAGAGACAGCACCGGTACCTATAATATGTCACACAGACTGTCAGGGTCACAGTGACAGCACCAGTACCTATAATAAGTCACACAGACTGTCAGGGTCACAGTGACAGCACCGGTACCTATAATATGTCACACAGACTGTCAGTCACAGTGACAGCACCAGTACCTATAATATGTCACACAGACTGTCAGGGTCACAGTGACAGCACCAGTACCTATAATATGTCACACAGACTGTCAGGGTCACAGTGACAGCACCAGTACATATAATATGTCACACAGACTGTCAGGGTCACAGTGACAGCACCAGTACCTATAATATGTCACACAGACTGTCAGGGTCACAGTGACAGCACCAGTTCCTATAATATGTCACACAGACTGTCAGGGTCACAGTGACAGCACCAGTACCTATAATATGTCACACAGACTGTCAGGGTCACAGTGACAGCACCAGTACCTATAATATGTCACACAGACTGTCAGGGTCACAGTGACAGCACCAGTACCTATAATATGTCACACAGACTGTCAGGGTCAGAGTGACAGCACCAGTACCTACAATATGTCACACAGACTGTCAGGGTCACAGTGACAGCACCGGTACCTCTAATATGTCACACTGACTGTCAGGGTCACAGTGACAGCACCAGTACACTACAATATGTCACACAGACTGTCAGGGTCACAGTGACAGCACCAGTACCTCTAATATGTCACACAGACTGTCAGAGTCACAGTGACAGCACCAGTACCTATAATATGTCACACAGACTGTCAGGGTCACAGTGACAGCACCAGTACGAATAATATGTCACACAGACTGTCAGGGTCACAGTGACAGCACCAGTACACTACAATATGTCACACAGACTGTCAGGGTCACAGTAACAGCACCGGAACCTATAATATGTCACACAGACTTTCAGGGTCACAGTGACAGCACCAGTACCTATAATATGTCACACAGACTGTCAGGGTCACAGTGACAGCACCAGTACATATAATATGTCACACAGACTGTCAGGGTCACAGTGACAGCACCAGTACCTATAATATGTCACACAGACTGTCAGGGTCACAGTGACAGCATCAGTACCTATAATATGTCACACAGACTGTCAGGGTCACAGTGACAGCACCAGTACCTATAATATGTCACACAGACTGTCAGGGTCACAGTGAAAGCACCAGTACCTATAATATGTCACACAGACTGTCAGGGTCACAGTGACAGCACCAGTACCTATAATATGTCACACAGACTGTCAGGGTCAGAGTGACAGCACCAGTACCTACAATATGTCACACAGACTGTCAGGGTCACAGTGACAGCACCAGTACCTCTAATATGTCACACTGAGTGTCAGGGTCACAGTGACAGCACCAGTACACTACAATATGTCACACAGACTGTCAGGGTCACAGTGACAGCACCAGTACCTCTAATATGTCACACAGACTGTCAGAGTCACAGTGACAGCACCAGTACCTATAATATGTCACACAGACTGTCAGAGTCACAGTGACAGCACCAGTACCTATAATATGTCACACAGACTGTCAGGGTCACAGTGACAGCACCAGTACACTATAATATGTCACACAGACTGTCAGGGTCACAGTGGCAGCACCAGTACACTACAATATGTCACACAGACTGTCAGGGTCACAGTAACAGCACCGGAACCTATAATATGTCACACAGACTGTCAGGGTCACAGTGACAGCACCAGTACCTATAATATGTCACACAGACTGTCAGGGTCACAGTGACAGCACCAGTACCTATAATATGTCACACAGACTGTCAGGGTCACAGTGACAGCACCAGTACCTATAATATGTCACACAGACTGTCAGGGTCACAGTGACAGCACCAGTACCTATAATATGTCACACAGACTGTCAGGGTCACAGTGACAGCACCAGTACCTATAATATGTCACACAGACTGTCAGGGTCACAGTGACAGCACCAGTACCTATAATATGTCACACAGACTGTCAGGGTCACAGTGACAGCACCAGTACCTACAATATGTCACACAGACTGTCAGGGTCACAGTGACAGCACCGGTACCTCTAATATGTTACACTGACTGTCAGGGTCACAGTGACAGCACCAGTACACTACAATATGTCACACAGACTGTCAGGGTCACAGTGACAGCACCAGTACCTCTAATATGTCACACAGACTGTCAGAGTCACAGTGACAGCACCAGTACCTATAATATGTCACACAGACTGTCAGGGTCACAGTGACAGCACCAGTACCTATAATATGTCACACAGACTGTCAGGGTCACAGTGACAGCACCAGTACACTATAATATGTCACACAGACTGTCAGGGTCACAGTGGCAGCACCAGTACACTATAATATGTCACACAGACTGTCAGGGTCACAGTAACAGCACCGGAACCTATAATATGTCACACAGACTGTCAGGGTCACAGTGACAGCACCGGTACCTATAATATGTCACACAGACTGTCAGTCACAGTGACAGCACCAGTACCTATAATATGTCACACAGACTGTCATGGTCACAGTGACAGCACCAGTACCTATAATATGTCACACAGACTGTCAGGGTCACAGTGACAGCACCAGTACCTATAATATGTCACACAGACTGTCAGGGTCACAGTGACAGCACCAGTACCTATAATATGTCACACAGACTGTCAGGGTCACAGTGACAGCACCAGTACCTATAAAATGTCACACAGACTGTCAGGGTCACAGTGACAGCACCAGTACCTATAATATGTCACACAGACTGTCAGGGTCATAGTGACAGCACCAGTACCTATAATATGTCACACAGACTGTCAGGGTCACAGTGACAGCACCAGTACCTACAATATGTCACACAGACTATCAGGTCACAGTGACAGCACCGGTACCTATAATATGTCCCACAGACTGTCAGAGTCACAGTGACAGCACCGGTACCTCTAATATGTCACACTGACTGTCAGGGTCACAGTGACAGCACCAGTACACTACAATATGTCACACAGACTGTCAGGGTCACAGTGACAGCACCAGTACCTCTAATTTGTCACACAGACTGTCAGAGTCACAGTGACAGCACCAGTACCTATAATATGTCACACAGACTGTCAGGGTCACAGTGACAGCACCAGTACCTCTAATATGTCACACAGACTGTCAGGGTCATAGTGACAGCACCAGTATCTATAATAAGTCACACAGACTGTCAGGGTCACAGTGACAGCACCAGTACCTATAATATGTCACACAGACTGTCAGGGTCACAGTGACAGCACCAGTGACAGCACCCAGACTGTCAGGGTCACAGTGACAGCACCAGTACACTATAATATGTCACACTGACTGTCAGAGTCACAGTGACAGCACCAGTACCAATAATAAGTCACACAGACTGTCAGGGTCACAGTGACAGCACCAGTACCTCTAATATGTCACACAGACTGTCAGGGTCACAGTGACAGCACCAGTACGTATAATATGTCACACAGACTGTCAGGGTCACAGTTACAGCACCAGTTCCTATAATATGTCACACAGACTGTCAGGGTCACAGTGACAGCACCAGTACACTATAATATGTCACACAGACTGTCAGGGTCACAGTGGCAGCACCAGTACACTATAATATGTCACACAGACTGTCAGGGTCACAGTAACAGCACCGGAACCTATAATATGTCACACAGACTGTCAGGGTCACAGTGACAGCGCCGGTACCTATAATATGTCACACAGACTGTCAGAGTCACAGTGACAGCACCAGTACCTATAATATGTCTCACAGACTGTCAGGGTCACAGTGACAGCACCAGTACCTATAATATGTCACACAGACTGTCAGGGTCACAGTGACAGCACCAGTACCTATAATATGTCACACAGACTGTCAGGGTCACAGTGACAGCACCAGTACCTATAATATGTCACACAGACTGTCAGGGTCACAGTGACAGCACCAGTACCTATAATATGTCACACAGACTGTCAGGGTCACAGTGACAGCACCAGTACCTATAATATGTCACACAGACTGTCAGGGTCACAGTGACAGCACCAGTACCTATAATATGTCACACAGACTGTCAGGGTCACAGTGACAGCACCAGTACCTACAATATGTCACACAGACTATCAGGGTCACAGTGACAGCACCGGTACCTATAATATGTCACACAGACTGTCAGGGTCACAGTGACAGCACCGGTACTTCTAATATGTCACACAGACAGTCAGGGTCACAGTGACAGCACAGGTACCTATAATATGTCCCACAGACTGTCAGGGTCACAGTGACAGCACCGGTACCTCTAATATGTCACACTGACTGTCAGGGTCACAGTGACAGCACCAGTACACTACAATATGTCACACAGACTGTCAGGGTCACAGTGACAGCACTAGTACCTCTAATATGTCACACAGACTGTCAGAGTCACAGTGACAGCACCAGTACCTATAATATGTCACACAGACTGGTAGGGTCACAGTGACAGCACCAGTACCTCTAATATGTCACACAGACTGTCAGGGTCATAGTGACAGCACCAGTATCTATAATAAGTCACACAGACTGTCAGGGTCACAGTGACAGCACCAGTACCTATAATATGTCACACAGACTGTCAGGGTCACAGTGACAGCACCAGTGACAGCACCCAGACTGTCAGGGTCACAGTGACAGCACCAGTACACTATAATATGTCACACTGACTGTCAGAGTCACAGTGACAGCACCAGTACCAATAATAAGTCACACAGACTGTCAGGGTCACAGTGACTGCACCAGTACCTATAATATGTCACACAGACTGTCAGGGTCACAGTGACAGCACCAGTACCTACAATATGTCACACAGACTGTCAGGGTCACAGTGACAGCACCAGTACCTATAATATGTCACACAGACTGTCAGGGTCACAGTGACAGCACCAGTACCTATAATATGTCACACAGACTGTCAGGGTCACAGTGACAGCACCAGTACCTCTAATATGTCACACAGACTGTCAGGGTCATAGTGACAGCACCAGTATCTATAATAAGTCACACAGACTGTCAGGGTCACAGTGACAGCACCAGTGACAGCACCCAGACTGTCAGGGTCACAGTGACAGCACCAGTACACTATAATATGTCACACAGACTGTCAGAGTCACAGTGACAGCACCAGTACCAATAATAAGTCACACAGACTGTCAGGGTCACAGTGACAGCACCAGTACCTATTAAATGTCACACAGACTGTCAGGGTCACAGTGACAGCACCAGTACCTATAATATGTCACACTTGATATAGGTTCATTTTCTTTAATCATCCATAGTTTATTTCTATACAGTCCTGTCATTCATAAATGGGCTATAAATCTTACATAAAAGATGACATGAAAAGACATCTGGTAACATTCTCCGCTATATACAGTACTCCCTCCCCCCAACAGTACAAAGTGACTCCAAATCCCCATAAAACTACGCTTCCTCAGTTCATACACACGGAGGCTCCTTCAACTATATAAATCTCACCGTAGACGGCTATAACCACAATTCATCAGTAACCTTAGCCAACCCCTGGCCCTCCAGTTGCTGAAGAACTACAAACCCAAGCAAAACCAGAGGATCGCAGGCAAACTAGAAAATCTTAGGTCTGGTATCGCGTATGGTTTGTTTGCTGACATTTAACATTAACCTCAAGAAATATTGTGTTTTTTTTTTTGTTTGTTTAATTAAAAGATCAGTGTTGCAATGGATTCTGGGTAAAAAGTGTCAGGTGACCAAACAGCTGACTCTCACGTGTCATGTTATTAGTGTTGTGTTACAATAGATTCAGTCGCTCTCTATTAGGGGCCCATTTATCAATAACCGCATTTGCAATGCAATCATAGCCCAGGAATGTATGACCTACCACCTGCAGGGGCTGCTGCGGACCCCTTACACAATACATCTAAGGGATACAAAATATTTGCGTTTATCCCCCGAAAACACCCGTTTGCTGCAAATATTTAATGATAAATAGGCATACTTGCCTATTCTTCCGGGACTGAATCCCGAAAAATCAGGAACCGCTCCAGGCACCCCGCAAGAGTAGGCAAGTCCCCCGCATTGTCCGACGGCCCCCCACACGCATGTGAAAGTGGGCATTTTGGGGGGTGATTTGCCCCTTTCCCCCTGCTTTGTAATGCCAGTAATATCGGCATTATAAAGCGGGGGGCGTCGCCGTGATGACGCGATAGCTCGGACATGCCCCCGCTCCGCCCAATTCAGCCCCCCTCACCCCTCCCGGAGGGGGCTGCCAGAAAGTCGGTAAGTAGGTAAATACTAGGCCCCTTAATCAAAGAGCTGGCTATGGGCCTCCCCCTAACATCACTGATTACATGATATATTCCTGTAAACTGAGCCCCTCCCCCATATCAATGATCCCACGCCACTACTGCAGCCCCCCTGAGATACCTGGAGGGTTTCGTACGTGAGGCAGCAGATTGGGGCAGACTGAGGGCTCTGATAGAGTTTATGCACGTTACCTGCAGGGGAGAATGAGCCAGTGAATCGTCATAAAATGTGACATCTTATAAAATACCGGAATTACGGGAATTGTATCTTCTCCGACTCCAAGTTAGTCCAGATAACATCAGTCGGCCTGGTTTTCATACAGTACCTCACGGTCCCCAGTGGCTGCATTCCTGTCCCAGAAAGATGGGACATAGGGCCTGATTCAGAAACGCACGCTATGTGCGTGTACACGCTCTGAATCAGGGCATTTTTTTTTTTTTTTTAGTTTCGGCCTCCAGGCCGCTCGCAAAGCTGTGGGTGACCACCCACAGCTAGTGCAAGCGGCCTGGCGATGGTCGCGACCATCGGCATTGCGAAGAGACCCTAAGGTAGGTTCTCAGCACTCCCAATGCCGAGTGGACTTTCTCTAATAGAGAGTGATGTCAGTAGGGCCGCCCACAAGCGGAAGGCCTTCCTTTGGGAACGTCTCTGTTTCTGCAGCCACCCCCCCTCCCCGCCTACAAAACGGGGCGAGCTGTCAATCAGCATCGACAGCCGTCCCGTCTTGTAGTGAGCCTCGGAGTGACGGAGCTGCCGTCGCTCGCTGGGGCTCACGCAGGGGCCAAACATCGACCCGCTTGCGAGCGCTATGCGCTCGCAAGCGGGTCTGAATCAGGCCCATAGCTTATACGAGGTTCCATCTAGCAGGGATATTAATCTGGAAATAGCAACATTTGTACGGAGCGAACCGTCCATAAGGCCGCAAGCATGGGAGTAACTACTATAGGTGCAAAAGGACCCTCCCTCTTCACCCGTTACCTCCCACATACACTCATTCTGCATCCAAACCCTCATTATAACCACTGCCTTGGATCCATCACGGCATATTTGCGGTGCAACCCAGACGCATGTGCGGTACAAAAGTCATCGGCCAACTGCAAATCATCGGCATTGCGTTCACCTCTGAATCGTGCCCAATGTGCGACTCAGGAACTGATTCCAGGGTGGACGCAAATTTGCAATGTTTACTTATGTGCATGCGTCCCATGGTTAGTTACCGCCATAGGGCGCGAATCGTAACTAAATGGAGATCCGCGCAGTTCCGATAAGGCGTTCCTGCACGGTGACAGGGAAGGGAGTGGCTTGAGTCAGCGGGCATGTCATGGGTGAGCCGCTGTCAGGGACTGCGTTGGAACTTAAGATGCAGTTAAAATGGCAATGGGCGGCCAAATACCGTCTGACACTTGAAGGGGGTGCTCGGATGTCCGATGGTGCGGCTAATGTCCGCTCGATGGTACGCCTTTGTGCGCACTGCGGCGGATTAGAGCTGCAGCCGGTGGGAGTCTTATTAAACCTGAACACAGGGGGAGTGAATTTCAGTAGGCCGTTCCTGGGAGGTAACGGGGGTATGGATAGCGGGCGTCTCTCTGACAGCGGTTACTTCTAAAGACAGAGGAATTGCATCGGCCATAGAGCTGGTACTATGTGACCAATGGTGCAATGATGGTGAATCTAAAGACGCATCAAAGCGGATTGGGGTCTCTGTCACTGCTCCACATATAATACAGACAGTCCCGGTGTCCTCTCACTCTCAGGACACATGTAATACAGACAGTCCTGGTGTCCTCTCACTCTCAGGACACATGTAATACAGACAGTTCCAGTGTCCACTCACTCTCAGGACACATGTAATACAGACAGTTCCAGTGTCCACTCACCCTCAGGACACATGTAATACAGACAGTCCTGGTGTCCTCTCACTCTCAGGACACATGTAATACAGACAGTTCCAGTGTCCACTCACCCTCAGGACACATGTAATACAGACAGTCCTGGTGTCCTCTCACTGTCAGGACACGTAAAACAGACAGTTCCAGTGTCCCCTCACTCTCAGGACACATGTAATACAGACAGTCCCGGTGTTCACTCACTGGGCCTGATTCAGAGCCGCTCGTAAGCGGCCGCTCGTTCGTTCTGAGCGATGTTTGCCCAACTGCGCATGCGTACGGATCGTAATACGCATGCACGAACCAGTCAGTGCGGCCGAAAATCGTTTGTTCGCTAAATAGCGAATGCCTGCTAATATGAGTGACAGGAGGAGGCGTATGTGGGTGGTAACAGGGGAAAGTGCTTGAAAACGGGGAGTGGAGATCAGAACGCAGGCGTGCTTAAAGGTCAAAACGGGCGTTTTATGGGTGTGCATAATTAATACAGCAGGGTCACTGACCACGTCACTGGGTTATTTTATAGTCAGAACTGCTTGCAAATTTGTGGTAGGAAAAACCAACCACAAGAATAGCGAGCAGTTCATATGCTGGTCGATATACTCGATTAATCTAATAAATAGCGGACATGACGTATGATGCGAGCGGCCAGGGGGCGTTTTTATAAAAAAAACGTCCGCATGTTTTGTTCGCTCATTCAGACATAGAGGCGGCAACAGACCGCAAAGAGCGAACGGTTCATTTGAATAGCCACCCCTTTTTCCTGAACGAGCGAGCGCTAATAGCGACCGGCTCTGAATCAGGCCCACTGTCAGGACACATGTAATACAGACAGTCCCGGTGTTCACTCACTGTCAGGACACATGTAATACAGACAGTTCCAGTGTCCACTCACTCTCAGGACACATGTAATACAGACAGTTCCAGTGTCCACTCACTCTCAGGACACATGTAATACAGACAGTTCCAGTGTCCCCCCGTCCCCGTGTCCCCCAACTCTGAGGAGTTTGTTTACGAAGCGCTGGCTGTAATAACCACCTCTTCCCAGCGTGCTGTAATGTAAAAGGGCAATGCGTTAATAGCAGGACATGAGCTATTTTGCTATAAAGAGCATTGATCTTTCATTCTCTGCCACCTACAGCGTGGTCTTACCAAGGTGCAAAACTGCCCATTTATTTGTTGGCCTTGTGACCATCCATCAGTCCTGCTGTTTGCAGACAGACGCATCCTATTGTGTCAGCAGCTGTGATGGGCCAGATACAGAAATTAGCGCTAATGCGTGCGCAACTGTGATCCCATACCCAGCGGTTGTGCGCAAATGTGCAAATGTCACAGCCCTCTGGGATTTATAATGAAACGCCCACTAGCAGCATCTGAAGTCCGGCTGCTTGCGTACGCAGATGCACCATCGGTCGCCACATCAATGTTCGTCTGAAGTAAGTCACCGCAGCCTTACCAACTGCGTATGTATTTGCAGGCACAGTTACGCCCCCAAAATGGTTGTGGTGCGCCTGCGTTGTAGTCGTCACCCCCCCATTACCTGCCACAAACGCTCCCTGCCCTCAGTCACACTGCATCCAAGTCCCCAACCATCAGTAATGAAACTGGCGCATACGCAGTCCGACTCATGCTCAACACTGCATAAAAAACCCACTGAACTGTGCAAATATGGCATTGTGTCTCCCCCGATTCAGGCCAATAGTACAGTACACATCGCTGTACACAACAACACAGAGAGGTCTTGGTGCTATGCACTGTGACATGTGACTGGTGTCAGACCTGTGCTGCACACTAGGTGGCCCCAGGGCACGACACCCACCAAGAGGGGTTATCATCATATTAACAAAAGGGCCTCTTGTGTGAATGGAAACACAGGGTCTTCGCCTCCCAGCATTGCACACAGTGCCATCTAATGGCCAGTCCCAGAACTGCACTCTTGGCCTGATTCAGAGAGATGTACACTAATCCCACTGCGATTTTGTATGCAGCAGCTGAGGAAAAACACACATATGTAGGACCTACCAGGATTTGTATTGAGACGCCCACCGTCTGCTTCGCAAATCCAAGCCATGCAACATCAGTCGCAGATCAACCGATAATGATCGGCCTTCTGAGTGACCCTACGGTTGGCAGAACGAGTAAGGGAAATGAGACGCCATTGCGAATTTAGGAAATATCACAGGGATTTATAAGAAAAAAACCCTGCAGGGACAGAGCTAGCGATACAGCTCTGTCGCTGCGAATCTCGTCCGCACAGTGATAAGGTGCTTGTGCATGACCCGACCAGCTCACCATACCCCCTCCCCCCCCGTTCATTTACACTTACCTCGGTGATTGATGCTCCGGTGATGTCCTATCTCTGGTGCTCCAGTCAGCTGCTCTCCCATCTCTAGCACTGTGACCCGGTCAGTTGCTCTATGCAGCAGCTGACCAGGGTCACAGTGCAGGAGCCGGGAGACCAGCTGACCGGAGCACCAGAGGACATCACCGGGGCACCGATCACCGGTCCCTGGATGCAGATAGCGGTATTAGCACAGGGCTTCCCCTGGTATTTTTCACAATATATTTTTAGTAATTCTGGGCAGATCACATTTCCCATTACAATTATGGGAAATGCGATCTGCTCACTAAAAATAAGTGATAATTAGGGTTTGAGTAAAATTTTGTGAATTCTACTCCAATTGTCCTTTAGTACATTCTCGTGATACTAAAATAATGTGTAAAGGATGTGAAAACACCCGTTTTCACATTACTTTAGTAAAAATAATGTTAATAAATACGCCCCTGTGTACCTGTTGTCAGAATCTGTGGGTTTTCTGGACTCGATGCAGGACCTGAGATTTGGTAATGGCTGGAGGCTTGATGAGATTTGTCCTAATTTGAGAAGTGAAACGTTTATAGATACTGGCAGACGTAGTTAAATACCTGAATAGGCACAGTAATATAGTCCCTGATTACCAGTACGGGCTGGGGAGTAGGATGGTGACAGTGCACCGCGGAAAGTGGGCCTGATGCAGAGATGGAATGATTTGCAGAGCCGCACACAAGTGGCTGCGTCGTCCATCTTAAATGCAAATGAAGAAGGTAGTGTCAGACCTTGCTGCATTTGTGATCCCAGCACTGCGACCGACGTCTCAGGCTGGGATCTCCATTGCAACCATCTCGACCGAGTCTAGGTAGCCCATGGTGGTTTGGCGCCTTTTCCTGGATTCATGGGTGCATGGGCGCCGCCATGATGGATTGATCAGCTGACTCCAGGTCATACTGGCCTACTTTTAAAGAAGCATTTCAGGGAGATTGTGAAAGCAACACCTATGAGCGCAGCGGTAAAGTGGGCGTGTACTGCTACATCTGAGAGGCGTGTCATAAAGCTATATAGAACAGTATTTAACAGCGACATAATGGGGGTAAGGTGCAATCAGGGAGATTGCTACTATATCACGGAGACTCCCTAAAGAACTTCAGAGGCGTCTATGTGAAAATTCCAGCTTGTACAGCTCTGGTGCTGGTCGTGTCCTGGGAACTTGTTCCAAAAGGCCGGGAAGTTTCAGCTCCTACTCCAGCCTAGGTGTGACAGCAAACTCTGCGGTCTGACCGAATTTCCCGGTACACCAGAAAGGATGGAAAGTTCTTAACTGCGCTTGTTGATTCTGAAGCAGTTGGAAATGTTATTACTCTGCTATTGTTTAAAAGTTTGGAATTCCTGTGTTACCATCCCTGGTACCTATACCATTACCAGCACCTATATACAGTATCTCACCACAGTAGATGGGAGTCACATTCCAGGTTACCCAAAAAAACTCAGAAATAATACTCAGAATAGGCGAATTGCACTTGAATTTATTAACCTTCTCATCATCTTCTGTAAAGCCTCTAATCCAGCGGTGTTCGTTTACCCTTGGCATCAGAAACACAACCCACACATTTATTGGATCATCATTGGATTGCTCCTCAAGTCCTACCCTGGGGTGAAACCTGCCAGGGAACCTGTGTTCAAACTTATTCTTCCTACTTGAGTCACCATCACCTCTGAGGAAATGGATCTTCCACCTGCATATAGAGATTGCTCACAGGGACTGGGATTGTCCATTCGATTTGCTTCCAGGCAAGACTGCTCATAGGGGGCGAGCATACCCACTATCAATACAAGAGACACAGGCTATGTCAGATTACATAGCCTAGTGATTCATTCATTCCTCATCCTCATCTGCTGGTGCTGGGTTTTCCTTTGTAAAAAAGAAAGATGAGAGTCTTCACCCCTGCATAGACTGATAGATTCAAAGGGGCTATCATCTTTACTAAGCTGGATCTTCACAGTGCTTACACTCTCATCCATATCCGGGCTGGAATAGTGCTTACACTCTCATCCATATCCGGGCTGGAATAGTGCTTACACTCTCATCCATATCCGGGCTGGAATAGTGCTTACACTCTCATCCATATCCAGGCTGGAATAGTGCTTACACTCTCATTCATATACTGCTGGAATAGTGCTTACACTCTCATCCATATACTGGCTGGAATAGTGCTTACACTCTCATCCATATCAGGGCTGGAATAGTGCTTACACTCTCATCCATATACTGGCTGGAATAGTGCTTACACTCTCATTCATATCAGGGCTGGAATAGTGCTTACACTCTCATCCATATCAGGGCTGGAATAGTGCTTACACTCTCATCCATATCAGGGCTGGAATAGTGCTTACACTCTCATCCATATCCGTGCTGGAATAGTGCTTACACTCTCATCCATATCCGGGCTGGAATAGTGCTTACACTCTCATCCATATCCGGGCTGGAATAGTGCTTACACTCTCATCCATATCAGGGCTGGAATAGTGCTTACACTCTCATCCATATCCGTGCTGGAATAGTGCTTACACTCTCATCCATATCAGGGCTGGAATAGTGCTTACACTCTCATCCATATCCGGGCTGGAATAGTGCTTACACTCTCATCCATATCAGGGCTGGAATAGTGCTTACACTCTCATCCATATCCGGGCTGGAAAAGTGCTTACACTCTCATCCATATCCGGGCTGGAATAGTGCTTACACTCTCATCCATATACTGGCTGGAATAGTGTTTACACTCTCATCCATATCAGGGCTGGAATAGTGCTTACACTCTCATCCATATCAGGGCTGGAATAGTGCTTACACTCTCATCCATATCCGGGCTGGAATAGTGCTTACACTCTCATCCATATACTGGCTGGAATAGTGCTTACACTCTCATCCATATCAGGGCTGGAATAGTGCTTACACTCTCATCCATATCCGGGCTGGAATAGTGTTTACACTCTCATCCATATCCGGGCTGGAATAGTGCTTACACTCTCATCCATATCAGGGCTGAAATAGTGCTTACACTCTCATCCATATCAGGGCTGGAATAGTGCTTACACTCTCATCCATATCCGGGCTGGAATAGTGCTTACACTCTCATCCATATCAGGGCTGGAATAGTGCTTACACTCTCATCCATATCAGGGCTGGAATAGTGCTTACACTCTCATCCATATCCGGGCTGGAATAGTGCTTACACTCTCATCCATATCCGGGCTGGAATAGTGCTTACACTCTCATCCATATACTGGCTGGAATAGTGTTTACACTCTCATCCATATCAGGGCTGGAATAGTGCTTACACTCTCATCCATATCAGGGCTGGAATAGTGCTTACACTCTCATCCATATCAGGGCTGGAATAGTGCTTACACTCTCATCCATATCCGGACTGGAATAGTGCTTACACTCTCATCCATATCCGGGCTGGAATAGTGCTTACACTCTCATCCATATCCGGGCTGGAATAGTGCTTACACTCTCATCCATATACTGGCTGGAATAGTGCTTACACTCTCATCCATATCAGGGCTGGAATAGTGCTTACACTCTCATCCATATCCGGGCTGGAAAAGTGCTTACACTCTCATCCATATCCGGGCTGGAATAGTGCTTACACTCTCATCCATATACTGACTGGAATAGTGCTTACACTCTCATCCATATCCGGGCTGGAATAGTGCTTACACTCTCATCCATATCCGGGCTGGAATAGTGCTTACACTCTCATCTATATACTGGCTGGAATAGTGTTTACACTCTCATCCATATCAGGGCTGGAATAGTGCTTACACTCTCATCCATATCAGGGCTGGAATAGTGCTTACACTCTCATCCATATCCGGGCTGGAATAGTGCTTACACTCTCATCCATATCCGGGCTGGAATAGTGCTTACACTCTCATCCATATCAGGGCTGGAATAGTGTTTACACTCTCATCCATATACTGGCTGGAATAGTGCTTACACTCTCATCCATATACTGGCTGGAATAGTGCTTACACTCTCATCCATATCAGGGCTGGAATATTGCTTACACTCTCATCCATATACGGGCTGGAATAGTGCTTACACTCTCATCCATATCCGGGCTGGAATAGTGCTTACACTCTCATCCATATACTGGCTGAAATAGTGCTTACACTCTCATCCATATACTGGCTGGAATAGTGCTTACACTCTCATCCATATCAGGGCTGGAATAGTGCTTACACTATCATCCTTATCCGGGCTGGAATAGTGCTTACACTCTCATCCATATCCGGGCTGGAATAGTGCTTACACTCAAATCCATATCCGGGCTGGAATAGTGCTTACACTCTCATCCATATCAGGGCTGGAATAGTGCTTACACTCTCATCCATATCAGGGCTGGAATAGTGCTTACACTCTCATCTATATCCGGGCTGGAATAGTGCTTACACTCTCATCCATATCCGGGCTGGAATAGTGCTTACACTCTCATCCATATACTGACTGGAATAGTGCTTACACTCTCATCCATATCAGGGCTGGAATAGTGCTTACACTCTCATCCATATCCGGGCTGGAATAGCGCTTACACTCTCATCCATATCAGGGCTGGAATAGTGCTTACAATCTCATCCATATCCAGGCTGGAAAAGTGCTTACACTCTCATCCATATCCGGGCTGGAATAGTGCTTACACTCTCATCCATATCCGGGCTGGAATAGTGCTTACACTCTCATCCATATCCGGGCTGGAATAGTGCTTACACTCTCATCCATATCCGGGCTGGAGTATTGCTTACACTCTCATCCATATCAGGGCTGGAATAGTGCTTACACTCTCATCCATATCCGGGCTGGAATATTGCTTACACTCTCATCCATATCAGGGCTGGAATAGTGCTTACACTCTCATCCATATACTGGCTGGAATAGTGCTTACACTCTCATCTATATACTGGCTGGAATAGTGCTTACAATCTCATCCATATCAGGGCTGGAATAGTGCTTACACTCTCATCCATATACTGGCTGGAATAGTGCTTACACTCTCATCCATATCAGGGCTAGAATAGTGCTTACAATCTCATCCATATCAGGGCTGGAATAGTGCTTACACTCTCATCCATATCTGGGCTGGAATAGTGCTTACACTCTCATCCATATCCTGGCTGGAATAGTACTTACACTCTCATCCATATCCGGGCTGGAATAGTGCTTACACTCTCATCCATATCCGGGCTGGAATAGTGCTTACACTCTCATCCATATCCGGGCTGGAATAGTGCTTACACTCTCATCCATATCCGCGCTGGAATAGTGCTTACACTCTCATCCATATCCGGGCTGGAATAGTGCTTACACTCTCATCCATATCCGGGCTGGAATAGTGCTTACACTCTCATCCATATCAGGGCTGGAATAGTGCTTACACTCTCATCCATATCCGGGCTGGAATAGTGCTTACACTCTCATCCATATCCTGGCTGGAATAGTACTTACACTCTCATCCATATCCGGGCTGGAATAGTGCTTACACTCTCATCCATATCAGGGCTGGAATAGTGCTTACACTCTCATCCATATCCGGGCTGGAAAAGTGCTTACACTCTCATCCATATCAGGGCTGAAATAGTGCTTACACTCTCATCCATATCAGGGCTGGAATAGTGCTTACACTCTCATCCATATCCAGGCAGGAATAGTGCTTACACTCTCATCCATATCCGGGCTGGAATAGTGCTTACACTCTCATCCATATCCGGGCTGGAATAGTGCTTACACTCTCATCCATATCCGGGCTGGAATAGTGCTTACACTCTCATCCATATACTGTCTGGAATAGTGTTTACACTCTCATCCATATCAGGGCTGGAATAGTGCTTACACTCTCATCCATATCAGGGCTGGAATAGTGCTTACACTCTCATCCATATCAGGGCTGGAATAGTGCTTACACTCTCATCCATATCCGGACTGGAATAGTGCTTACACTCTCATCCATATCCAGGCTGGAATAGTGCTTACACTCTCATCCATACCAGGGCTGGAATAGTGCTTACACTCTCATCCATATACTGGCTGGAATAGTGCTTACACTCTCATCCATATCAGGGCTGGAATAGTGCTTACACTCTCATCCATATCCGGGCTGGAATAGTGCTTACACTCTCATCCATATCCGGGCTGGAATAGTGCTTACACTCTCATCCATATACTGACTGGAATAGTGCTTACACTCTCATCCATATCCGGGCTGGAATAGTGCTTACACTCTCATCCATATACTGGCTGGAATAGTGTTTACACTCTCATCCATATCAGGGCTGGAATATTGCTTACACTCTCATCCATATCAGGGCTGGAATAGTGTTTACAATCTCATCCATATACTGGCTGGAATAGTGCTTACACTCTCATCCATATCAGGGCTGGAATACTGCTTACACTCTCATCCATATCAGGGCTGGAATAGTGCTTACACTCTCATCCATATCAGGGCTGGAATAGTGCTTACACTCTCATCCATATCCGGGCTGGAATAGTGCTTACACTCTCATCCATATCTGGGCTGGAATAGTGCTTACACTCTCATCCATATCAGGGCTGGAATAGTGTTTACAATCTCATCCATATACTGGCTGGAATAGTGCTTACACTCTCATCCATATCAGGGCTGGAATACTGCTTACACTCTCATCCATATCAGGGCTGGAATAGTGCTTACACTCTCATCCATATCAGGGCTGGAATAGTGCTTACACTCTCATCCATATCAGGGCTGGAATAGTGCTTACACTCTCATCCATATCCGGGCTGGAATAGTGCTTACACTCTCATCCATATCCGGGCTGGAATAGTGCTTACACTCTCATCCATATACTGGCTGGAATAGTGCTTACACTCTCATCCATATCAGGGCTGGAATAGTGCTTACACTCTCATCCATATCTGGGCTGGAATAGTGCTTACACTCTCATCCATATACTGACTGGAATAGTGCTTACACTCTCATCCATATCAGGGCTGGAATAGTGCTTACACTCTCATCCATATCCGGGCTGGAATAGCGCTTACACTCTCAACCATATCAGGGCTGGAATAGTGCTTACAATCTCATCCATATCAGGGCTGGAATAGTGCTTACACTCTCATCCATATCCGGGCTGGAATAGTGCTTACACTCTCATCCATATCCGGGCTGGAATAGTGCTTACACTCTCATCCATATCCGGGCTGGAATAGTGCTTACACTCTTATCCATATCCGGGCTGGAGTAGTGCTTACACTCTCATCCATATCAGGGCTGGAATAGTGCTTACACTCTCATCCATATCCGGACTGGAATAGTGCTTACACTCTCATCCATATCAGGGCTGGAATAGTGCTTACACTCTCATCCATATACTGGCTGGAATAGTGCTTACACTCTCATCTATATACTGGCTGGAATAGTGCTTACACTCTCATCCATATACTGGCTGGAATAGTGCTTACACTCTCATCCATATCAGGGCTAGAATAGTGCTTACACTCTCATCCATATCCGGGCTGGAAAAGTGCTTACACTCTCATCCATATCCGGGCTGGAATAGTGCTTACACTCTCATCCATATACTGGCTGGAATAGTGTTTACACTCTCATCCATATCAGGGCTGGAATAGTGCTTACACTCTCATCCATATCAGGGCTGGAATAGTGCTTACACTCTCATCCATATCCGGGCTGGAATAGTGCTTACACTCTCATCCATATACTGGCTGGAATAGTGTTTGCACTCTCATCCATATCAGGGGTGGAATAGTGCTTACACTCTCATCCATATCCGGGCTGGAATAGTGCTTACACTGTCATCCATATCCGGGCTGGAATAGTGCTTACACTCTCATCCATATACTGGCTGGAATAGTGCTTACACTCTCATCCATATCAGGGCTGGAATAGTGCTTACACTATCATCCTTATCCGGGCTGGAATAGTGCTTACACTCTCATCCATATCCGGTCTGGAATAGTGCTTACACTCAAATCCATATCCGGGCTGCAATAGTGCTTACACTCTCATCCATATCCGGGCTGGAATAGTGCTTACACTCTCATCCATATCAGGGCTGGAATAGTGCTTACACTCTCATCCATATCCGGGCTGGAATAGTGCTTACACTCTCATCCATATCCGGGCTGGAATAGTGCTTACACTCTCATCCATATACTGGCTGGAATAGTGCTTACACTCTCATCCATATCAGGGCTGGAATAGTGCTTACACTCTCATCCATATCTGGGCTGGAATAGTGCTTACACTCTCATCCATATACTGACTGGAATAGTGCTTACACTCTCATCCATATCAGGGCTGGAATAGCGCTTACACTCTCATCCATATCCGGGCTGGAATAGCGCTTACACTCTCATCCATATCAGGGCTGGAATAGTGCTTACAATCTAATCCATATCAGGGCTGGAATAGTGCTTACACTCTCATCCATATCCTGGCTGGAATAGTGCTTACACTCTCATCCATATCCAGGCTGGAATAGTGCTTACACTCTCATCCATATCCGGGCTGGAATAGTGCTTACACTCTCATCCATATCCGGGCTGGAGTAGTGCTTACACTCTCATCCATATCAGGGCTGGAATAGTGCTTACACTCTCATCCATATCAGGGCTGGAATAGTGCTTACACTCTCATCCATATACTGGCTGGAATAGTGCTTACACTCTCATCTATATACTGGCTGGAATAGTGCTTACACTCTCATCCATATACTGGCTGGAATAGTGCTTACACTCTCATCCATATCAGGGCTCGAATAGTGCTTACACTCTCATCCATATCCGGGCTGGAAAAGTGCTTACACTCTCATCCATATCCGGGCTGGAATAGTTCTTACACTCTCATCCATATACTGGCTGGAATAGTGTTTACACTCTCATCCATATCAGGGCTGGAATAGTGCTTACACCCTCATCCATATCAGGGCTGGAATAGTGCTTACACTCTCATCCATATCCGGGCTGGAATAGTGCTTACACTCTCATCCATATACTGGCTGGAATAGTGCTTACACTCTCATCCATATCCGGGCTGGAATAGTGCTTACACTCTCATCCATATCCGGGCTGGAATAGTGCTTACACTCTCATCCATATCCGGGCTGGAATAGTGCTTACACTCTCATCCATATCCGGGCTGAAATAGTGCTTACACTCTCATCCATATCAGGGCTGGAATAGTGCTTACACTCTCATCCATATCCGGGCTGGAATAGTGCTTACACTCTCATTCATATCAGGGCTGGAATAGTGCTTACACTCTCATCCATATCCGGGCTGGAATAGTGCTTACACTCTCATCCATATCCGGGCTGGAATAGTGCTTACACTCTCATCCATATACTGACTGGAATAGTGCTTACACTCTCATCCATAACCGGGCTGGAATAGTGCTTACACTCTCATCCATATACTGGCTGGAATAGTGTTTACACTCTCATACATATCAGGGCTGGAATAGTGCTTACACTCTCATCCATATCAGGGCTGGAATAGTGCTTACACTCTCATCCATATCCGGGTTGGAATAGTGCTTACACTCTCATCCATATCCGGGCTGGAATAGTGCTTACACTCTCATCCATATCAGGGCTGGAATAGTGTTTACACTCTCATCCATATACTGGCTGGAATAGTGCTTACACTCTCATCCATATCAGGGCTGGAATAGTGCTTACACTCTCATCCATATACGGGCTGGAATAGTGCTTACACTCTCATCCATATCCGGGCTGGAATAGTGCTTACACTCTCATCCATATACTGGCTGGAATAGTGCTTACACTCTCATCCAGATACTGGCTGGAATAGTGCTTACACTCTCATCCATATCAGGGCTGGAATAGTGCTTACACTCTCATCCATATCTAGGCTGGAATAGTGCTTACACTCTCATCCATATACTGACTGGAATAGTGCTTACACTCTCATCCATATCAGGGCTGGAATAGTGCTTACACTCTCATCCATATCCGGGCTGGAATAGCGCTTACACTCTCATCCATATCAGGGCAGGAATAGTGCTTACAATCTCATCCATATCAGGGCTGGAATAGTGCTTACACTCTCATCCATATCCGGGCTGGAATAGTGCTTACACTCTCATCCATATCCGGGCTGGAATAGTGCTTACACTCTCATCCATATCCGGGCTGGAAAAGTGCTTACACTCCCATCCATATCCGGGCTGGAGTAGTGCTTACACTCTCATCCATATCAGGGCTGGACTAGTGCTTACACTCTCATCCATATCAGGGCTGGAATAGTGCTTACACTCTCATCCATATTAGGGCTGGAATAGTGCTTACACTCTCATCCATATACTGGCTGGAATAGTGCTTACACTCTCATCTATATACTGGCTGGAATAGTGCTTACACTCTCATCCATATACTGGCTGGAATAGTGCTTACACTCTCATCCATATCAGGGCTGGAATAGTGCTTACACTCTCATCCATATCCGGGCTGGAATAGTGCTTACACTCTCATCCATATCCGGGCTGGAATAGTGCTTACACTCTCATCCATATCAGGGCTGGAATAGTGCTTACACTCTCATCCATATCCGGGCTGGAATAGTGCTTACACTCTCATTCATATCAGGGCTGGAATAGTGCTTACACTCTCATCCATATCCGGGCTGGAATAGTGCTTACACTCTCATCCATATCCGGGCTGGAATAGTGCTTACACTCTCATCCATATACTGACTGGAATAGTGCTTACACTCTCATCCATAACCGGGCTGGAATAGTGCTTACACTCTCATCCATATACTGGCTGGAATAGTGTTTACACTCTCATACATATCAGGGCTGGAATAGTGCTTACACTCTCATCCATATCAGGGCTGGAATAGTGCTTACACTCTCATCCATATCCGGGTTGGAATAGTGCTTACACTCTCATCCATATCCGGGCTGGAATAGTGCTTACACTCTCATCCATATCAGGGCTGGAATAGTGTTTACACTCTCATCCATATACTGGCTGGAATAGTGCTTACACTCTCATCCATATCAGGGCTGGAATAGTGCTTACACTCTCATCCATATACGGGCTGGAATAGTGCTTACACTCTCATCCATATCCGGGCTGGAATAGTGCTTACACTCTCATCCATATACTGGCTGGAATAGTGCTTACACTCTCATCCAGATACTGGCTGGAATAGTGCTTACACTCTCATCCATATCAGGGCTGGAATAGTGCTTACACTCTCATCCATATCTAGGCTGGAATAGTGCTTACACTCTCATCCATATACTGACTGGAATAGTGCTTACACTCTCATCCATATCAGGGCTGGAATAGTGCTTACACTCTCATCCATATCCGGGCTGGAATAGCGCTTACACTCTCATCCATATCAGGGCAGGAATAGTGCTTACAATCTCATCCATATCAGGGCTGGAATAGTGCTTACACTCTCATCCATATCCGGGCTGGAATAGTGCTTACACTCTCATCCATATCCGGGCTGGAATAGTGCTTACACTCTCATCCATATCCGGGCTGGAAAAGTGCTTACACTCCCATCCATATCCGGGCTGGAGTAGTGCTTACACTCTCATCCATATCAGGGCTGGACTAGTGCTTACACTCTCATCCATATCAGGGCTGGAATAGTGCTTACACTCTCATCCATATTAGGGCTGGAATAGTGCTTACACTCTCATCCATATACTGGCTGGAATAGTGCTTACACTCTCATCTATATACTGGCTGGAATAGTGCTTACACTCTCATCCATATACTGGCTGGAATAGTGCTTACACTCTCATCCATATCAGGGCTGGAATAGTGCTTACACTCTCATCCATATCCGGGCTGGAATAGTGCTTACACTCTCATCCATATCCGGGCTGGAATAGTGCTTACACTCTCATCCATATACTGACTGGAATAGTGCTTACACTCTCATCCATAACCGGGCTGGAATAGTGCTTACACTCTCATCCATATACTGGCTGGAATAGTGTTTACACTCTCATCCATATCAGGGCTGGAATAGTGCTTACACTCTCATCCATATCAGGGCTGGAATAGTGCTTACACTCTCATCCATATCCGGGTTGGAATAGTGCTTACACTCTCATCCATATCCGGGCTGGAATAGTGCTTACACTCTCATCCATATCAGGGCTGGAATAGTGTTTACACTCTCATCCATATACTGGCTGGAATAGTGCTTACACTCTCATCCATATCAGGGCTGGAATAGTGCTTACACTCTCATCCATATACGGGCTGGAATAGTGCTTACACTCTCATCCATATCCGGGCTGGAATAGTGCTTACACTCTCATCCATATACTGGCTGGAATAGTGCTTACACTCTCATCCAGATACTGGCTGGAATAGTGCTTACACTCTCATCCATATCAGGGCTGGAATAGTGCTTACACTCTCATCCATATCTAGGCTGGAATAGTGCTTACACTCTCATCCATATACTGACTGGAATAGTGCTTACACTCTCATCCATATCAGGGCTGGAATAGTGCTTACACTCTCATCCATATCCGGGCTGGAATAGCGCTTACACTCTCATCCATATCAGGGCAGGAATAGTGCTTACAATCTCATCCATATCAGGGCTGGAATAGTGCTTACACTCTCATCCATATCCGGGCTGGAATAGTGCTTACACTCTCATCCATATCCGGGCTGGAATAGTGCTTACACTCTCATCCATATCCGGGCTGGAAAAGTGCTTACACTCCCATCCATATCCGGGCTGGAGTAGTGCTTACACTCTCATCCATATCAGGGCTGGACTAGTGCTTACACTCTCATCCATATCAGGGCTGGAATAGTGCTTACACTCTCATCCATATTAGGGCTGGAATAGTGCTTACACTCTCATCCATATACTGGCTGGAATAGTGCTTACACTCTCATCTATATACTGGCTGGAATAGTGCTTACACTCTCATCCATATACTGGCTGGAATAGTGCTTACACTCTCATCCATATCAGGGCTAGAATAGTGCTTACAATCTCATCCATATCAGGGCTGGAATAATGCTTACACTCTCATCCATATCTGGGCAGGAATAGTGCTTCCACTCTCATCCATATCCTGGCTGGAATAGTACTTACACTCTCATCCATATCCGGGCTGGAATAGTGCTTACACTCTCATCCATATCCTGGCTGGAATAGTGCTTACACTCTCATCCATATCCAGGCTGGAATAGTGCTTACACTCTCATCCATATCAGGGCAGGAATTGTGCTTACACTCTCATCCATATCCGGGCTGGAATTGTGCTTACACTCTCATCCATATCCGGGCTGGAATTGTGCTTACACTCTCATCCATATCAGGGCTGGAATAGTGCTTACACTCTCATCCATATCCGGGCTGGAATAGTGCTTACACTCTCATCCATATACTGGCTGGAATAGTGCTTACACTCTCATCCATATCCGGGCTGGAATAGTGCTTACACTCTCATCCATATCCTGGCTGGAATACTGATTACACTCTCATCCATATCCGGGCTGGAATAGTGCTTACACTCTCATCCATATCAGGGCTGGAATAATGCTTACACTCTCATCCATATCCGGGCTGGAATTGTGCTTACACTCTCATCCATATCCGGGCTGGAATAGTGCTTACACTCTCATCCATATCAGGGCTGGAATAGTGCTTACACTCTCATCCATATACTGGCTGGAATAGTGCTTACACTCTCATCCATATCAGGGCTGGAATAGTGCTTACACTCTCATCCATATCAGGGCTGGAATAGTGCTTACACTCTCATCCATATCCGGGCTGGAATAGTGCTTACACTCTCATCCATATCCGGGCTGGAATAGTGCTTACACTCTCATCCATATACTGACTGGAATAGTGCTTACACTCTCATCCATATCCGGGCTGGAATAGTGCTTACACTCTCATCCATATACTGGCTGGAATAGTGTTTACACTCTCATACATATCAGGGCTGGAATAGTGCTTACACTCTCATCCATATCAGGGCTGGAATAGTGCTTACACTCTCATCCATATCCGGGCTGGAATAGTGCTTACACTCTCATCCATATCAGGGCTGGAATAGTGTTTACACTCTCAGCCATATACTGGCTGGAATAGTGCTTACACTCTCATCCATATCAGGGCTGGAATAGTGCTTACACTCTCATCCATATACGGGCTGGAATAGTGCTTACACTCTCATCCATATCCGGGCTGGAATAGTGCTTACACTCTCATCCATATACTGGCTGGAATAGTGCTTCCACTCTCATCCATATACTGGCTGGAATAGTGCTTACACTCTCATCCATATCAGGGCTGGAATAGTACTTACACTCTCATCCATATCTAGGCTGGAATAGTGCTTACACTCTCATCCATATACTGACTGGAATAGTGCTTACACTCTCATCCATATCAGGGCTGGAATAGTGCTTACACTCTCATCCATATCCGGGCTGGAATAGCGCTTACACTCTCATCCATATCAGGGCAGGAATAGTGCTTACAATCTCATCCATATCAGGGCTGGAATAGTGCTTACACTCTCATCCATATCCGGGCTGGAATAGTGCTTACACTCTCATCCATATCCGGGCTGGAATAGTGCTTACACTCTCATCCATATCCGGGCTGGAAAAGTGCTTACACTCTCATCCATATCCGGGCTGGAGTAGTGCTTACACTCTCATCCATATCAGGGCTGGAATAGTGCTTACACTCTCATCCATATCAGGGCTGGAATAGTGCTTACACTCTCATCCATATACTGGCTGGAATAGTGCTTACACTCTCATCTATATACTGGCTGGAATAGTGCTTACACTCTCATCCATATACTGGCTGGAATAGTGCTTACACTCTCATCCATATCAGGGCTAGAATAGTGCTTACAATCTCATCCATATCAGGGCTGGAATAATGCTTACACTCTCATCCATATCTGGGCAGGAATAGTGCTTCCACTCTCATCCATATCCTGGCTGGAATAGTACTTACATTCTCATCCATATCCGGGCTGGAATAGTGCTTACACTCTCATCCATATCCTGGCTGGAATAGTGCTTACACTCTCATCCATATCCAGGCTGGAATAGTGCTTACACTCTCATCCATATCGGGCAGGAATAGTGCTTACACTCTCATCCATATCCGGGCTGGAATTGTGCTTACACTCTCATCCATATCCGGGCTGGAATTGTGCTTACACTCTCATCCATATCAGGGCTGGAATAGTGCTTACACTCTCATCCATATCTGGGCTGGAATAGTGCTTACACTCTCATCCATATACTGGCTGGAATAGTGCTTACACTCTCATCCATATCCGGGCTGGAATAGTGCTTACACTCTCATCCATATCCTGGCTGGAATACTGCTTACACTCTCATCCATATCCGGGCTGGAATATTGCTTACACTCTCATCCATATACTGGCTGGAATACTGCTTACACTCTCATCCATATCCGGGCTGGAATTGTGCTTACACTCTCATCCATATCCGGGCTGGAATAGTGCTTACACTCTCATCCATATCAGGGCTGGAATAGTGCTTACACTCTCATCCATATACTGGCTGGAATAGTGCTTACACTCTCATCCATATCAGGGCTGGAATAGTGCTTACACTCTCATCCATATCCGTGCTGGAATAGTGCTTACACTCTCATCCATATCCAGGCTGGAATAGTGCTTACACTCTCATCCATATACTGGCTGGAATATTGCTTACACTCAAATCCATATCAGGGCTGGAATAGCGCTTACACTGTCATCCATATCCGGGCTGGAATAGCGATTACACTCTCATCCATATCCGGGCTGGAATAGCGCTTACACTCTCATCCATATCCGGGATGGAATAGCGCTTACACTCTCATCCATATCCGGACTGGAATAGTGCATACACTCTCATCCATATCCGGGCTGGAATAGTGCTTACACTCTCATCCATATACTGGCTGGAATATTGCTTACACTCTCATCCATATCAGGGCTGGAATAGCGCTTACACTGTCATCCATATCAGGGCTGGAATAGCGCTTACACTGTCATCCATATCCGGGCTGGAATAGCGCTTACACTCTCATCCATATCCGGGCTGGAATAGTGCTTACACTCTCATCCATATACTGGCTGGAATAGTGCTTACACTCTCATCCATATCCGGGCTGGAATAGTGCTTACACTCTCATCCATATCCGGGCTGGAATAGTGCTTACATTCTCATCCATATCCGGGCTGGAATAGTGCTTACACTCTCATCCATATCCGGGCTGGAATAGTGCTTACACTCTCATCCATATCCTGGCTGGAATAGTGCTTACACACTCATCCATATCCGGGCTGGAATAGTGCTTACACTCTCATCCATATCCTGGCTGGAATATTGCTTACACTCTCATCCATATTCGGGCTGGAATAGTGCTTACACTCTCATCCATATCCGGGCTGGAATAGTGCTTACACTCTCATCCATATCAGGGCTGGAATAGTGCTTACACTCTCATCCATATCCGGGCTGGAATAGTGCTTACACTCTCATCCATATCCGGGCTGGAATAGTGCTTACACTCTCATCCATATCCGGGCTGGAGTGGTGCTTACACTCTTATCCATATCCGGGCTGGAATAGTGCTTACACTCTCATCCATATACTGGCTGGAATAGTGCTTGCACTCTCATCCATATACTGGCTGGAAAAGAGCTTTCACTCTCATCCATATCTTGACTGGAGACGAATGGAAAAAAGCCTGGTGACGACCATTACAAATATCTGGTTATGTCCTTTGGCCTCAGTAATGATCAGCAACAGTATACCAGAATTTCATCAACAAAATCTACTGAGTTCCGGTTGGAAGGTCGACACTAAAAAGGTCAACATGGGTTTAGGTCAACAAGCACCATGGGAATGGTCGACAAAAAAATGGTCAACCTTTTTTTAGGTTTAGGGATGGTTAGGGTTAGACACTAGGAGGGACATTAGGGTTAGGCACTAGGAGACAGTTAGGTACTAGGAGGGACGGTTAGGGTAAGGTACTAGGAGGGAGGGTTAGGGTTAGGCACTAGGTGGAATGGTTAGGGTTAGGCACTAGGAGGGACAGTTAGGGTTAGGCACTAGGAGGGACGATTAGGTTTAGGCACTAGGAGGGATGGTTAAGCACTAGGAGGGAAGGTTAGGGTTAGGCAATAGGAGGGACGTTAGGGTTAGGCACTAGCAGAGATGGTTAGGTACTAGAAGGCATGGTTAGGGTTAGTTACTAGGAGGGAGGGTTAGGATCAGGCACTAGGAGGGACAGTTATGGTTAGGCACTAGGAGGGAGGGTTAGGGTCAGGCACTAGGAGGGAGGGTTAGGGTTCGGCACTAGGAGGGAGGGTTAGGGTTAGGCACTAGGAGGGACGGTAAGGGTTAGGCACTAGCAGGAACGGTTAGAGTTAGGCACTAAGAGAGACAGGGTTAGGCACTAGCAGGGATGGTAAGGGTTAGGCACTAGGAGGGACAGTTAGGGTCAGGCACTAGGAGGGACAGTTAGGGTTAGGCACTAGGAGGGACAGTTAGAGTTAGGCACTAGGAGGAACAGTTAGAGTTAGGCACTAGGAGGGACAGTTAGGGTTAGGCACTAGGAGGGAGGGTTAGGGTTAGGCACTAGGAGGGAGGGTTAGGGTTAGGCACTAGGAGGGACGGTTAGGGTTAGGCACTAGGAGGGACGGTTAGGCACTAGGAGGGATGGTTAGGGTTAGGCACTAGGAGGGAGGGTTAGGGTCAGGCACTAGGAGGGACAGTTGGGGTTAGGCACTAGGAGGGACAGTTAGAGTTAGGCACTAGGAAGAACAGTTAGAGTTAGGCAGTAGGAGGGACAGTTAGGGTTAGGCACTAGGAGGGAGGTTAGGGTTAGGCACTAGGAGGGAGGGTTAGGGTTAGGCACTAGGAGTGACGGTTAGGGTTAGGCACTAGGAGGGACAGTTAGGGTTAGGCACTAGGAGGGAGGGTTAGGCACTAGGAGGGATGGTTAGGGTTAGGCACTAGGAGGGAGGGTTAGGGTTAGGCACTAGGAGGGATGGTTAGGGTTAGGCACTAGGAGGGAGGGTTAGGCACTAGGAGCGACAGTTAGTGTTAGGCACTAGGAGGGACGGTTAGGGGCAGGCATTAGGAGGGAGGGTTAGGGGTAGGCACTAGGAGGGACGGTTAGGGGTAGGCACTAGGAGGGACGGTTAGGGTTGGGCACTAGGAGGGATGGTTAGGGTTAGGCACTAGGAGGGAGGGTTAGGGTTAGGCACTAGGAGGGAGGGTTAGGGTTAGGCACTAGGAGGAACAGTTAGGGTTAGGCACTAGGCATAGGCAAGCGCAGGGGGGGAGTTCCGTCTGCCCGATAAACTCCCCTCCCCAGCCCACACCATGACCACAATAGAAATAGTAATGTAATCTAATTTTACTAGTGCTGCATGTTCTTCACAGTATTACAAATGAAATAATTATCACCATCTGTGGATCTTTTAACATGTATCAGTCAGTAATAAATAACCTGAGCACCAACTAAGAGATCTGGAAAACATTCACTGTTAGGGATGTGCTGCTATAGAGCCCAATATGTACATATATGTCCAGGGCAGTGCTAGGTTATTCTGCTGCTCCCCCAGACTCCCGGACTTGCTCTAATACTCTGGAATGGTGCCCACATCTGAAATAAATACATTCAGCTCAGTCAGGATGGCCCTACTGCAGCATCTAATGGCTTACTGTGATCGCTGGTCCTGTATATGCTGGATTTATGACACACAATATAGTTTGTATGACGCATATTAAAGCTGGTAAAGTGCTAATTCTGCCCTCTTCATGGACTGGCCACACTCACTCTAAAATCAAGCATTTGGAAACCCCCCTCTAGAAATCAAGCGTTTGCCACTTGTAGGAGGGACGGTTAGGGTTAGGCACTAGGAGGGAGGGTTAGGCACTAGGAGGGACGGTTAGGGTTCGGCACTAGGAGGGAGGGTTAGGCACTAGGAGGGAGGGTTAGGCACTAGGAGGGACGTTTAGGGTTCGGCACTAGGAGGGAGGGTTAGGCACTAGGAGGGACGGTTAGGGTTAGGCACTAGGAGGGAGGGTTAGGGTTAGGCACTAGGAGGGAGGGTTAGGGTTAGGCACTAGGAGGGACGGTTAGGGTTAGGCACTAGGAGGGAGGGTTAGGGTTAGACACTAGGAGGGACGGTTAGGGTTAGGCACTAGGAGGGACGGTTAGGGTCAGGCACTAGGAGGGAGGGCAAGGGTTAGGCACTAGGAGGGACAGATAGAGTTAGGCACTAGGAGGGACAGTTATGGTGGTACTAGGAGGGACAGTTAGGGTTAGGCACTAAGAGAGACAGATAGGGTTAGGCACTAGCAGGGATGGTAAGGGTTAGGCACTAGGAGGGACAGGTAGGGTCAGGCATAGGAGGGACAGTTAGGGTAAGGCACTAGGAGGGACAGATAGAGTTAGGCACTGGGAGGAAAAGTTAGAGTTAGGCACTGGGAGGGACAGTTAGGGTTAGGCACTAGGAGGGAGGGTTAGGGTTAGGCACTAGGAGGGACGGTTAGGGTTTGGCACTAGGAGGAACGGTTAGGGTTAGGCAGTAGGAGGAAGGGTTAGTGTTAGGAACTAGGAGGGACGGTTAGGGTTAGGCACTAGGAGGGAGGGTTAGGGTTAGGCACTAGGAGGGAGGGTCAGGGTTAGGCACTAGGAGGGACGGTTAGGGTTAGGCAATAGGAGGGACGGTTAGGGTTAGGCACTAGGAGGGAGGGTTAGGGTTAGGCACTAAGAGGGACGGTTAGGGTTAGGCAATAGGAGGGACGGTTAGGGTTGGGCACTAGGAGGGATGGTTAGGCACTAGGAGGGAGGGTTATGGTTAGGCACTAGGAGGGACGGTTAGGGTTAGGCACTAGCAGGGATGGTTGGGGTTAGGCACTAGGAGGGAGGGTTAGGGTTAGGCACTCGGAGGGACGGTTAGGGTTAGGCACTAGGAGGGACGGTTAGGGTTAGGCACTAGGAGGGAGGGTTAGGGTTAGGCACTAGGAGGGACGGTTAGGGTTAGGCACTAGGAGGGAGGTTTAGGCAGTAGGAGGGACGGTTAGGGTTAGGCACTAGGAGGGACGGTTAGGGTTAGGCACTAGGAGGGAGGGTTAGGGTTAGGCACTAGGAGGGATGGTTAGAGTTAGGCACTAGGAGGGACAGTTAGAGTTAGGCACTAGGAGGGACAGTTAGAGTTAGGCACTAGGAGGGATGGAGAGGGTTAGGCACTAGGATGGACAGTTAGGGTGGTACTAGGAGGTTCAGTTAGGGTTAGGCACTAAGAGAGACAGATAGGGTTAGGCACTAGCAGGGATGGTAAGGGTTAGGCACTAGGAGGAACAGTTAGAGTTAGGCACCAGGACGGACAGTTAAGGTTAGGCACTAGGAGGGAGGGTTAGGGTTAGGCACTAGGAGGGAGGGTTAGGGTTAGGTACTAGGAGGGACGGTTAGGATTAGGAACTAGGAGGGACGGTTAGGGTTAGGCACTAGGAGGGAGGGTTAGTGTTAGGCACTAGGAGGGAGGGTTAGGGTTAGGCACTAGGAGGGACGGTTAGGATTAGGCACTAGGAGGGACGGTTAGGGTTAGGCACTAGGAGGGAGGGTTAGGGTTAGGCACTAGGAGGGACGGTTAGGGTTAGGCACTAGGAGGGAGGGTTAGGCACTAGGAGGGAGGGTTAGGGTTAGGCACTAGGAGGGAGGGTTAGGGTTAGGCAATAGGAGGGACGGTTAGGGTTAGGCACTAGGAGGGACGGTTAGGGTTAGGCACTAGGAGGGAGGGTTAGGGTTAGGCACTAGGAGGGACGGTTAGGGTTAGGCAATAGGAGGGACGGTTAGGGTTGGGCACTAGGAGGGATGGTTAGGGTTATGCACTAGGAGGGAGGGTTAGGGTTAGGCACTAGGAGGGACGGTTAGGGTTAGGCACTAGCAGGGATGGTTAAGGTTAGGCACTAGGAGCGAGGGTTAGGGTTAGGCACTAGGAGGGACGGTTAGGGTTAGGCACTAGGAGGGAGGGTTAGGGTTAGGCACTAGGAGGGACGGCTAGGGTTAGGCACTAGGAGGGAGGGTTAGGCAGTAGGAGGGACGGTTTGGGTTAGGCACTAGGAGGGACGGTTACGGTCAGGCACTAGGAGGGAGGGTTAGGGTTAGGCACTAGGAGGGACGGTTAGAGTTAGGCACTAGGAGGGACAGTTAGAGTTAGGCACTAGGAGGGATGGAGAGGGTTAGGCACTAGGATGGACAGTTAGGGTGGTACTAGGAGTTTCAGTTAGGGTTAGGCACTAAGAGAGACAGATAGGGTTAGGCACTTGCAGAGATGGTAAGTGTTAGGCACTAGGAGGAACAGTTAGAGTTAGGCACCAGGACGGACAGTTAAGGTTAGGCACTAGGAGGGAGGGTTAGGGTTAGACACTAGGAGGGAGGGTTAGGGTTAGGTACTAGGAGGGACGGATAGGATTAGGCACTAGGAGGGACGGTTAGGGTTAGGCACTAGGAGGGACGGTTAGAGTTAGGCACTAGGAGGGAGGGTTAGGGTTAGGCACTAGGAGGGACGGTTAGGATTAGGCACTAGGAGGGATGGTTAGGGTTAGGCACTAGGAGGGAGGGTTAGGGTTAGGCACTAGGAGGGACGGTTAGGGTTAGGCACTAGGAGGGAGGGTTAGGGTTAGGCACTAGGAGGGACGGTTAGGGTTAGGCACTAGGAGGGATGGTTAGGGTTGGGCACTAGGAGGGAGGGTTAGGCACTAGGAGGGAGGGTTAGGGTTAGGCTCTAGGAGGGAAGGTTAGGGTTAGGCACTAGCTGGGAGGGTTAGGGTTAGGCACTAGGAGGGAGGGTTAGGGTTAGGCACTAGGAGGGAGGGTTAGGGTTAGGCACTAGTAGGGACGGTTAGGGTTTGGCACTAGGAGGGAGGGTTAGGGTTAGGCACTAGGAGGGACGGTTAGGGTTAGGCACTAGGAGGGAGGGTTAGGCACTAGGAGGGAGGGTTAGGGTTAGGCACTAGGAGGGAGGGTTAGGGTTAGGCACTAGGAGGGACGGTTAGGGTTAGGCACTAGGAGGGACGGTTAGGGTTAGGCACTAGGAGGGAGGGTTAGGGTTAGGCACTAGGAGACACGGTTATGGTTAGGCACTAGGAGGGACGGTTAGGGTTGGGCTCTAAGAGGGATGGTTAGGGTTGGGCACTAGGAGGGAGGGTTATGGTTAGGCACTAGGAGGGACGGTTAGGGTTAGGCACTCGCAGGGATGGTTAGGGTTAGGCACTAGGAGGGAGAGTTTGGGTTAGGCACTAGGAGGGACGGTTAGGGTTAGGCACTAGGAGGGACGGTGAGGGTTAGGCACTAGGAGGGAGGGTTAGGGTTAGGCACTAGGAGGGACGGCTAGGGTTAGGAACTAGGAGGGACGGTGAGGGTTAGGCACTAGGAGGGAGGGTTAGGGTTAGGCACTAGGAGCGACGGCTAGCGTTAGGCACTAGGAGGGAGGGTTAGGCAGTAGGAGGGACGGTTAGGGTTAGGCACTAGGAGGGACGGTTAGGGTCAGGCACTAGGAGGGAGGGTTAAAGTTAGGCCCTAGGAGGGACGGTTAGAGTTAGGCACTAGGAGGGACAGTTAGAGTTAGGCACTAGGAGGGACAGTTAGAGTTAGGCACTAGGAGGGATGGATAGGGTTAGGCACTAGGAGGGACAGTTAGGGTGGTACTAGGAGGTTCAGTTAGGGTTAGGCACTAAAAGAGACAGATAGGGTTAGGCACTAGCAGGGATGGTAAGGGTTAGGCACTAGGAGGGACAGGTAGGGTTAGGCACTAGGAGGGACAGTTAGGGTTAGGCACTAGGAGGGACAGTTAGAGTTAGGCACTAGGAGGGACAGTTAGGGTTAGGCACTAGGAGGGACGGTTAGGGTTAGGCACTAGGAGGGAGGATTAGGGTTAGTTACTAGGAGGGACGGTTAGGATTAGGCACTAGGAGGGACGGTTAGGGTTAGGCACTAGGAGGGAGGGTTAGTGTTAGGCACTAGGAGGGAGGGTTAGGGTTAGGCACTAGGAGGGACGGTTAGGATTAGGCACTAGGAGGGACGGTAAGGGTTAGGCACTAGGAGGGATGGTTAGGGATAGGCACTAGGAGGGAGGGTTAGGGTTAGGCACTAGGAGGGACGGTTAGGGTTAGGCACTAGGAGGGAGGGTTAGGGTTAGGCACTAGGAGGGACGGTTAGGGTTAGGCACTAGGAGGGACGGTTAGGGTTGGGCACTAGGAGGGAGGGTTAGGCACTAGGAGGGAGGGTTAGGGTTAGGCTCTAGGAGGGACGGTTAGGGTTAGGCACTAGCAGGGAGGGTTAGGGTTAGGCACTAGGAGGGAGGGTTAGGGTTAGGCACTAGGAGGGAGGGTTAGGGTTAGGCACTAGTAGGGACGGTTAGGTTTTGGCACTAGGAGGGACGGTTAGGGTTAGGCACTAGGAGGGAGGGTTAGGGTTAGGCAATAGGAGGGACGGTTAGGGTTAGGCACTAGGAGGGAGGGTTAGGCACTAGGAGGGAGGGTTAGGGTTAGGCACTAGGAGGGAGGGTTAGGGTTAGGCACTAGGAGGGACGGTTAGGGTTAGGCACTAGGAGGGACGGTTAGGGTTAGGCACTAGGAGGGAGGGTTAGGGTTAGGCACTAGGAGGCACGGTTATGGTTAGGCACTAGGAGGGACGGTTAGGGTTGGGCACTAGGAGGGATGGTTAGGGTTGGGCACTTGGAGGGAGGGTTAGGGTTAGGCACTAGGAGGGACGGTTAGGGTTAGGCACTAGCAGGGATGGTTAGGGTTAGGCACTAGGAGGGAGAGTTAGGGTTAGGCACTAGGAGGGACGGTTAGGGTTAAGCACTAGGAGGGACGGTGAGGGTTAGGCACTAGGAGGGAGGGTAAGGGTTAGGCACTAGGAGGGACGGCTAGGGTTAGGCACTAGGAGGGAGGGTTAGGCAGTAGGAGGGACGGTTAGGGTTAGGCACTAGGAGGGAGGGTTAGGGTTAGGCACTAGCAGGGATGGTTAGGGTTAGGCACTAGGAGGGAGAGTTAGGGTTAGGCACTAGGAGGGACGGTTAGGGTTAGGCACTAGGAGGGACGGTGAGGGTTAGGCACTAGGAGGGAGGGTTAGGGTTAGGCACTAGGAGCGACGGCTAGGGTTAGGCACTAGGAGGGAGGGTTAGGCAGTAGGAGGGACGGTTAGGGTTAGGCACTAGGAGGGACGGTTAGGGTCAGGCACTAGGAGGGAGGGTTAGGGTTAGGCCCTAGGAGGGACGGTTAGAGTTAGGCACTATGAGGGACAGTTAGAGTTAGGCACTAGGAGGGACAGTTAGAGTTAGGCACTAGGAGGGATGGATAGGGTTAGGCACTAGGAGGGACAGTTAGGGTGGTACTAGGAGGTTCAGTTAGGGTTAGGCACTAAAAGAGACAGATAGGGTTAGGCACTAGCAGGGATGGTAAGGGTTAGGCACTAGGAGGGACAGGTAGGGTTAGGCACTAGGAGGGACAGTTAGGGTTAGGCACTAGGAGGGACAGTTAGAGTTAGGCACTAGGAGGGACAGTTAGAGTTAGGCACTAGGAGGGACAGTTAGGGTTAGGCACTAGGAGGGACGGTTAGGGTTAGGCACTAGGAGGGAGGATTAGGGTTAGGTACTAGGAGGGACGGTTAGGATTAGGCACTAGGAGGGAGGGTAAGGTTTAGGCACTAGGAGGGAGGGTTAGGGATAGGCACTAGGAGGGAGGGTTAGGGTTAGGCACTAGGAGGGACGGTTAGGGTTAGGCACTAGGAGGGAGGGTTAGGGTTAGGCACTAGGAGGGAGGGTTAGGGTTAGGCACTAGGAGGGACGGTTAGAATTAGGCACTAGGAGCGAGGGTTAGGCACTAGGAGGGATGGTTAGGGTTAGGCACTAGGAGGGACGACGGTTAGGGTCAGGCACTAGGAGGGACGGATAGGGTTAGGCACTAGGAGTTACGGTTAGGGTTAGGCACTAGGAGGGAGGGTTAAGCACTAGGAGGGATGGTTAGGCACTAGGAGGGAGATTTAGGGTTAGGCACTAGGAGGGAGAGTTAGGGTTAGGCACTAGGAGGGAGGGTTAGGTACTAGGAGTGAGGGTTAGGTTTAGGCACTAGGAGGGACGGTTAGGGTTAGGCACTAGCAGGGATGGTTAGGGTTAGGCACTAGGAGGGAGGGTTAGGGTTAGGCACTAGGAGGGACGGTTAGGGTTAGGCACTAGGAGGGACGGTTAGGGTTAGGCTCTAGGAGGGACGGTTAGGGTTAGGCACTAGGAGGGAGGGTTAGGGTTAGGCACTAGGAGGGACGGTTAGGGTTAGGCACTAGGAGGGAGGGTTAGGGTTAGGCTCTAGGAGGGACGGTTAGAGTTAGGCACTAGGAGGGACAGTTAGAGTTAGGCACTAGGAGGGACGGTTAGGGTTAGGCACTAAGAGGGACAGTTAGGGTGGTACTAGGAGGGACAGTTAGGGTTAGGCACTAGGAGGGATGGTTAGGGTTAGGCACTAGGAGGGAGGGTGAGGGTTAGGCACTAGGACGGATGGTTAGGGTTAGGCACTAGGAGGGACGATTAGGGTTAGGCACTAGGAGGGACGGTTAAGCACTAGGAGGGAAGGTTAGGGTTAGGCAATAGGAGGGACGTTAGGGTTAGGCACTAGCAGGGATGGTTATGTACTAGAAGGCATGGTTAGGGTTAGTTACTAGGAGGGAGGGTTAGGGTCAGGCACTAGGAGGGACAGTTATGGTTAGGCACTAGGAGGGAGGGTTAGGGTCAGGCACTAGGAGGGAGGGTTAGGGTTAGGCACTAGGAGGGAGGGTTAGGGTTAGGCACTAGGAGGGACAGTTAGAGTTAGGCACTAGGAGGGACAGTTAGAGTTAGGCACTAGGAGGGACAGTTAGAGTTAGGCACTAGGAGGGATGGATAGGGTTAGGCACTAGGAGGGACAGTTAGGGTGGTACTAGGAGGTTCAGTTAGGGTTAGGCACTAAAAGAGACAGATAGGGTTAGGCACTAGCAGGGATGGTAAGGGTTAGGCACTAGGAGGGACAGGTAGGGTTAGGCACTAGGAGGGACAGTTAGGGTTAGGCACTAGGAGGGACAGTTAGAGTTAGGCACTAGGAGGGACAGTTAGGGTTAGGCACTAGGAGTGACGGTTAGGGTTAGGCACTAGGAGGGAGGATTAGGGTTAGGTACTAGGAGGGACGGTTAGGATTAGTCACTAGGAGGGACGGTTAGGGTTAGGCACTAGGAGGGAGGGTTAGTGTTAGGCACTAGGAGGGAGGGTTAGGGTTAGGCACTAGGAGGGACGGTAAGGGTTAGGCACTAGGAGGGATGGTTAGGGATAGGCACTAGGAGGGAGGGTTAGGGTTAGGCACTAGGAGGGACGGTTAGGGTTAGGCAGTAGGAGGGAGGGTTAGGGTTAGGCACTAGGAGGGACGGTTAGGGTTAGGCACTAGGAGGGACGGTTAGGGTTGGGCACTAGGAGGGAGGGTTAGGCACTAGGAGGGACGGTTAGGGTTAGGCACTAGCAGGGATGGTTAGGGTTAGGCACTAGGAGGGAGGGTTAGGGTTAGGCACTAGGAGGGACGGTTAGGGTTAGGCACTAGGAGGGACGGTTAGGGTTAGGCTCTAGGAGGGACGGTTAGGGTTAAGCACTAGGAGGGAGGGTTAGGGTTAGGCACTAGGAGGGACGGTTAGGGTTAGGAACTAGGAAGGAGGGTTAGGGTTAGGCACTAAGAGGGACAGTTAGGGTGGTACTAGGAGGGACGGTTAAGCACTAGGAGGGAAGGTTAGGGTTAGGCAATAGGAGGGACGGTTAGGGTTAGGCCCTAGGAGGGACGGTTAAGCACTAGGAGGGAAGGTTAGGGTTAGGCAATAGGAGGGACGTTAGGGTTAGGCACTAACAGGGATGGTCAGGTACTAGAAGGCATGGTTAGGGTTAGTTACTAGGAGGGAGGGTTAGGGTCAGGCACTAGGAGGGACAGTTATGGTTAGGCACTAGGAGGGAGGGTTAGGGTCAGGCACTAGGAGGGAGGGTTAGGGTTAGGCACTAGGAGGGAGGGTTAGGCACTAGGAGGGACGGTTAGGGTTAGGCACTAGCAGGAACGATTAGAGTTAGGCACTAAGAGAGACAGATAGGGTTAGGCACTAGCAGGGATGGTAAGGGTTAGGCACTAGGAGGGACAGGTAGGGTCAGGCACTAGGAGGGACAGTTAGGGTTAGGCACTAGGAGGGACAGTTAGAGTTAGGCACTAGAAGGAACAGTTAGAGTTAGGCACTAGGAGGGACAGTTAGGGTTAGGCACTAGGAGGGAGGGTTAGGGTTAGGCACTAGGAGGGAGGGTTAGGGTTAGGCACTAGGAGGGACGGTTAGGGTTAGGCACTTGGAGGGACAGTTAGAGTTAGGCACTAGGAGGGATGGTTAGGGTTAGGCACTAAGAGGGACAGTTAGGGTGGTACTAGGAGGGACAGTTAAGCACTAGGAGGGAAGGTTAGGGTTAGGCAATAGGAGGGACGGTTAGGGTTAGGCACTAGGAGGGACGGTTAAGCACTAGGAGGGAAGGTTAGGGTTAGGCAATAGGAGGGACGTTAGGGTTAGGCACTAACAGGGATGGTAAGGTACTAGAAGGCATGGTTAGGGTTAGTTACTAGGAGGGAGGGTTAGGGTCAGGCACTAGGAGGGACAGTTATGGTTAGGCACTAGGAGGGAGGGTTAGGGTCAGGCACTAGGAGGGAGGGTTAGGGTTAGGCAATAGGAGGGAGGGTTAGGGTTAGGCACTAGGAGGGACGGTTAGGGTTAGGCACTAGCAGGAACGGTTAGAGTTAGGCACTAAGAGAGACAGATAGGGTTAGGCACTAGCAGGGATGGTAAGGGTTAGGCACTAGGAGGGACAGGTAGGGTCAGGCACTAGGAGGGACAGTTAGGGTTAGGCACTAGGAGGGACAGTTAGAGTTAGGCACTAGAAGGAACAGTTAGAGTTAGGCACTAGGAGGGACAGTTAGGGTTAGGCACTAGGAGGGAGGGTTAGGGTTAGGCACTAGGAGGGAGGGTTAGGGTTAGGCACTAGGAGGGACGGTTAGGGTTAGGCACTAGGAGGGACGGTTAGGGTTAGGCACTAGGAGGGAGGGTTAGGGTTAGGCACTAGGAGGGATGGTTAGGGTTAGGCACTAGGAGGGAGGGTTAGGCACTAGGAGGGATGGTTAGGGTTAGGCACTAGGAGGGAGGGTTAGGGTCAGGCACTAGGAGGGACAGTTAGGGTAAGGCACTAGGAGGGACAGTTAGAGTTAGGCACTAGGAGGAACAGTTAGAGTTAGGCACTAGGAGGGACAGTTAGGGTTAGGCACTAGGAGTTAGGGTTAGGCACTAGGAGGGAGAGTTAGGGTTAGGCACTAGGAGTGACGGTTAGGGTTAGGCACTAGGAGGGACAGTTAGGGGTAGGCACTAGGAGGGAGGGTTAGGCACTAGGAGGGATGGTTAGGCACTAGGAGGGATGGTTAGGGTTAGGCACTAGGAGGGAGGGTTAGGCACTAGGGGGGGACGGTTAGGGTTAGGCACTAATAGGGACAGTTAGGGTTAGGCACTAGGAGGGATGGTTAGGGTTAGGCACTAGGAGGGAGGGTTAGGGTTAGGCACTAGGAGGGATGGTTAGGGTTAGGCACTAGGAGGGAGGGTTAGGGTTAGGCACTAGGAGGGACAGTTAGTGTTAGGCACTAGGAGGGACGGTTAGGAGCAGGCACTAGGAGGGAGGGTTAGGGGTAGGCAGTAGGAGGGACGGTTAGGGTTAGGCACTAGGAGGGACGGTTAGGGTTGGGCACTAGGAGGGATGGTTAGGGTTAGGCACTAGGAGGGACAGTTAGGGTTAGGCACTAGGCATAAGCAAACGCACGGGGGGGTTGCGTCTGCCTTGAAACCCCCCTCCCCAGCCCACACCATGACCACAATAGAAATAGTAATTTAATCTAATTTTACTAGTGCTGCATGTTCTTCACAGTATCACAAATGAAATAATTATCACCATCTGTGGATCTTTTAACATGTATCAGTCAGTAATAAATAACCTGAGCACCAACTAAGAGATCTGGAAAACATTCACTGTTAGGGATGTGCTGCTATAGAGCCCAATATGTACATATATGTCCAGGGCAGTGCTAGGTTATTCTGCTGCTCCCCCAGACTCCCGGACTTGCTCTAATACTCTGGAATGGTGCCCACATCTAAAATAAATACATTCAGCTCAGTCAGGATGGCCCTACTGCAGCATCTAATGGCTTACTGTGATCGCTGGTCCTGTATATGCTTGATTTATGACACACAATATAGTTTGTATGACGCATATTAAAGCTGGTTAAGTGCTAATTCTGCCCTCTTCATGGACTGGCCACACTCACTCTAAAATCAAGCATTTGGAAACCCCCCTCTAGAAATCAAGCGTTTGCCACTTGTAGGAGGGACGGTTAGAGTTAGGCACTAGGAGGGAGGGTTAGGGTTAGGCACTAGGAGGGACGGTTAGGGTTAGGCTCTAGGAGGGACGGTTAGGGTTAGGCACTAGGAGGGAGGGTTAGGGTTAGGCACTAGGAGGAACGGTTAGGGTTAGGCACTAGGAGGGAGGGTTAGGGTTAGGCTCTAGGAGGGACGGTTAGAGTTAGGCACTAGGAGGGACGGTTAGAGTTAGGCACTAGGAGGGACGGTTAGGGTTAGGCACTAAGAGGGACAGTTAGGGTGGTACTAGGAGGGACAGTTAGGGTTAGGCACTAGGAGGGATGGTTAGGGTTAGGCACTAGGAGGGAGGGTGAGGGTTAGGCACTAGGACGGACGGTTAGGGTTAGGCACTAGGAGGGACGATTAGGGTTAGGCACTAGGAGGGACGGTTAAGCACTAGGAGGGAAGGTTAGGGTTAGGCAATAGGAGGGACGTTAGGGTTAGGCACTAGCAGGGATGGTTAGGTACTAGAAGGCATGGTTAGGGTTAGTTACTAGGAGGGAGGGTTAGGGTCAGGCACTAGGAGGGACAGTTATGGTTAGGCACTAGGAGGGAGGGTTAGGGTCAGGCACTAGGAGGGAGGGTTAGGGTTAGGCACTAGGAGGGAGGGTTAGGGTTAGGCACTAGGAGGGACGGTTAGGGTTAGGCACTAGCAGGAACTGTTAGAGATAGGCACTAAGAGAGACAGATAGGGTTAGGCACTAGGAGGGACAGGTAGGGTTAGGCACTAGGAGGGACAGTTAGGGTCAGGCACTAGGAGGGACAGTTAGGGTTAGGCACTAGGAGGGACAGTTAGAGTTAGGCACTAGGAGGAACAGTTAGAGTTAGGCACTAGGAGGGACAGTTAGGGTTAGGCACTAGGAGGGAGGGTTAGGGTTAGGCACTAGGAGAGAGGGTTAGGGTTAGGCACTAGGAGGGACGGTTAGGGTTAGGCACTAGGAGGGATGGTTAGGGTTAGGCACTAGGAGGGAGGGTTAGGGTTAGGCACTAGGAGGGAGGGTTAGGCACTAGGAGGGAGGGTTATGCACTAGGAGGGAGGGTTAGGCACTAGGAGGGAGGGTTAGGGTCAGGCACTAGGAGGGACAGTTAGGGTTAGGCACTAGGAGGGACAGTTAGAGTTAGGCACTAGGAGGAACAGTTAGAGTTAGGCACTAGGAGGGACAGTTAGGGTTAGGCACTAGGAGGGAGGGTTAGGCACTAGGAGGGAGAGTTAGGGTTAGGCACTAGGAGTGACGGTTAGGGTTAGGCACTAGGAGGGACAGTTAGGGTTAGGCACTAGGAGGGAGGGTTAGGGTTAGGCACTAGGAGGGAGGCTTAGGCACTAGGAGGGATGGTTAGGGTTAGGCACTAGGAGGGAGGGTTAGGCACTAGGAGGGACGGTTAGGGTTAGGCACTAATAGGGACGGTTAGGTTGGTACTAGGAGGGACAGTTAGGGTTAGGCACTAGGAGGGATGGTTAGGGTTAGGCACTAGGAGGGACGGTTAGGTTTAGGGTGAGGATTAGGGTTAGTAAAAAAAAATGCGTTGAACATATTTGTGTCGACCACTCCCATGTTAACATTCTGATACGGTCGACTATAATCCATGACTACATTCTGTGTGTCGACCTGTGTCCCTGACGACATATTGACTGTCAAGCAATTGTTGTCGACCAGTAGTATGGGTCGTCACACTGAAAAGGTCGACACTGTGTTAGGCAGCATCCCACAATATGCCGGCTTGTCGGCCCTGTTTTCTGGGCGTGCTGAAGTCAGTGGCTGAGTCCTTTTACGCCGCTTCACAGGCTTCAGCTGCGTGAAAACTCCGGCCAATCTGAGTAACTTGAAGGATGCAGCAGCGTATCACAGGAGGCGCCAGGAGGCATCTAATTACATAAGACGCCTCCTGCGGCATTAGCAGAATATAGCATCGCTGCTGCAGCCAAACACGTAGGAGCAATGCTAAAAGCGTACATCCCTGAATCTGGCCCGTAGTGTGCTGCGCTTAGTGCAGGAATACAGCTGCTCGCACACTGCGGCCCATCGGGTGAGGATACACCACTGTATATGACGGGAAATGATCTGACAAGCAGAAGAATCTTTAAATCATGATAAAAGTCTGTGGAGAGATTAGAAGGGTTTCATTTCCCATCCTTATTAATCTTTAAAGATTTCAAAGGGGAGTTTTACATGATGAAACCAACCTTCTAAACAGCTGAGTGAGTCTGTGGTCACTGGAAATTAGAGAGTGGAGGGGTCTAGGATCTATCTAGTCAGAGAGATAGATAGATAGATAGATAGATAGATAGATAGATAGATAGATAGATAGATAGATAGATAGACATGAGATAGATAGATATGAGATAGATAGATAGATAGATAGATAGATATGAGATAGATAGATAGATAGATAGATAGAAGATATACAGACATGAGATAGATAGATAGATAGATAGATAGATAGATAGATAGATAGATATGAGATAGATACAAAATAGATATTAGATAGATAGATATTAGATAGATAGATAATTAGATGGATAGATGATAGATAGATAGATAGATAGATAGATAGATAGATAGATAGATAGATAGACGGATAGATATGAGATAGATAGATAGACAGACAGACAGACAGATAGATAGATATGAGATAGATAGATAGATAGATAGACAGACATGAGATAGATAGATAGATAGATAGATAGATAGATAGATAGAAGATAGACAGACATGAGATAGATAGATAGATAGATAGATAGATATGAGATAGATACAAAATAGATATTAGATAGATAGATATTAGATAGATAGATAGATATGAGATAGATATGAGATAGATAGATAGATAGATAGATATGAGATAGATAGATAAATAGATAGATAGATATAGATAGATAGATAGATAGATAGATAGATAGATAGATAGATAGATGAGATATATAGATAGATAGATACACAGATAGATATGAGATAGATAGATATGAGATCGATAGATAGATATATAGATAGATATATAGATAGATAGACATGAGATAGATAGCAGTGGCGTAACTAGGGCAGGGTGAGCAGGGTACGTCCCCATGGCACCGTGGGACCGGTACTGGCTCGTCCTAGTTAGCCAGTGTAGTGTTGACCGCAGTGAGTGCGGTCAGCACTACACATTTACACAGGACCGGCGCTAGGCTTCCCAGCGCCGGTCCTGTGCTGCACAGCTGAGCCCCTTCCCTCCCCCTGAGCGCTTGCCCAATAGCGCCAGGAGGAGAGTGGCAGGCGGGCTCATGCTGTGCATAACACACACATCGCCGCCAAAAATCTGGCTCCAACTGAGGACACTGAGCATGGGTTGGAGCTGGGTTCTACCAATTTTACACTGGTGGCTTGACCAGGGTTATTTCCAGCCATCCACACCAGACCCGGGTCTTCCGGCGTTAATGTAATCTCCAAGTGCTACTGAAGCTAGCCAATTCGCTGGTTTGAGGCATAATAATAATAATAATAATAATAATGTTATTTATATAGCGCTTTTCTCCTGAAGGACTTTACAGCACAAAATACAAAACAAACTTAACAAGGGCCATTAGTGAAATGCTTGAGTGAATATATGAGACTTGAGTCTATTTTTGAAGGATTCTAGAGTGGAGGCCTCTCGAACTGTGCAGGGAAGTGAGTCCCATAGATTCTGAGCCACAAAGCTGAAAGCTCGACCCCCAGACGAATTCCGGGAGATTCTAGGTACTGTTAATAGTCCTTCGTCAATGCATAGCAGTAATCAAGTGGGACAATAAGGAATCAGAAGCTGCTTTAGGTACCATGGGCCATGGTCATGTAGGGCTTTGTAAGTTAGTAAGCCCATCTTGAAAACAATTCGCTGGGAGACCAAGATAGAGGGCGTTGCAGTAGTCTAGGCGTGATGATATAAATGCATGGATGACTTTAGGCAGATCTTCTGAGGGAATTAAGTGCTAGATTCTGGCTATGTTCCTCAGATGAAAGAATGAGGATTTGATTGTGGCTGATACCACATGTTCAGTGTTTTGTAACTCTGATTCCCCAAGCGTAAGTCCTGTTGGTTGGCTATGCTGTAGCCCTGTCCTGTGACCTATCATAAGAATCTCTATTTTATCAGGGTTCAGTCGCAGCCAACCTGCACTCATCCACTCCTGAAGCTCAGCTAGTCAGTCTTTTAGGGTTGTTATTGGGTTCTCAGTACCTGGAGCAAAGGACAGGTACAGTTGGGTATCATCTGCATAGCAGTAGTAGACCAGGCCATGGCGTCTGATTATTTCACCCAGTGGTAGCATGTATACTGCAGAAAGCATGGGAGATAGTATAGAACCCTGTGGGACACTGCATGTGGCACTGGCGATGAAGAGTTTACTCCAGAAGAATGACCTGGATCATGCCTTTTCCACCGGACCGTTATCCGGATCCTTCCTGTGTTCAATCCTGGTTGTGATTTCCGGATCACTCGACCTGGGTTATTTTTCAGGGGCCCTTTTCCACTGAGCCATGACCCGGGTAGACCAGGCAATATCCCGGATTATTATGGCAGTTGAAAAGGGGTAAAAGCGCTCCCTCTATTCTCCAGTGTGTTCCTATGGCACTTTGGGCCTGATTCAGAGCCGGGCGCTCTGAACAGAGCGCTCGCTCTGAATCAGGGCCCTCCTACCTAAACTTGGAGCGGCCTCTTGGACGCTCGCATAGCTGTGGGTTACCACCCACAGCTTATGCGAGCGTCCATGATGATGGTTGCGATGGTCAAGACCATCGCGACCATCGGGCTTGCGACGAGACCCTGCGGTAAGGTCTCGCTGCCGCAAGCCCTGGAGTGATTTTGGCTCTATCAGAGCCAAAATCACTCCCACTGACATCACTAGTGATGTCAGTGGGTGCCGGACCCAGACGGTAGGCGTTCTCATGGGAACGCCTCCGTCTGGAAGCCACGCTCTCGGCACGCCCACCAAAGGGGGCGTGCTGTCACTCACCATCGACAGCACGCCCCCTTTGGTGCGAGACCCCGAGCGACGGCTACCCCGTCGCTCGCAGGGTCTCGCGCATGCGCACGACGGAGCTCCCTCTGTCGTGCGCATGCGCATTTGGGTACCATCGACCCGCTTGCGAACGTCCTGCGCTCGCGAGTGGGTCTGAATGAGACCCTTTAACTCCTGTCAATTCTACCAAGCTTGTCCTTACATTCTCCACTGAGCAGTTGGGACACTTCAAGTACCAGCGCTCCAGAATGGCTCCAACAGTTCCTGTGTGACTCTGCTTACACCAGTCTATGATCTATTCCCCGGAAAAATTAAAACTTCAAACCCCCCCCCCCCAACTTGCACTCCCCATTATTAAATCCGTAGCACCCAATTTAATAATTGTGCATCCTCCCCTAACTAGCCTTGTCAATAATTGTTATCCCCTATTGACTACACATTACCAGGGCCGGATTAAAGTCTGTGGGGGCCCCTGGGCAACAAATGTGTGGGGGACTCCAATCAATAAAAGTTATATATATATATATATATATATATATATATATATACACATACATACACACATGCATATACTGTATATACACATATATGTGTACATATATATGTATATATTTGAACATATATATATATATAGCCACACACAAACATATATATATATATATAGATATATTTATATAGATATATACATATACACATGTATATATATATATATATATATATATATATATATATTGAAAGAATAAAGTGATTGACAGATAGGTGACCAGTTTGCTATAAATTGCAAGTGTATACAATAAACATATATGAGTATATAATGGTTTCCAAATGTGTATATATATAAAGTGCAACAGTAGTAATAAATAAATATATTTATTCTATAACAATAAAAAACATGGAAAAAAAGGCACAAGATAAAAATAGTACAATGCTTTAAAAAATGGAGGTTTGAGGAAATAAATAAATTTGATATAAAATTTTTTATAAAAAATGTATGTAAAGACAATTGATGGATAAAGGAGGATATCAGCTTATCTGAATAAAAGGAGTCAAACTTCAAGGGCTCAGACATAGACATAGACACACATATACATATATGCATTACTACTTACTTCTGAAACTTCAGAGGGAGCAGCATAAGGGGGCGGAGCCAAATGCCAGGAGGGGTGGGGCTTATTCACGGGCCACATCAGACGGCCTTGTTAAAACATTAAAAGAAAGTTAATCTTGGGGATGGGGCCTGGGACAGTGTGGGGGGCCCCCTATGTGTGGGGTCCACGTGACGACTGCCCCTGTCGCCCTCCCTATAATTGAACCCTGTACATTACAGTAATGTTCCCTCTACTGTATATATCCTTATAGCCCTCACGATGGGGCCCATATATTATTTGTCAGGTTCTAGACCCGATAAATAGAAATTCTTGTGCGGCAATAACAAATTCTTTATCCCTCAAATGTATTAAAAATCACATCCAGAGACGGGGGGCTCTTATAGGAGCCCATCTCAGTTCTGTGTAAAGTGATTGCATCAGTGATCACTTAACTTTATGCTACAGGACCTTGTACAGGCGTAATCAGCAGCCAGCAAGTGTGCGAGTGGCTATTACTGGGGAGGGATCCGGTGGAACACTCTTCTGGTAAATTATGGGATTTCTAGCCCAGAGGCTGAAGGGGAATTCTTTGCATTTTGTCACAACCCAGGTCTGTTTCCCCTGTCACCGGGTCACTTACCGATTCTGCCAGCGTTCTCTGTACATTCCAGACACACAGGCTAGGCTCCAAGCAAGATCTGAGCCTGCATTGACAAGTCCTGATCACCTGACTGTAGCGGCCAATCAAGTGATAGCCTGAGCCTCTCCGTACCACCTGTCTATGCTCAGCCTATCCCAGGTAACCCAGGGGTATATATGCCAGATGCTGACTCTACCTAATTGCCAGTACAATGTCTAATCTCAGTTTCTATTGAGCTATACTGAGCACCTGCTGCTTACTTGTATCCTGTTTGTGCAGTTTTGCTTCATTCTGCTACACGGACTCCTGCAAGCGATCTACACCTGGGGCAGCTATTCCACTGGCTGTACGGAGAATCTCAGCCTATTCCTGATATCCGAACCTGCCACTCGCCTGTGTATACCATTCTCATTGCATGGTGAGCGTTCCTGCACCATTGATGCTGTCCCTGTTATCATCATCCACTATCCATTCCGGTGTCCGTTCTGAATCCGGTCCTGTCTATGCCTGAGGCAGCTATCCCACTTGTTGCACGGAGAATGCCTACCTGTTCCTGTTATCCAAACCTACAACTCACTTGTGTATACCATTCTCACTACTTGGTGAGTGTTCCTGGTTCCTGCTCCATTAGATGCCGTGCCTGGTATCATCACCTACTACCCATTCCGGTGTTTTGTTTGCATCCGGTCCTGCTACCATTTGAGTGCTCCTGGATCCTGGACTATAGCGGCAAGCCAGTTTCAGCCTGGTGAATACATTGCCAAGATCTACCACTCCAGCATTCTGGTTACAGTAAGAAGAGTGTTTTATTATATATCTACAGTACTAATCCAGTATCAGCCTGGTCAATCTACTGCCACACTCTCCTCGGATTGCACATAACAACTTGTCTTCAACACCGACGTCCCTGGTGGTCTAGTGGGTACAATCCGGCATCTCTCCGCAGAGACCCGGGTTTGATTCCCGGTCAGGGAAGTGTTCATCACTACATGCCAGGAGGTCTCCTTAGGCCTACCAGCTTTCTGTACACGCCTCCAGACACCAACACAGACGAATATTAGACACCGGGTTCACAAACAAATACTAGTCTGACACATTCTGGAGCTTGGAAAAATGTCACAATATAACAGCCCCCCATAATAACCTATGGGGCTCTCTATTGCCATTGGAAAGAGGAGAACCGCAGCAGATTTCCCCTGTAATACATTCAGGGGATACTTACATTTTGCAGGTAACCAACGTTTTCAGGGGATTTCACGGAACATGTGCACCCACATGTGACATTAACATTGCACCCCACCCTCACAAATTATATTAATATACCATCACACACACAGATATACATATCATATTAAGACTACCATGTGTGTCACCAGGGTTGTCTTAACGGCAGTGTGGGCCCTGAGCAAAGCAATGCACTGGGGCCCCTACCCACCCACTTACGGGAAAAAATGTAAATGGTCAATAAAATTAAACCCTCCTGCATGCCCATCAGACCTCCCACACATGCAGAGAGACTCTGTCTGACTGGTCTGAAGCCGGCGGATGAAGTGAAACTGGGACTGAGGTGAGTGGTATCACAAATTTACCATCTGGCCACAGCTGCAGGGGGGCGGGCCCCTGCAAGCTTCGGGACCTTGGGCAACTGCCCAACAAGCCCAATGGAAGAGATGGCCCTGTGTGTCACTACTGACTGTGTAAAACTGAACAGATTGGAGCTCCAGCTACCCCACAAAGTATAAGCAATCCCCCGATTTCCCCACTGCACTGCAGAAAATCCTAACTGTGCATGCGTGATGGGGCCTGGGCTTGAGTACAAGAAGACGCAGGGGCAGGGATACCACTTGCAATGGAGCCCAGAGATGTCTCCCAGGTCTGCCCCTGCACAGAGCTGACAGTCACATGGGCCACACACTGACTGCTGGGAGAGACTGATGCTCCCAGCATTCCTGACCCTGGCCAGCCCAGGCTGCCCAGCCATAACGGAGGACAGCTGGAGGAGGAGCCAATGCCACACTGACTGAGAAGCTGTGTGACTGACCATGGATGTCAGTGCTGCAGGAGAGGTGGTGGGTTCTATAAATGTGTGTGTGTGGGGGGTGTTCTATAAATGTGAATTTGTCTGTGGTGGGGTGTTCTACTAATGTTTATCTGTGTGTGTGGAGGTGTTCTATTAATGTGAATGTGTGTGTGTGCGGATGTTCTATTAATGTGAATGTGTGTGTGTGGGGGTGTTCTATTAATGTGAATGTGTGTGTGTGGGGGTGTTCTATTAATGTGAGTGTGTGTGAGGGGGTTCTATTAATGTGAATCTGTGTGTGTGGGGGTGTTCTATTAATGTGAATTTGTGTGTGTGGTGGGGTGTTCTACTAATGTTTATCTGTGTGTGTGGAGGTGTTCTATTAATGTGAATCTGTGTGTGTGGAGGTGTTCTATTAATGTGAATGTGTGTGTGTGGGGGGTGTTCTATTAATGTGAATCTGTGTGTGTGGGGGGTGTTCTATTAATGTGAATGTGTGTGTGTGGGGGTGTTCTATTAATGTGAATTTGTGTGTGTGGGGGTGTTCTATTAATGTGAGTGTGTGTGAGGGGGTTCTATTAATGTGAATTTGTGTGTGGGGGGGTGTTCTATTAATGTGAGTGTGTGTGAGGGGGTTCTATTAATGTGAATCTGTGTGTGTGGGGGGTGTTCTATTAATGTGAATCTGTGTGTGTGGGGGGTGTTCTATTAATGTGAATCTGTGTGTGTGGGGGGTGTTCTATTAATGTGAATGTGTGTGTGTGGGGGTGTTCTATTAATGTGAATTTGTGTGTGTGGGGGGTGTTCTATTAATGTGAGTGTGTGTGAGGGGGTTCTATTAATGTGAATCTGTGTGTGTGGGGGGTGTTCTATTAATGTGAATGTGTGTGTGTGGGGGTGTTCTATTAATGTGAATTTGTGTGTGTGGGGGGTGTTCTATTAATGTGAGTGTGTGTGAGGGGGTTCTATTAATGTGAATGTGTGTGTGTGCGGATGTTCTATTAATGTGAATGTGTGTGTGTGGGGGTGTTCTATTAATGTGAATGTGTGTGTGTGGGGGTGTTCTATTAATGTGAATTTGTGTGTGTGGGGGGTGTTCTATTAATGTGAGTGTGTGTGAGGGGGTTCTATTAATGTGAATTTGTGTGTGGGGGGGTGTTCTATTAATGTGAATCTGTGTGTGTGGGGGTGTTCTATTAATGTGAATGTGTGTGTGTGGGGGGGTGTTCTATTAATGTGAATTTGTGTGTGTGGGGGTGTTTTATTAATGTGAATCTGTGTGTGTGGGGGTGATCTATTAATGTGAATTTGTGTGTGTGTGTGCGGATGTTCTATTAATGTGAATGTGTGTGTTGGGGGGTGTTCTATTAATGTGAATGTGTGTGTGGGGGGGTGTTCTATTAATGTGAATTTGTGTGTGGGGGGGTGTTCTATTAATGTGAATGTGTGTGTGGGGGGGTGTTCTATTAATGTGAATTTGTGTGTGGGGGGGGTTCTATTAATGTGAATCTGTGTGTGTGGGGTGATCTATTAATGTGAATTTGTGTGTGTGCGGGTGTTTTATTAATATGAATTTGTGTGTGTGGGGGTGTTCTATTAATGTTAATTTGTGTGTGCGGGTGTTCTACTAATGTTTATCTGTGTGTGGGGAGGTGTTCTATTAATGTGAATGTGTGTGTGTGGGGAGGTGTTCTATTAATGTGAATGTGTGTGTGTGTGTGGGGGGTGTTCTATTAATGTGAATTTGTCTGTGGTGGGGTGTTCTACTAATGTTTATCTGTGTGTGTGGAGGTGTTCTATTAATGTGAATGTGTGTGTGTGGGGGTGTTCTATTAATGTGAGTGTGTGTGAGGGGGTTCTATTAATGTGAATCTGTGTGTGTGGGGGTGTTCTATTAATGTGAATTTGTGTGTGTGGTGGGGTGTTCTACTAATGTTTATCTGTGTGTGTGGAGGTGTTCTATTAATGTGAATGTGTGTGTGTGGGGGTGTTCTATTAATGTGAGTGTGTGTGAGGGGGTTCTATTAATGTGAATCTGTGTGTGTGGAGGTGTTCTATTAATGTGAATGTGTGTGTGTGGGGGGTGTTCTATTAATGTGAATCTGTGTGTGTGGGGGGTGTTCTATTAATGTGAATGTGTGTGTGTGGGGGTGTTCTATTAATGTGAATTTGTGTGTGTGGGGGTGTTCTATTAATGTGAGTGTGTGTGAGGGGGTTCTATTAATGTGAATTTGTGTGTGGGGGGGTGTTCTATTAATGTGAGTGTGTGTGAGGGGGTTCTATTAATGTGAATCTGTGTGTGTGGGGGGTGTTCTATTAATGTGAATGTGTGTGTGTGGGGGTGTTCTATTAATGTGAATTTGTGTGTGTGGGGGGTGTTCTATTAATGTGAGTGTGTGTGAGGGGGTTCTATTAATGTGAATCTGTGTGTGTGGGGGGTGTTCTATTAATGTGAATGTGTGTGTGTGGGGGTGTTCTATTAATGTGAATTTGTGTGTGTGGGGGGTGTTCTATTAATGTGAGTGTGTGTGAGGGGGTTCTATTAATGTGAATGTGTGTGTGTGCGGATGTTCTATTAATGTGAATGTGTGTGTGTGGGGGTGTTCTATTAATGTGAATGTGTGTGTGTGGGGGTGTTCTATTAATGTGAATTTGTGTGTGTGGGGGGTGTTCTATTAATGTGAGTGTGTGTGAGGGGGTTCTATTAATGTGAATTTGTGTGTGGGGGGGTGTTCTATTAATGTGAATCTGTGTGTGTGGGGGTGTTCTATTAATGTGAATGTGTGTGTGTGGGGGGGTGTTCTATTAATGTGAATTTGTGTGTGTGGGGGTGTTTTATTAATGTGAATCTGTGTGTGTGGGGGTGATCTATTAATGTGAATTTGTGTGTGTGTGTGCGGATGTTCTATTAATGTGAATGTGTGTGTTGGGGGGTGTTCTATTAATGTGAATGTGTGTGTGGGGGGGTGTTCTATTAATGTGAATTTGTGTGTGGGGGGGTGTTCTATTAATGTGAATGTGTGTGTGGGGGGGTGTTCTATTAATGTGAATTTGTGTGTGGGGGGGGTTCTATTAATGTGAATCTGTGTGTGTGGGGTGATCTATTAATGTGAATTTGTGTGTGTGCGGGTGTTTTATTAATATGAATTTGTGTGTGTGGGGGTGTTCTATTAATGTTAATTTGTGTGTGCGGGTGTTCTACTAATGTTTATCTGTGTGTGGGGAGGTGTTCTATTAATGTGAATGTGTGTGTGTGGGGAGGTGTTCTATTAATGTGAATGTGTGTGTGTGTGTGGGGGGTGTTCTATTAATGTGAATTTGTGTGTGTGTGGGGTGTTCTATTAATGTGAATGTGTGTGTGTGGGGGTGTTCTATTAATGTGAATGTGTGTGTGGGGGGGTGTTCTATTAATGTGAATTTGTGTGTGTGGGGGGTGTTCTATTAATGTGAATGTGTGTGTGTGGGGGTGTTCTATTAATGTGTGTGTGGGGGGGTGTTCTATTAATGTGAATTTGTGTGTGGGGGGGTGTTCTATTAATGTGAATCTGTGTGTGCGGGGGTGTTCTATTAATGTGAATGTGTGTGTGTGGGGGTGTTCTATTAATGTGAATTTGTGTGTGGGGGGGTGTTCTATTAATGTGAATGTGTGTGTGGGGGGGTGTTCTATTAATGTGAATTTGTGTGTGGGGGGGTGTTCTATTAATGTGAATTTGTGTGTGTGGGGGTGTTCTATTAATGTGAATCTGTGTGTGTGGGGTGATCTATTAATGTGAATTTGTGTGTGTGCGGGTGTTTTATTAATATGAATTTGTGTGTGTGGGGGTGTTCTATTAATGTGAATCTGTGTGTGTGGGGGTGTTCTATTAATGTGAATTTAAGTGTGTGCGGGTGTTCTATTAATGTGAATTTGTGTGTGTGGGGGTGTTCTATTAATGTGAATTTATGTGTGTGTGTGGGGGTGTTCTATTAATGTGAATTTATGTGTGTGCGGGTGTTCTATTAATGTGAATTTGTGTGTGTGGGGGTGTTCTATTAATGTGAATTTGTGTGTGTGTGGGGGTGTTCTATTAATGTGAATTTATGTGTGTGTGTGGGGGTGTTCTATTAATGTGAATTTGTGTGTTTGTGGTGGTGTTCTACTAATGTGAGTGTGTGTGGGAGTGTTCTATTAATGTGAATTTGTCTGTGGTGGGGGTTCTACTAATGTTTATCTGTGTGTGGGGAGGTGTTCTATTAATGTGAATTTGTGTGTGTGTGTGGGGGTGTTCTATTAATGTGAATGTGTGTGTGTGGGGGGTGTTCTATTAATGTGAATTTATGTGTGTGTGGGGGGTGTTCTATTAATGTGTGTGTGTGGGGGTTCTATTAATGTGAATTTGCGTGTGGTGGAGGGTTCTATTACTTTGAATCTCTGTATGTGTGGGGGGTGTTATATTAATGTGGGTGGGGTTGTTCTATTAATGTGAACCTGTGTGTGCGGGGTGTGTGTTGGGGGGTGTTCTATTAATGTGAATTTGTGTGTGTATTGGGGGTGTTCTATTAATGTGAATTTGTGGGGGTGTACTATTAATGTGAATTTGTGTGTGTATGGGGGGTGTTCTATTAATGTGAATTTGTGGGGGTGTACTATTAATGTAAATTTGTGTGTGGGGGGTGTTCTGTTAATGTGAATGTGTGTCTGTGGGGGGTTCTGTTAATGTGAATCCATGTGTGTGGTACAGAGGTTCTATTAATGTGAATTTGTGAGTTTGCATTTGGTGGGGTGTTCTATTAATGTGAATGTGTATGTGGGTTTATATTAATGTGAATCTGTGTGTGTTTGGGGGAGTTCTATTAATGTGAATTTGTGTGGTGGGGGTTCTATTAATGTGAATGTGTGGGGTTATTCTATTAATGTAAATTTGTGTGTTTGTGGTGGTGTTCTACTAATGTGAGTGTGTGTGGGAGTGTTCTATTAATGTGAGTTTGTCTGTGGTGGGGGGTTCTACTAATGTTTATCTGTGCGTGGGGAGGTGTTCTATTAATGTGAATTTGTGTGTGTGTGTGTGTGGGGGTGTTCTATTAATGTAAATGTGTGTGTGTGGGGGTGTTCTATTAATGTGAATTTGTGTGTGTGTGGGGGTGTTCTATTAATGTGAATGTGTGTGCGTGGGGGTGTTCTTTTAATTTGAATTTGTGTGTGTGCGGGTGTTCTATTAATGTGAATTTGTGTGTGTGTGTGGGGGTGTTCTATTAATGTGAATTTATGTGTGTGTGTGGGGCTGTTCTATTAATGTGAATTTATGTGTGTGTGGGGGTGTTCTATTAATGTGTGTGTGGGGGTTCTATTAATGTGAATTTGCATGTGGTGGAGGGTTCTATTAATTTGAATCTCTGTATGTGTGGGGGGTGTTATATTAATGTGGGTGGGGGTGTTCTATTAATGTGAATCTGTGTGTGGGGGGTGTGTGTGGGGGGGTGTTCTATTAATGTGAATTTGTGTGTGTATGGGGGGTGTTCTATTAATGTGAATTTGTGGGGGTGTACTATTAATGTAAATCTGTGTGTGGGGGTGTTCTGTTAATGTGAATGTGTGTCAGTGGAGGGTTCTGTTAATGTGAATCCGTGTGTGTGGCACAGAGGTTCTATTAATGTGAATTTGTGAGTTTGCATTTGGTGGGGTTTCTATTAATGTGAATCTGTGTGTGTGTAAGGGTGTTCTATTAATGTAAATTTGTGTTTGTGGTGGCGTTCTATTAATGTGAATGTGTGTGTGTGTGGGGTGTTCTATTAATGTGAATTTGTGTGTGTGGGGGTGTTCTATTAATGTGAATGTGTGTGTGTGTGGGGTGTTCTATTAATGTGAATTTGTGTGTGTGGGGGTGTTCTTTAATGTATAAGAACCAATAAGAGGGTCTATTGCACATGAACTTTTAATATTTAATGGTTTGCAAAAGGAAACCCCTAACTTTCAACTAAGATTTTAAAAGCGATATATCGAAACGCGTATTGGCGGCAGTTTCACTATGTGCCTGGTCTCTAAATAGAATGTGTTTGTCTGTCCTCAATCAAGTCCCGATAATGTTTTTGTAATAACATGCTGACTGTGGCTGACATACTGGGCATAGATCGGTGTGCAGTCTTTGAGGGGTATTCAATATGGGAGCAAAAAGTCTGTGCTGGACTTTTCGCTCCACATCGGAGATTTTCCTGGGATAAAGTATCGGGCGCGCGCCCGCTTTATCCCTGTATTCAATATAAAACCTACGAAAACAGGAAGCTGCGAAGTGGGATCTGCGTACAAAAACAAATTTTCCTGGAATAAATTGTAGGACCCCCATAAAGTTGTAAAAACATGGGGGATCACTATGGGTACCCCCGTTTTAGCCTGCAAATGAAAGTCGGGGATTTAAATAGCCGCAGCAGGTGTTTTTTTCCTGACATTGAAGAAGTGTTGCAGAAGAGCACTTAGGTATTTTTTTTTTTTAAGTGGTCCCATCAAATTTGGGGTACATGAAAATGGGTACTAGCATATTTTTATGTCCCTAAAGTAAGTTTTAAAACATTTTGCAACTATGCACCTGCCGCTAATAATCTATTCTAGAATACACCTGCCGCTAATAATCTATTCTAGAATACACCTGCCGCTAATAGCCTAATCTAGAATACACCTGCCGCTAATAATCTATTCTAGAATACACCTGCCGCTACTAATCTATTCTAGAATACACCTGCCGCTAATAATCTATTCTAGAATACACCTGCCGCTAATAATCTATTCTAGAATACACCTGCCACTAATAATCTATTCTAGAATACACCTGCCGCTAATAGCCTAATCTAGAATACACCTGCCGCTAATAATCTATTCTAGAATACACCTGCCGCTACTAATCTATTCTAGAATACACCTGCCGCTAATAATCTATTCTAGAATACACCTGCCGCTAATAATCTATTCTAGAATACACCTGCCGCATACTTGCAGAATAGCCCTGAACCTATTTCCCTATTTTTAAACACTTTTTTCCCATTTTTTTTTCACCCCAATTTTTTTATTAATTTTTTGGGGTGTCCCTATATTTTTTTAAACTTTTTTTTACACAGTTATTTTTAAAATGTCATTCCCAGGGATGCAGGCTATTTTTTTTAAGCCTGCACCCCTAAACCCCAATTCTGCACTTCTTTTCGCCACCTATTCAGTGGTGAAAAGTTATCCCCATTTTTTTTCAAAGACTTTTCGAACCTGCGAAAAGTCTTTGAAATTGAATACGGTGTAAAACCAAAACCTCCGAAAATGACGTCATTGGTGCGAAAACATCGCAAAAACAGAGTTTTCGCTCCATATTGAATACCCCTATTAATAACAGATACTGATATTTAAAAATGCCATATGAAACTCTGAGCTCATCCTCATGAATAAGCATCATTAGGTGTTGAATGAACACAGTATACGAATTGTCGTTGATACATGCTGGTGACTGAGATAGTTGTTTAATTAATAAAGAAACAACGCTATTACTGAGCTCATTTGAATTACCCTGGAGCAGACAGCTTATAATGTAATAAAGAAAAGTGGATTGCTCTGTTACAAAAATCTGTTACATTTGTTGCAATGGAGTTTTTGAGTTGCAACATCTGAATATACTTATGATCCTTGCTAGGAACATTAGCTGTTTTGTCTTTTGAGATAAGATTGCACGAACAATCCAAGCTGAATGATCAGAATTCGACTTTAAAATAAGGAGATAAAGGAAATTACCTAAATACATATATACAACTATATAATCTCGAAGGTATAGAAGATAACCATAGGTGTATTTGCAACGATAAACGTATAAGATTATTTGAATAAGAAGACATCTATGCTTTCTTCAGGCTTATGGTGACGTGCAATATAAATGTATATCGCTAACTATGATCCCTAGCAGACCTTTATTACTATAACACACTGTTCCTTTTAAATTGGAACAATTTGGCATAGCAATTATTCTCCATCTAGACATTTTTTCTAACATTAACATGAATTAAATATAGACGAAATACACGCTATATACAATAGAAGAAGACGCAATAAACAGGCATCAGTGAAATATATAAATTTTATTACACATTTTTCATATCTGCAAACACTTTCTATTATTACTATCTACTAAACTATCGATTATATTTTGCTATTTTTAATTCAATATGGATATATTTTAAATTATAATAGAATAAAAGTTATATTTTAATGTTTAAGTTGTGCGCCATATACAGATCCTTTCCTTGCGGGAGGCTCCCGTTTTTTGGGGTAAACCGCCGCACCCCCGGAAGGGTAGGCATTTCTGCGACGATCACGTGTCTCCATGTAGGGAGGCTTAATGACGCGATTCTTCATGAATCGTGACATTTGGCCCCGCCCCCTATTTGAATTCGAGCCAATCGCGATAATTTACCATATGGGGGTGGGGCTTAATGAGGTGAATCGTCAGGCCACCCCCCCTTTCGCCTCCCTGGCTTCTCCCGGGAAGAGAAAAAAAAGTAGGCAAGAATGGTGTATGTTTGTGTATGTCATCATGTATAGGGGAGCTGTATACAGTACTAACATTTACTTTCATTTTCCTTATTAAAGCCAATGGCTGATAGCTAAAGCTTAGTGTCATTTTCATCCCAATCCAATTGTCGGGGAAGCCTCTGAAACAGGACATTTAGCAGACTAGTTACAGTATATATATGGTTCCTCATATATACATCATAACATAGAACCACCAGCAGAAAGAGTTAAATCGCTTCAGACGACCGAAAAAGTGGCGACATCCGACGCCAAACATTGTGAAAGTGATTTTCACGCTGCAGACCAGGCCGCTTCTCTCGGAGATAAGAACGCCAGGAATTTTCATCCTCTTCCCTAATCTGATTGGTTCCGCTGCTCTGGCCTATCCGCCCTGATTTACTCCTCGCTCAGGGTGTGAACATGTCGCCGAAGGGCTTATATCATATTTACACAGTAAATGAATCGAATAAACCTGAGGCAATGAGCAAACAACTGCAAGATCCAATGATAGTGTCTCATGGTTTGTGAAGAAAACTGGATGTGCACCTTAAAACGCTTTGCTTTGGTTTTGCTGCATCTGAATGGTCCTCACTATGGGCTCTATTTATTAACATTATTTTTACTAAAATAAAGTGAAAAAGGGTGTTTTGTGTTTTCACACCCTTTTCTCATTATTTTAGTATCACCTATAGTTACTAAAGGGCAATTGGAGTAGAATTCGTAAAATTCTACTCCAACCCCTAAGTATCACTTATTTTTAGTAAGCAGATCGCATTTCCCATAATTGTAATGGGAAATGTGATCTGACCAGAGTTACTAAAAATAAATTGTAAAAAAAGATTGGGGAAAGCCCTGTGATAACGCTGCCTGGAGGTGGCGTTATCCAGGGTCTCCCCCTGGTTACCGGACTCCTGCTCCACTCTGATGGTGAGAGCAGAGCCCGGAGCCGGTCCCAGTGATCAGCTATGTGGTCTAAACAGACCGCAAGCTGATACACTGCAAAAAAAAAATAGTCAAAAAACAAATTCACTTACCTGACTCCAGGGACCGGTGTTCGGGGCTCCGGTGATGACTCCCCTCCGGTCAGCTGGTCTCCCATGCTGCACTGCGGCCCAGTCATCAGGTCATCGAGTCCCAGTGCAGTATGGGATATCAGCTGACCGGAGGCATGGAAGACATCACCAGAGCACCGACGACTGCAGGTAAGTGCTATTAAGGGAGGGGGGGTCGCGGGGGAGTGGCTTAGTGTCAGGGGCGGGGCTTAGTGTCGGGGGGTAGCAGCGGCGGCCGGTCGGCGCATGCGCGGGGCACTAGTCAAGGTATTTTTTTTGCAAAAATATTGTGACTACAGTACAGAGGGGATTCGCAGGGTCAGAGCTTTCTCACAAACTCTGGGCCTGATTCAGAGCCGGGCGGTCTGACAAGAGCGCTCGCTCTGAATCAGGGCCCTCCTACCTAAAATTGGAGCGGCCTCACAGCTTATGCGAGCGGCCAAAAAGATGGTCGCGATGGTCAAGACCATCGCGACCATCGGGCTTGCGACGAGACCCTGCGGTAGGGTCTCGCTGCCGCAAGCCCAGGAGTGCTTTTGGCTCTATCAGAGCCAAAAGCACTCCCACTGACATCACTAGTGATGTCAGTGGGGCCGGCCCCAGACAGTAGGCGTTCCCATGGGAACGCCTCCGTCTGGGCAGCAACGCCCCCGGCACGCCCACCAAAGGGGGCGTGCTGTCACTCACCATCGACAGCATGCCCCCTTTGGTGCGAGACCCATAGCAACGGCTTGGCCGTCGCTATGCGGGTCTCGCGCATGCGCACGACGGAGCTCCCTCCGTCGTGCGCATGCGCACTAGGGCACCATCGACCCACTTGCGAGCGCTCACGAGCGGGTCTGAATCAGGCCCTCTGTACCTGCAAGGGATTTATAGTAAATTCCTGTGATATTACCTGAATTCGCAATGCGAATTCATTCGGTAACATCACACTACAATCTGCATTACAAATGCGGATTGTAGTAAATAGAGCCCTTTATCACAACCCATATCACTAAATTAAATATTTAACCTTTTCCTTTGAGCCGCACATGTCCAAGCGTGGCTTCCAGAGAGTTAGCTATCGAGGGGATCAAGGATGATGGATTGAAAATAACAGCAGGACCCATTGAAGACGGTGAGTACAGCTGACCCAGTAATCACTACCAGTGGCGGTTTCAGAGGTGTGGCTGCAGCGCAGTGCAAAGTTCAAGTAAGGGAGCTACACCAACTGCCACCCCAAACGCTGCCAAACATCGCCGGCCCGGACTTACTGGCAGTTGATGTGGCTCCCCTATTTGATTTTTGGACTGTGCTGCAGCTCCACCCCTGGACCCACCAATCATTACTACTAAACTTCAAATAAACCTGACACCTTATTAAGCACCTGGGGCCAGATGTACTAAGCTCTGAAAAGTGATAAAGTGGTGAGTGATAAACGATGAGCCAATCGGCTCCCAACTGTCACTTTTGAAACACAGCCTGTAACATGACAGTTGGGAGCTGAGTGGCTGCTGGTTTATCACTGTCCAATTTATCACTTTTCAGAGCTTAGTACATCTCCCCCCTGAACTGTTCGGTGTGCCCGCAATGACTCTAGTGTTGCCATTAACTTTGCATACCACCGCCAAATAGCACATACATATCATCAGGATATGGGTCCAGGCACACAAATGCACGGCACCTAAACGCCAAAAGACATGTGTAACACAGAGTGTCAGCACAGCGTGTCAGCGCAGAGTGTCAGCACAGCGTGTCAGCGCAGAGTATTGCTAAAGTAAATCAGACACTCTGCTAAACTGATAAAAGAGACAGGTGTGCCCAGTCTCAACCAGTCTATATAAATGGCTGACTGAAACTAGCAGCTCCACCAGCAGGGTCTGCCACCTGCTAAAGGAGAGGAAATCACAAGAAAGTAGATGGGGCGCTTTGTTTGAGAAAACACATGAATAATAAAAAAAAGTACATTTTTATAGCACTGTTGTACAAAGTTTACAATATAAAAAACATTAAAATTCAGTGCAATGGACTGCTCTAAGGGCCTGATTCAGAGCCGCTCGCACGATGTGTATGCAAATTGCGTAGGTAGTGCAATCGCACGGCAATGTATTAGCACACCCAATATTTCTTAGGGAGCGATCACATAGTGTATGCCGACACCCACCAGCCTGTCTTAACACGCCCACTTGTGCACGTCATGTCCAGGAAGTGTATGCAGCCATCGGTACATCGGGTAACATCGTATGCTATTGCAGGCAGCGCTTGAGGTTGACCATACCCTGCCGCAAGCACTGCGAGCACTTCAGTATATAAACAAGCCAGGTGACGAGTACTATGATGCTGTATTATAATTATGCACACCTCTAAAACGCCGTTGAGATGCTCAGGCACGCCTGCGTCTGCATCTCCACTCCCCTGTTATTAATGACCAGCTCCTGTTACCACCTACAAACGGCTTTCCCTGTCACTCACTCTGCTGGGCTGTCTATGCGCAGCGAGCGAACGTACTGTATTGTGAACTTTTGCTAAGGTATGCGCACGTGCACTGCGATGAATACGCACAATGCATACCATTGGCAGCTGTGAGCATTTGCATATTAGCGAGCGGGTCTGAATGAGCTCCTAAGCTCTATAAATCAGTCATACTAAAGATTCATCATTATTACTCCTCACATAAAGTAATAGAATTTGTATAGATATTTAGTCCAGGACCTCTGAACAGTTAGGATCTAATACAGACGTCTGCTGAAATCTGTCCTTAGACATGCAATAAAGACATAATAGTTACCCACTCTCCTGGTGCCGGTGTAGCGCACCACTGTACACACAATTGTCCTTCACACTGCCAGAATAGAAATCTGTGATCTGCACTCCAATATGTGGGGTCTGTATAGCTTAGGCCACCGGTGTGTTGTATTGCCACACTAGCATGGAGTATCCACCTGCGGGATGCCATGCTGCCATGTATACGCGGTGAATGCTGGAGCTGTGTATGTGTAGAGAACGCTCCCTTAGAAGCGGTCTCCTCTCCAATTGCCGCTTGGAGCATAGGTTTATAGTGTGCCAGTTGCTGTGTATCGCTCGGGCTGCATGGCGGAGAGTAAGATCAGCATATGCCCACCGGCGTGATCGGGTGCTGACAGGGAGCCAGACGCTCAGTATTGCTTCCCGGCTTGTCTTGGCAGAATCACAGGCAGTGAGTCAATGTGAGGATAACAAACCCACCACATGGAAATTTGCAATGGAAATGCAACTGAAGAGTGAAATGTTGTAGAAAGTTACAGCTGACTCAGGTGACAATCCAAGCCCAGAGGATATACAGTAGAAAGAGCCATGAGAACAATAGGCTTAAGTGTTGACCAACATGTTTATTCTATTATACAGATGTGTTCTCATACATTGTTACTGCAGTCACAGCCCCTCTTGGTATGCCAAGTTCCATGCGACTCTGCTTGCACCAAACATCTTTTTTTTTCACCTGAAAATGCATCATAGTTGCAATGTAATGCGACTAAAATGCACCAGGAGACTGCACTGATTAATTTGATATGCGACAATTGTGTATATCTGTGCGACTGTTGTGCTTTATTTACAGGCTCAGTTGCACACAGATACACAAGTGTCACATATTGAATTAATCAGTGCAGTCTCCTGGTTCATCTTAGTCTCATCACATTGTGACTAAGATGTGTTTTTTCGGGCAAAAAAGTTGCTCGGTGCAAACTGAGTCGGATAAGACCTTGTGGCTCACTCATGCTAGGTGACTCGCACTGCATGGCGTATTGAGACTAGGGGGTACATTTACTAAGATACAAGTTCAATTGTGTTTCAACTCACTTTGCTTCACCAAAACTTCGGGTGAGTTTTCCCTTTTAAAACTCGCAAATTTACTAAGAAGTGAGTTTAGCTGAAAGTGAGTTTTCCAATGGTGAAGCAAAATGAATTTTTTTCCCCAAAATTGCAATTTTAGATGAGAGTTTAGATGAGAGTTTAGATTGCAGTGTTTTCTCTCTGCAAAACTCACCCGAGCAAGCAGCATGCACATATCAGTGAAATAAGTGAAGGCTGCTTGTGTATTGAACCTGTAAACAAATTGTTAAATGTTAGAAAAAATGACATAGACCCCCCCCCCAAAAAAGCATAACCAGCCCCGGACTTGCCAGCCAGTCCTGGTTCCAAAAATTCTGGGGAACAAAATTTTTTGGAAAAAAAAAATTGACACACGAACCATTGACTAATGTTAGCGCTACATGCGTGTGACCATCTACAGTGCTAACCAGTTCTCGACTGATCAGTGAGTCAGGAGCCGGCAGCCAGAGCGGACGCTGATTGGCTCTGGCTCCTGACTCACTGACCAGCCCACGTGGGAACTGTCAGAAGCCGGACCCAATCAGCGGCTCCTTACTAATACCGCTAATACCAAGTTAGGTAAATGCACATGTATGAGTGACTACATTGATGTCCATATTCCAGCAGTTCATTTCTGTAGGAGTCCAAGTTGATGACGAGGAGATTGCAATGACAATTCTACAGAACATAATTCCTGAATTTTATGTCCTGGTAGTAGTGTTAGTAGCTAACACAGCCAAGCTAACTACAGAAATTGTCAGGACAAAACTGCTACAGTTCCAAGAATGTGTGCCAATTGCGTTAAAGGCTGAGAATGCTGCATTACACACTGAAAATAAGAAGCACAGAAAATTCTATGTATGTCGCAAAATAGGACACAAAGTAAACTGAAAAATGTGAATTCTACACAAAGCAAGAAGTGTAGCAGAAAAGATGTCAGCTTTGAGTGTCACAGTCACAGAAATGGTTGCTAGCATATTGACTCAGGTGCTACAAGACATTTCAGTTGTAATAAATAGTGGTTCACTATATTGAACATGTGTGATCCTATAACAATCAAAAGAATTGGAAATGAAGTGCTTACAGCTACACAAGTTGGGACAGTCACTACCCACAGTGTCCTATGTCTGTATAAAGTGTATTAGATGTGTATTATGTTCATGTCCAGTGGTCAGGGCATGTTGGGGGGTGTAGTGTCCTATGTCTGTATAAAGTCTTAAAATTGTATTATGATCATGTCCAGTGGTCAGGGCATGTTGGGGGGTGTAGTGTCCTATGTCTGTATAAAGTGTTAGAATTGTATTATGATCATATGCAGTGTTCAGGTCCTGTTGGGGGGTGTAGTGTCCTATGTCTGTATAGTGTGTAATAGATGTGTATTATGGTCATGTCCAGTGGTCAGGTCATGTTGGGGGGTGTAGTGTCCTATGTCTGTATAAAGTGTTAGAATTGTATTATGATCATATGCAGTGTTCAGGTCATGTTGGGTTGTAGGGCCTTATGTTTGTATAGGGTGTAATATTGTATTATAATGACAGTGAACAGAAAATGGCAACTGCTCAAATCAATCTGGCAGTACTCTTCAGGTGCATAAAAGGGAGAGGTCATACCAAGTAGGAAAAAGGGGGGGGTTAAACCCCTATTGTTCCTCAGCACACTGAATTGTTGCATGCATTTGCAAATCCATGGGAAGCTGCTAGGCCACATCACGGCTTCTCTGTTACAAGCAGCCCCTAACACTAAGGGGTTCACGTCTGGGGCGCAGGGCACCCAAAGAATCGTCCAGCCCAGGACCCCCCTGGGCATCACATGAAAAAAGGGTGACAGTGAAGTGTAAAGTATAGATGTGTGAGAATAATTAATGAGTGTTGAAAAAGGGGTGAGCATTTGGGCGTAGGGCCCCCGGGGCTACTCTGGCTGGGCCTCTTCAGGGTATCACCACTTAATACACATAGTCACTTTTCATATCACCTTTTATGTTTGTTTTTTATTTGTGTAATTTTTTCACATATATTTTAACCCTTTTTCAACACTCATCAATTATTCTCACACATCTATACTTCATAGTCACCCTTTTTCCTTTTTTCGTGTGATGCCCTAGGGGGGTCCTAGGCTGGACGATTTTTGGGGTGCCCTGCGCCCCACATGCAATACCCCTTAGTGTTAGGGACTGCTAGTAACAGAGAAGCCGTGACGTGGCCTAGCAGCTTCCCATGGATTTGCAAATGCATGCAACCAATATCTCTGAATTTCTATCACCATATAGTCTTCATGTATTGTTGCAGATACAATTCAGTGTGCTGAGGAACAATAGGGGGTTAAACCCCCCCCATTTTTTACTAACTAATAAACAGTGGTCAGGTCATGTTGGGGTGTAGTGTCCTATGTCTGTATACAGTGTAATAGATGTGTATTATGGTCATGTACAGTGGTCAGGTCATGTTGGGGGTGTAGTGTCCTATGTCTGTATAGGGTGTAATAGATGTGTATTATGGTCATGTACAGTGGTCAGGTCATATTGGGGGTGTAGTGTCCTATGTCTGTATACAGTGTAATAGATGTGTATTATCGTCATGTACAGTGGTCAGGTCATGTTGGGGGTGTAGTGTCCTATGTCTGTATAGAGTGTAATAGATGTGTATTATGGTCATGTACAGTGGTCAGGACATGTTGGGGGTGTAGTGTCCTATGTCTGTATACAGTGTAATAGATGTGTATTATGGTCATGTACAGTGGTCAGGTCATGTTGGGGGTGTAGTGTCCTATGTCTGTATAGGGTGTAATAGATGTGTATTATGGTCATGTACAGTGGTCAGGTCATGTTGGGGGTGTAGTGTCCTATGTCTGTATACAGTGTAATAGATGTGTATTATCGTTATGTACAGTGGTCAGGTCATGTTGGGGGTGTAGTGTCCTATGTCTGTATAGAGTGTAATAGATGTGTATTATGGTCATGTACAGTGGTCAGGACATGTTGGAGGTGTAGTGTCCTATGTCTGTATACAGTGTAATAGATGTGTATTATGATCATGTACAGTGGTCAGGTCATGTAGGGGATGTAGTGTCCTATGTCTGTATACAGTGTAATAGATGTGTATTATGGTCATGTACAGTGGTTAGGTCATGTAGGGGATGTAGTGTCCTATGTCTGTATAGAGTGTAATAGATGTGTATTATGATCATGTACAGTGGTCAGGTCATGTTGGGGGTGTAGTGTCCTATGTCTGTATACAGTGTAATAGATGTGTATTATGATCATGTACAGTGGTCAGGTCATGTTGGGGGTGTAGTGTCCTATGTCTGTATACAGTGTAATAGATGTGTATTATGATCATGTACAGTGGTCAGGTCATGTTGGAGGTGTAGTGTCCTATGTCTGTACATGGTGTAATATTGTATTATGATCATGTATAGTAGTCAGGTCATGTTGGGGGGGGGGGGGTGTAGTGTCCTTTGTCTGTAAAGAGTGCAATATAATTGTATTATGGTCATGCCCAGTGCTCAGGTCATGTTGGGGTGTAGAATCCCATGTCTATATAGGGCGTTATATGTTTATATCTGTGGTGTGAGCTCTGACAGTTATGTAATAGTGATGTAATGTACAGATGTACCAGCCTTAAAGTTTGTAGAACTGTAGTTATAGGCTCTGGGGAATCTGAGTGTTTCTCTCCATCCAGGATTACTTTGGGCCCTCGTCCCTATGACAGCCGGATTATTGGCAGCCACACACCGGACACAACAGATTCATTCATTCATTTACTCTCGATTGATCCTCACACTTTCCCCTGCAATGGAGCAGGCGGCATGTTTGTTGGGATTACTGCGGCCTGCATGTGTGTTTGGGGCACAAGGCCAAAGATCATGGAATTCAATCACCCAAGAAATTGTGTAATCCTTCAGTGAGCAAAGCCAAGCCGCAGTTCTCTATGAGGTGGCCCAAGGAGCCATACAGATGTCCGACCTTTCCCATCGCCTGAGCCAGCGGCAGAGGTCAGCCCTGGGCACGTTCTGTGTGGATTAGGGCGATCACAATGACATCACTCAGAGTCACCTGGAATCCAGCCCCTTACTGGGGTCACGTCTCATAGTAACTACAGTAAGTGTCATGCATGTTTTCAGCCAGTTATAGAGAATACTGTAGGTGTGACTGACACATGATACAGTACATAATCCCAGATTGCTTTGTAGTAACAGTCCTGTTTCCTGCTGATTAGTTTCACTTCATAACTTGCTTTTCTACCTGGACCTCGTCTACATGTTTCACTGTATCACTAAAGCTGCATACACACACACACACACAACGATTTAGTAAATGAACGATTTAGGTAAACGATTTTCGTTCATTCTTTCAAGGGAAAAATTTATGAAAATCGTTTACTAAAATCGTTCATTTACTAAATGTAATGAACGATTTTTTTTTAACTACAAATGATTTTTGCATATTCCCTTACTGAATATCGTTGAGTTGGTCAGTCTGACTGAACTACAAACTACAAACGTGAACGCGCATGAACGATAATCGTTCATCGTATAAACTCAGAAAGTGAACGATTTTTTCCACGATTGAACGATAAACGATATCGTAAAAAAATCGGTGTGTGTAAGCACCTTTAATGTTTGTGCCATACACAATAAAGGACCAGTAAAGCATTCTGACACTAGAGGGTACATTTCCTAAAGTGAGAGTTTTTAGAAGTGGAGATGTTGCCCATAGCAACCAATCAGATTCTAGCTATTATTTTCTAGAAGGTTAAATGTTAAGTAGAATCTGATTGGTTGCTGTGGGCAACATCTTCACTTCTAAAAAAATCTCACTTTAGTAAATATACCCCTTGTTGTCCCATAGCTGAGGAGGTCTATGCCTTTTCTAGATGAGGCTGGTCAGAGGCGGAATTAGCGGCGATGCAGCCGGTGCATTGCATCGGGGCCCGCTGTGTTGCAGGGGCCCATAGCCGCTTCTGCACCGCCGCTGGTCCCCCGGGCCCCACAAGTGTAGGGCAGACCGCAGTGAGAGCGTCTGCCCTACACAGTTACAAACACACAGCTGCCAACGGCGGCTGTGTGTTTGTAATAGCAGCCGATGAGTGTCAGACAGACTCTCATTGGCTGCTGCGTTGTCCACGGAGCGAGCCGGCTGGAGCTCACTTATGAGCTCCGTCTTCCGGTTTCCTCTGCACGGGTGATGGGAGAGACGTCACGTTATGACATCTCTCTCATCCCATGGTGCAGAGCGAGAGTGGGCCGGGAGGAGCGTCTGGACAGCGGCGGCAGGAGCAGGAATTCAGGTAAGTTGTGTGTTGTTTTTTTTTGTTTGTGTAAGGGGGCACTTGCACAGCATAAGGGGATGGGGTGCTACTATGGGGGCATTGGCACAGCATATGAGCTACTGGGGGCACTTTATAGGGTGGTGGGGCACTACTATAGCCACTGTATAGGGGGTGGGCTCTACTGGGGGCATTGTATGGTGGGCTGACCACTACTTGAGTCACTGTATAGGGCGGACTACTACTGGGGTCACTGTGTAGGGGGGACTACTACTGGGGGTACTGCATAGGGGGGCTACTACTGGGGGCACTGCATAGGGGGTTACTACTGGGGGCACTGCATAGGGGGGCTACTACTGGGGGCACTGTATAGGGGGGGCTACTACTGGGGTCACTGTATAGGGGGGACTACTACTGGGGGCACTGCATAGGGGGGCTACAACTGGGGTCACTGTATAGGGGGGTTACTACTGGGTGAACTGCATAGGGGGCACTGCATAGGGGGGTTACAACTGGGGGGACCAGTACTGGGGGCACTGCATAGGGGGATTAGTACTGGGTGAACTGCATAAGGGGGTGGGCACTACTGGGGGCATTGCATGGGGGGCTGGCCACTACTGGAGTCACTGTATAGGGGGGACTACTACTGGGGGCACTGCATAGGGGGCTACTACTGGGGGCACTGCATAGGGGGCTACTACTGGGGGCACTACATAGAGGGCTACTACTGGGGGCACTGCATAAGGGGGACCACTACTGGGGGCACTGCATAGGGGGATTACTACTGGGTGAACTGCATAGGGGGGCACTGCATAGGGGGGTTATAACTGGGGGGCCACTACTGCGGGCACTGCATAGGGGGGGATCATTACTGGGGGCACTGCATAGGGGGGGCCACTAAGGGGTCACTGCATAGGGGGGGGCACTAAGGGGGCACTGCATAGAGGGGACTACTACTGGGGGCACTGCATAGAGGGGACTACTACCGGGCGCACTGCATAAGGGGGAACACTTCTGAGGCCACTGCATGGGGGGCCACTACTGGGGGCACTGCATAGGGGGCCCAAAGCATATTTTTGCACCTGGGCCCACCACTCTCTAGGTCCGCCACTGAGGCTGGTGATATAAATAAATGTAATAAAATGCTTTGTTCGGAGGTAAGACCATGACCGTATTGCGCTCAATTTAGTTGTCATTGCTCATTAGCGAAAGCTTTGCTTAATGCCAATTAGGCTATCATATCTTAAAAGCAACTTTGGGGTTTAGTGTATATAATTATGATTACATTACGCCCATAATTCCTCTGTATATTGGTTAATCCCTGAGCCAGACTGAGAGAGGGACCTGAGCAGTATGAGAAGGTGTGGGAATCGGGCACACTAGTGTTTGGTGATCACTAGGATGACTGAATACACCACCCGGAAACAGGCTGTGATAGATCTCACCCAAGATGAGATGAAATTCACAATGATCTCACCAGACAACGGTTCCAGAGTTTACTGCGAGTATGGGGACTGATGCGCGAGACGACAGCCGCAGCCTAACCTCGCTTGACTGGTGTTCTTACATGGAAACAGATGTTGTGACAGTGTTACACAGCATTAAGGAGAATTGCATTGCTACAGACTCCTAATATCATTAACTCGTTCACGGCTGAGTGATTTCTTCCCTGGCATTGCAATATAAACAGATTTAGGAGCTGTCTCTCATCTCGTCTCCCTGGTGGCTGTTGTCAAACACCAATGACCACTAGGGGGCGACTCACTCTCTGCCCTCATGGCCTGGTCTCTTTGATGATTGGGTTCATGAGCAATCTTAGTTATTCCAGTATACTAGTAATAAAATATAAACTTTCTTCTGTAATCACGGCTAGGCTGATACTAGCTAATCTCACATTAGGGGTTTAGGGGGCCTGGGCTCTATTTATTAACATTATTTTTACAAAATAATGTGAAAAAGGGTGTTTTCACACCCTTTTCATATTATTTTAGTATCACCTACAGTTACTAAAGGGCAATTGGAGTAGAATTCGTAAAATTCTACTCCAACCCCTAATTTTCACTTATTTTTAGTAAGCAGATCGCATTTCCCATAATTGTAATGGGAAATGTGATCTGACCAAAGGTACTAAAAATAAATTGTAAAAAAAATACCAGGGAAAGCCCTGGGATAATAACGCCACCTGGAGGTGGCGTTATCCAGTGTCACCCCTGGTTACCGGACTCCTGCTCCGCTCTAACGTGCAGAACAGAGCCTGAAGCTGGCCCCAGTGATCAGCTGTGTGGTCTAAACAGACCACACGCTGATTCACTCTAATAAAAGTAAAAATAAAAAACTTACCTGAGTCCAGGGACCAGAGATCGGGGCTCCAGTGATGTCCTCCCTCCGGTCAGCTGGACTCCCATGTTGCACTGGGGCCCGGTCGTCACCTGACAGGGTCCCAGTGCAATATGGGATGTCAGCTGACCGGAGCGACAGAGTACATCAACGGAGGCCCGATAACTGCAGGTAAGTGTAATTAAGGGAGGGGGGTTGCGGGGGGTCCGCGATCGCAGGGGGCGGGGTTTAGTGACGGGGGCAGGGTTTGCAACAGTGGGGGGTAGCAGCGGCGGCCGGGCGTTGCATGCGCGGGGCACTTGTCATGGTATTTTTTGTGAAAATACCGTGATAAGGCTCCGGAGGGGATTCGCAGGAACAGAGCTTTCTCGCAAGCTCTGTCCCTGCAAGGGATTTGTAGTAAATCCCTGTGATATTGCTTGAATTCGCAATGCGAATTCAGTCGGTAATATCACACTACAATCTGCATTACAAATGCGGATTGTAGTAAATAAAGCCCTAAGAGCTCTATTCATCTTCGCTTCATTTCTATAAAAGCAGATGAAAATGCACATTTTCACCTGCAATTGTAGAAATTAAGTATTAGGGCATTCATCAAGAAGGTAAAGCAGGAGATGTCACAGATATCAACTGCTTACTTTCCTCTCCCAGAATGGCCCGCTGTCCCCATACACTAGTATCACAGATATCTCCTGCTTACTTTCCTCTCCCAGAATGGCCCGCTGTCCCCATACACTAGTATCACAGATATCTCCTGCTTGCCTTCCTCTGGTGGAATGGCCCGCTGTCCCCACACACTAGTATCACAGATATCTCCTACTTACCTTCCTCTCCCGGAATGGCATGCTGTCCCCATACACTAGTATCACAGATATCTCCTGCTTACCTTCCTCTGGTGGAATGGCCCGCTGTCCCCATACACTAGTATCACAGATATCTCCTGCTTACCTTCCTCTCCCGGAATGGCCCGCTGTCCCCATACACTAGTATCACAGATATCTCCTGCTTACCTTCCTCTGGCAGAATGGCCCGCTGTCCCCATACACTAGTATCACAGATATCTCCTGCTTACCTTCCTCTCCCGGAATGGCCGCTGTCCCCATATACTAGTATCACAGATATCTCCTGCTTACCTTCCTCTCCAGGAATGGCCCACTGTCCCCATACACTAGTATCACAGATATCTCCTACTTACCTTCCTCTCCCGGAATGGCCGCTGTCCCCATATACTAGTATCACAGATATCTCCTGCTTACCTTTCTCTCCCAGAATGGCCGCTGTCCCCATACACTAGTATCACAGATATCTCCTGCTTACCTTCCTCTCCTAGAATGGCCGCTGTCCCCATACACTAGTATCACAGATATCTCCTGCTTACCTTCCTCTGGCGGAATGGCCCGCTGTCCCCATACACTAATATTACAGAAATCTCCTGCTTACCTTTCTCTCCCGGAATGGCCCGCTGACCCCATACACTAGTATCACAGATATCTCCTGCTTACCTTTCTCTCCCGGAATGGCCCGCTGTCCCCATACACTAGTATCACAGATATCTCCTGCTTACCTTTCTCTCCCGGAATGGCCCGCTGACCCCATACACTAGTATCACAGATATCTCCTGCTTACCTTCCTCTCCCGGAATGGCCCGCTGTCCCCATACACTAGTATCACAGATATCTCCTACTTACCTTCCTCTCCCGGAATGGCCCGCTGTCCCCATACACTAGTATCACAGATATCTCCTACTTACCTTCCTCTCCCGGAATGGCCCGCTGTCCCCATACAGTAGTATCACAGATATGGCCCTGTAGCCATGCGGAAATTCTAGTTTCTGTATATTTTAGCGGACCATTCATCCTCAGGGGTCCGATAGGACCCCTTTGGTATTCAGCAAACTCCGAAAACTGAAAGTTTTGACCCGAGGTCACGAGGTCACGCATGTGTAGCTGGGACGATGGGGAGCAGGTAAGTAACGCAGCTACAGAAGTAGCTGCGATACTAACCACGGGGACAACTGCTTTTCAGAGCAGTTGTCCCCTCACCGGAGCAATGATGAATTACTCCGGTGTCACATTTCCCTCGCAGCGAGTTCAATACTTCATCATCGGAGGCCATACAGCCTTTGATGATGAATAGGCCCCTGAGACTGTTTATTTCAGCGGCACCATTACTGTCAGTGGCCTCGGGTTCTGCCGTGACCCCAAAGTCTCTAGTGCCCTAGACAGCTGCCTAAAGATACCTGAAGACAAGTCAGCCCTGGCAATGTCCCACAACGCCCGACTGTTGCTCTTAAATTGGCACACAATGGGTGGAAATGTCAGTATGGAAACAACCATCACCTGGCAACATATAGTATTACAGATATACTGTACTGAGAGGCAGGGAATCTTGAGGCCTCACATGGTGTAACAGGCCAGCAAATTGCAGTCCTGCAGATACAGTAGTAGTACAAGAGATTATGGGGCCTATTTATCAACGCTGAAATAACGTTTTTAAGGACATTTTCCTTAAATACCGTTATTTTAGTATACATGAAGTATCTTAACACAGGAGATATCACTGTTATCTCCTGGTTAAGTCCCCCTGCATTAATTTCCACACTCCCCATACATTATAACATTAGTACATTAGTACATTAGTATGGGGATATGGAAATTATGCTATTCATCAAATTCCGAAAATTATGTATTTTTGGAATTTGATGGAGTTACTATCCGCCACTGTGAGGTGGCGAATAGCAGGTGAGACTTACCTGCTTCCGGCTGGTGAGGTCCCCCGGCGTCTCCCTCTGGCACTCTGGTCCATCCTCTGGCTCCGGCGGCTGCTCGGACACTGTGGGCCTGATTCAGACCTGCCCGCCAGCGCTGTGCGCTCGCGAGTGGGTCGATGTTTGGCCACTGCGCATGCCGGAGCCGGCTCCGATGTGCGCATGCACGAGACCCGGCCAGCGACGGGCGCTCCGTCACTCTGGGTCTCACACCAAAAGAGGGCGGCTGTCGATTTTGATTGACAGCTCGCCCTGTTTTGGAGACGGGCAGGGGGGGTGGCTGGTCAAACGGAGGTAACGTTCCCGATGGAACGCCTGCCATTTGGGGGCGGCCCCACTGACCTCTCGAGTGAGGTCAGTGGTGAGCTTCCGGCTCTATTAAGAGCCAGAAGCTCACTGGGGCTTGCGGGAACGAGGCCCTACCACAAGGGTCTCGTCGCAAGCTGTGATGGTCGAGACCATCGCGACCATCACCAGGCCACTTGCTATAGCTGTGGGTGTTTTTTTGGAGGGGAGGTTGGGGGGGCACATACAAAATTACCGCATGCGCTGGTTTTACGAACAGCTGCGGTAAGTTAGTGTAGTTAGTATCTATTTCCTGAAAAGCTGTCATCGCAAAAATAACAGCTTTTCGGAATAGTTATGGAGAAGAGGAATGATGAATTCCGCCGGTAATTAGGTATAACTCCATGCGAGTTCTAATTACCTCCAGAGAATTTTAAGTTATGATGAATAGGCCCCTATGTGTAAAATATCCCCAGGGTGGCACCGGGCAGTACGTAGCCTGACAGACTGCAGCCCCTGGTAGTTATCCTGACATTGTTATACATTTCTCCACGAGTGACACTGATTTCTGAGATGACACAAAAGCTGCGCTCTCAGCCAGTGTGACCCCCTCCTCCCTCCGTGTGGAATGTTACCTCTCTATAATGGGATCATCCCAAGAAACTCCCCAGTGTCTCCTCTTATCTGGGTTACTCAGCAAATCTCTGCCCCAGGCCTCATTCCGGCAGATCCTGATGCATAATGTATGACGGTGACGGTTTATCCATGTGAGGGGGAAGTCACAGCTCCCATCGTGTCCGGTGCATGGTGACACCCCATCACCCTCCTCCGTCCTGCATGGATGGTGCAGGGACCTGGCTATCGGACAGGGGTGATCTTTCTAATACAGATCTGCATATGTCCTGTATGTACACAGCCATTGTTTGCAGACGCCTTACTCATTGCTGACAGTGCCAGGGATTACAGATACATTAAATAAAGCATGAGATACAGATTAATAATTAATAGGAGCAATTTGTATCCTCTTATTTTGTTGTGAAGCGGATGCGGGGGAATGAGCCGCAGGTCATCCTGCAATGGACATATGGTGGGAAGAAAACGTTAATCCGCAGAGATCTGCAAGCTCCAGCTTCTGTGAGGAGTGAGACTTGTCCGCTAAAGGAATGGAGGCATGGTAACCGACGGAGCGGAAGGAGCACGGCCTGACACTGGGGAATGCTGGGTAGCTGTAGTGACAGTTCAGCACAGGTTATCCTATTTCCAAGATATCCCCATGGCAACCTGTGCCCAGTGAGTAGTCAGTAACCCTCCTTTCCCCGTCCCCTCCTGTTTGGCCGATTGTGGGCCGCAGGTGGACGTCTTCCCAATGGGCCTGGCTACTTGCATACCTCCCAACATGACCCTCTCCAGGAGGGACACAATGCTCTGGTCCTGGACTTCCCTGGTAATTTATGATTGGTGGAGGCTACAGTACTGTCCAAAATTCAAATAGGGGAGTCACACCAACTGCCAGTGAGTCCCAGCCAGTGATGTTGGCAGTGTGTGAAATGACAGTTGGTGTGACTCCCCTATTTGAATTTTGAACTGTGCTGCAGCCCCACCTCTTACCAGGGAAGTCCAGGACCAGAGTATTGTGTCCCTCCTGGAGAGGGTCATGTTGGGAGGTATGTACTTGGCGTTGCGATGTAATGTGTGTCGCTTGTCCAGTGCTGGTCCTGTCAGCAAGATGGATATCCCCAGTTCATCTCAAGTGCTTCTCTTTACACTTTCTTCTACTCCTTACTCCTCATAAGGGCACCTAACACGTCTCTGCCAACTCCCTGCTGCTTATTGTAAGTGTTTTAATCACTATTGCAGCAATGTATATAATGTCCTTCGCTGTACTGTAAGTTACTTGATTTTTTTTTTTCCACTTATTCGTTTTATGTACTATGTAAGGTGCTGCGGAACACTTGTGGCGCCATATAAATAATGGATAATAATAATAATAATAATAATAATAATGTCAGTCTCGTGTTCCAATCTCCACCTGTCTTCATCCACTGGAATTGTAAGGATTTATTTTTGTTGAAATATGGAGAGTGCTACTGAGCTATGTCCAGGAATGCTCCATAATTGAAGCATTCTTCTGTACCAAGATGGCCACCGTTTGGTCTTCTGCATGGCGCCATCACGTCACTGTGTATGAGGGCCACAGTGGGACACAGACATGTTCCACTTAGCTCCTGAAACTCTGCCAGAATATCCTGCATCTTGACCCATATCTCTATCTATCGCGCATCTGGGATCGGCATGGCCGGCGGTTCAAATCCTGACAGCGGAAGCCCGGCATTGAAGATCCCGACAGGTACGTATATTTTCTATTTACTAACCTAACCTCCACCCACTAACCCTAACCCTCCCTTAGGGGTGCCTAACCCTAACCTCCCCCCAAGTGCCTAATCCCCCTTTAAGTGCCTAAACCTAACCCCCCCTTCCCCACTGCCTAAGCCTAAGTCTCCAGGGGTGGGGTGCCTAACCCTAACCTCCCCCCGGGTGTGCCTAACCATAACTCCCCCTTCCCCCAGCCTAACCCTAACCTCCAGGGGTGCCTAACCCTAAGTCCCACCCGGGAGCCCCTAACTTAACCCTCCCCCCCCCGCAGCTGTCCGTGCTCGACTTACCTTCGATCGGTAAGCCGGTGTCGGGCTCCCAGCATAGGTCTAATGACAGGCGTCGGGATTTCAACGCCTGTCATTAGACACTTGCCGGGATTAGACAGTTGGGATTTCGTCCGTCGGCTTCCCGACTGCTTCCCACGCATCCTGCCTAAATCTGTTCCCATACTTCCATAAGTAACCTGGTGCAGGTGCTCTGTATGAAGAGCGACTGCAGATGAGTTCGAAACGGAACCAGGCCCAATTTGTTTGGTCCTCTGTGGTTGATGCAGGCTCTCAGCCTCTGCTGGCAGTGGGTTGCCCATTAGTTTCCTTAATGCATTCCAGCATGGCTTGAGTATCTGGTAGAAGGAGGATAAACTTGATGACTTGGAGGGGTAATATTTTTCATTAAATTGATTGCACAAACAATAAACAGTTTGGTGGGATATAGATGGCAGCAACAAATTGCAAATGTTCTGCCAGTAAAGGGGATTCTAGACACAGATGTCGATAGTCTAGAGGGCAACAACAGCATAGAAAAAATGTAGAATGGGCCATTCTTCCTCAGAGAGAGCTGCAAGTCTCAAAGAAAGAGCTGGATCTTCTTGACAGAGAGATCTGCAAACCGTACAGAGCAAGCTGCAAATCATGTGAAAGAGCTGCAAATATACTAGACAATGTTGCCAGGTTACAAGAAAAAGTTGCCATGCCCACTGAGGGAACTGTCAATCCCAGATGGAGGGCTGGCAGAGAGTAAACACCAATATAAAGTCACTCATATGCCATAGTTTGGCCAATAAGATATATGCCATATGGCACTAAATTTACCAGTGTTTGGAAGGTTGTGGCACCATTGTTCCACAAGAAGAACCCAGCGATGTCTAGTTACTAGTGGGAGGAAATGTTGTCTTAGGCATCAGTCTAGAATGTCCCATGAATGCTAAATAGATCTAGTGACTTCTGCTATTCAAGCCATGGCGTGTCCACATGTCTTCCGTGACCAGGGAATTGTCATCTAAGTTGTAGGATTACAAAAATTAGATGATTTTAGCTGATTTAAAAAAATGTTAATATCAATTTCCAAAAAAGAAAAAAACCCGGATCCAAAACCAAAACACTTGAGGGTGGTTTTGCAAAACCAAAACATGAAGATGAATCAAAATCCCAAACCAAAAGAAACCACGGGGGTTGGCGCACAGCTCTAGTAGGAACTAATCAGAACTTTGCCAGAAAAATATATCCCATAACATAACTGACCCCCGGAACCCTTCACTGCCGCACGAGCCCCCACCTGTGTGGGACCCCTTCCATTCTTGGTGTCCCACACTTGCCCTGGTGTTTGTAGTTTTCTTCTTTAAAAGTACTTTTAAATTGCTTACTAAAACAAGTATATTCCTAGTCATTTTTGAGGCCATTCGTCTCTTTTGAAATTCCACCCAATGGGCCAAAAATATCTGTATTAAGCGACACTTCCTTATTTATACTGAGGATGAACCATACATCAGGAAGAAGTGAATCCTGGTTTATTACGATTACAGCTGTGATAATGCCACTGCACACGGCTACAGCCCGGCTGCCAGAGAAACTAATACAGAAACAAGGAGATCTGGGAGCCACCAGAAGATGTCCTCAATAAATAATGACCCCAATAGGTCACGCTGGCACTCGATTTTTAGATGCATTGTAAGGGTCCCGCCTTAACGTAATCAGACGGAGAGGCACAACCTGACCAGCGCTGTCTGCATTAATGACAACAATAACCTGCAGTCGTCTTGTCACCAGTACCCCTAATGATGAGTGTTTGGTGCTCCCATACTTCTGAAATGGAATACTGGGGCCCGCACATGCTCTGCTCCTCTGTTTGTTTATGTGTATTTAGCAGCCTGTTCTCACTGGTTCTATTCATTTCTGAATATCAGGAGAGGGAATTCTAAGGTACAAACCATACAGAGGAACATGTCCCCAATCACGCAGGCAGGCAGGAGCCATCGTTATACATGTAATAATAAGAGAGATGATCTGTCTGCGATATGAAGAGACAGCGACGTGAAGGCCTGTGATGATTTCAGACCCCCGTTGGGTCTCCACACTCTGACACCCCGTAGTCTCGGTCTGGAAATAACGATCCAGCACGTTGGGAGCTTTTCATCATCTCTTCCATATTTTATATGTTTCATTAAGAAATCACCTTGTTCTGAGTCTGGGTGGGAAGGGTTCTCTTTGCTGTCGCCTCTGTCTCACTGTTATCCCACAAAACCACGAGAGGCTTTCTCTCTAGAGAATGCTGATCTTGTACCTCTCCCTCTCTCTCTGCCCACGTCCTCATCACCCCTGACCTATAGCCTGGTAAGATGATAATATGGCCTCAGATTATAGGAGAGCGCCATAAGAACGCCTGACAGGTTCCCATGTGCCTGAATAATGGAGGAGCTGGAGGATGTCCGTGTCACCAGCTCCTTTCCATGGCAACATTCACTCCATGACAATATTCCTATGGGCTCTATTTACTACAATCCGCATATTGAACGCAGATTGTAGTGTGATATTAACGACTGAATTCGCATTGCGAATTCAGGCAATATCACAGGGATTTACTACAAATCCCTTGCAGGGACAGAGCTTACGATAAAGAACTGTCTCTGCAAATCCCCTTCGGAGCCTTATCACTGTATTTTCGCAAAAATACCGTGACAAAGTGCTCACGCATGCGCCGTCCGGCCACCACTGCTACCCACCCCCCGGCGCTAAGCCCTGCCCCCGCGATCGCGGACCACCCGTGACCACCCCCTCCCTTAGTTACACTTACCTGCATGCTCCGGGCCTTTGGTGATGTTCTCCATGCCTCCGGTCAGGTGGTCTCCCATACTGCACTGGGACCGGATCACCTGATGACCGGGCAGCAGTGCACTATGGGAGACCAGCTGACCGGAGGGGAGTCATCACCGGAGGCCCGATCACCGGTCCATGGACTCAGGTAAGTGAATTTTTTTTTTTTACCAATTTTTTTTTCTTTTTTTTACAGTAATCAGCTTGCGGTCTGTTTAGACCACACAGCTGATTACTGGGACCGACTCCCGACTCTGCTCTGCCCGTTTGAGCGGAGCAGGAGTCCGGTAACCGGGGGAGACCCTGGATAACGCCACCTCCAGGTGGCGTTATCATCACAGGGCTTTCCTCGGTAATTTTTTACAATTTATTTTTAGTAACTTTGGTTGGATCACATTTCCCATTACAATTATGGGAAATGCGATCTGCTCTACTAAAAATAAGTGATACGTAGGGGTTGGAGTAGAATTTTACGAATTCTACTCCAATTGCCCTGTAATAACTATAGGTGATACTAAAATAATGTGAAAAGGGTGTGAAAACACAAAACAGCCTTTTTCCACTTTATTTTAATCACAACAATGTTAATAAATAGAGCCCTATGTATGAGTGACATCCCCACGAAGATATATGATTTAGGGGTCTAGTTACTAAGCAGTGTCAGGAGACAGAGTGAAAAGTGATAAGGTACCAGCCAATCAGCTCCCAACTGTCATTTTTCAAACGCAGCCTGTGAGATGACAGTTGGGAGCTGATTGGCTGGCACCTTATCACTTTCTTATCACTTTTCACTCTGTCTCATAACACTTCTTAGCAAATAGACCCCTCTGTGCTCTCGGATGTCAAACACTCTGCTCCAAAATTTTGTCACAATCATGGTAATTGCTGGAAGCTTTAGCAGATAATATGGTAATGGTGTATGGCAGGGGTATTCAACATGCAGTTAGGGCCATTGAGCAAACTATGGGGCCCATGATAAAGTGGCACCGTACACCGTAAAGGAGAACATTTATCCCCCTTATCAGTTAGCCAGGCTCCTCTTATACCCCTTTTACACCAGAGCAAAAACCTGGGTTTTTGCTGGGTCTACCCGGGTCGCAGCTCAGTGTAAAAGGGTCCCTGAAAAATAACCTGGGTCAAGTCACCCTGCAATCCAACCCAGGTAGCTACCAGGGTTGGACCCAGGAAATGGTGCAGTGTAAACTGTGCAACCCGAGTTATCTGACCTGGGTCATGCCTAAAATGAGCTGATTGGTGGTTGTGGAGTATTCACCTCCCACTTTTTATGACCTCACAGGTTTAGCAGGGCAGACCTGAGTTCAGTGTGAACAGGGCTGACCTGGGAGTAACCCTGATAAAAGGTGCAGTGTAAATGGGTCTGACCTGGGTCTGACCAGGGTTGGAACCATGTCCAAAAACCCAGGTCGGACCTGGGTTTTTGGTGGAAAAGAGGTATAATAGGCCCGAACCCATGTACTCAGTAACCCCACCTCTCTCATAGCGCCTGCAGCCCTCATGCTGCTGTGGAACTACACTTTTCAGCATGCCCTGTTACAATTTTAGCATGCCCTAATATCAAAACTATGGTGGGGCATGCTGGAATGTGTAGTTCCACAACAGCTGGAAGGATGCATGTCGATTACCCCTGGTCTATGTGGCTCATTAGCAGGTAAATGTTTTGCTACACCATGTTTAGCAGTGTTTCCCAAACACATTCCTCAGGGAGCACTAACAGTGCATGTTTTCCAGGTCTCCTCACAGAACCACAAGTGAAATAATTAGCTCCACCTGTGGATCTTTTTAAAATGTGTCAGTGAGTAATGAATACACCTGTGCACCTGCTTGGAAAAATGGAGGTATGAGCAGTGCCGGCTCCAGTGGTCGGAGCACCCTGTGCCGGCTATTAAAAGGGCATCTGAAAATAAGCGTGTGGCCTAATTACCATAGGCCATGCCCCCTATGTGACGTTGCTTGGAGGCTTGCCCGCATGACACGCCTCGAAATAACGTCAAGCTGGGGGAGCCTCACTAGCTGGGCTTCCTCCAGCCCTCTCCCGTAACTGAATGGATGCCGCGCGTTACCCGTTCACACTGCATTGCGAGCCAGGTTGAATCCGTGTTCATCCCTGCTCTGTCCTGACCAGGGGTGGGATGCACTAATACTTACCGCCTAACACCGCTGGACATCGCAATTGTACAGATCACATATGCACTAACATATGCGATCTGTACAGCAAAGGACAGCTCTTCCGATAAGAGTTGTCCTTTGCGATGTCTCCTGCACAGTGGACTTCCGGGTTTATGACCCGGGAGTCCATCTACACATGTGCAGACTGACGCGGCGGCCGCGGGGCATGCTGGGAGGGATCCAATCGGATCCCTCATAGCAGTGCGATGCGGCAGAAGCCCATAGGCTTCTATAGGGTAACGCCAGCAAAAGCTGGCATTACCCTCCACATCGCAGCCCAGCGGCCAAGAGATTGCTGCATACGGAAAATGCGGTAAACAGGGGTTTTAACGCATTTTCCGTCTGGTGCATCCTGCCCCAGGGATGAAATGCCGGGTCGCTTGACTTGGCTTATTTCAACTGGGCCCTTTCACAATGCACAGTCACCCGGGTTATTGCTCGTAGTTTGAAAGTTGTATAGGATAGAACATATCGGATCCTGGTGACACCAGGGGGTTATAGCCTATTGTTTATGAATACGCAAAACATTCTGAGTACGACATTAGAGGAGCTGACGGAGGGGAATAAAAGTCTCCCATCAGCGCCCAATCGTCTGTTTCATGACATTAACCTTCCGCTTCTCTCCTAATATGCCCCAGTTTATCCTCATTTCTCACTCCTAATAATCACCAAACTGACTCAGAGGGGATGTACTAAGCCCTGGAGAGATAATGTGCCAACCAATCAGCTCCCATTTTTGCAAATACAGCCTGATACATGACAGTTAGGAGCTGACTGGTTGGCACTTTATCTCCATGCACATTATCTGCTCCCACCTGCAAACGCCGCCATCTTTCTTTGGAGCCACGGTGTGAAACCACGAGGTGTGATTAAAGCATGAAGGCACTTGTGGTCCGATGCCCATTTCTGTGTACCATGAACTGTAATTGTTTTGATGCCTTTCAGTTTATAGTTATTTATTGTTCTATTTGTGCATGTTACTTTATGCATATTTATGTTAATTGTTCTACAAGTTAGACAAGTTATTCTTAAATGTAGCCAGGCGGCGTTTTATTCAGATATGGGTTAAGGCAAAGACATTGTGTGCCGGTGCCCTGGATTGGTCTCGTGGGCACCTGCTCCACAGGGAACCAACTGTCACCAAATGCCATGGGGGGGGGGACCCTTCTTGCCTACACTCCCGGAAGGGGAGGCTCAGGAGGCTCTCGAAAATCGGGTGGCGTTCCCGGCCACCTGGAAAAGTAGGCAAGTCTCCCGCACCTCCCTCCATCGCTAGCACCCCCCCATGGCCCCCCCACCCACTCGCAGCCCCCCCTCCCACTTGTAACTCCCCGCGGCCACCCACTTATAGAACGCACGTAAGTATTTTCCTAATCACTACTCTAACCCTCCCTCCCTGGTGCCTAACCCTAACCCCCCCCCTGGTGCCTAACCCTAACCTCACCCTCCACGTACCCTAAACTTAAGACCCCCTCCCCGGTGCCTAAACCTAACCGCCCCCCCTAGTGCCTATGCCTAACCTCCTCCTCCTCGCACCCTAATCCTAACACTCCTTCCCCGGTGCCTAACCTTAATCCTCCCCTAATGCCTAACCCCGCTACCTAACCCTAACCTCCCCCTAACACCCTGATACTTACCTTCGGGATGCCGACTACATCCCCTCCCGCTATACAACGCCTGTTTTCTCGGCACTGCATAGCAGGGGACGGGGCCGCAATGGCGCAGTCGTGCTGCCGCGCCTCCTGAACTGCCCATTTTCTGAACCTCCACGCTCCCTCTCTTCCAACCTGAGGAGCGGGCAACAACGTAGGCAAGTATGGGGAGGACACTCAGCACCAACCACCATGAAGGAAGGACACACACAGACATCATTTTTCCCACCTATCACAATCTGGTTACTGCCCTTAATCTGTCCACCACTAGCTCCTCACGGTGGGCATATTTATCGGAATATAATCTATGTTTCCATCTGCATTGGTGTGTTCATGGATTGGTGATTAGGAACTGTACTTCCATCACTTGTGTATGCTGTACCTGCAAAGAAGCGCATTTGTCTGGTGATTATATACCCACATGTCTGTATTGCCATCTATAGAATAAACTGCATTTTGATAATAACAATCTGACTAAGGGGCCTATTCATTATACCTAAAGTTTCTCTGGAGGTAATTAGGTTTAGTACTCGCATGGAGTTCTACCTAATTACCGTAGGAATCCATCATTCCTCCTCTCCATAACTATCTATTCCGAAAAGCTGATATTTTTGCAATGACAGCTTTTCGGGAAATAGATACTTTTCCCTGCCTGCTCTACCTTACCGCAGCTGTAATCAGTGCTGCGCATGCCCTGTTACAATCGTAATCCCAGCGCATGCGCAGCACTGCCTACACCTGCGGTAAGTTTGTGTCCCCCCTCCGCTCACCTGCCCCTCCTCCCCCCCCGCTCACCTCCCCCATGTCCAGCACTTACCTGCCCGCGCGCAGGAGCCTCCGGCTCCGTCTGCTATGCTGCCACGTGTTCTCCCAGAAGAGCACAGTACTGTTAAAAAAAAAAAGTTTTTTTTTTTTCTAAACTTTATTGTGTTCTGCTGGGAGAACACAATGTCGACATAGCAGACGGAGCCAGAGGAGAGACCAGAGCGCCGGAGGGAGACGCCGGGGGACCTCACCAGCTGGAAGCAGGTAAGTGTTACCTGCTATACAACACCTCACAGTGGCGCATAGTGACACCATCAAATTCCGAAAATACATAATTTTCGGAATTTGATGAATACCATTATTTCCATATCCCCATACTAATGTACTAATGTATGGGGAGTGTGGAAATTAACGCAGGGGGACTTAGCAAGGAGATATCAGTGATATCTCCTGTGCTAAGTGTGTTCATGAATACTATAATAACGTTAATTAAGGAAAATGTCCTTAAAAACGTTATTTTAGTGTTGATGAATAGGCCCCTAAGTGATTTAAAAGAACTCACTAGGACGTGCGGTCCTCACGCGCAGTATTTACCCCAAGGGCATTTCCCCACAAGACGGTAATAACAGACGATTATATTGATAGAAATATACAAATATCACCTCTATGGCATTTGTCCATACAGAAGAATAGTGTTTGATAACCCCAATAATAGGATATGTGAAATGAAGATATTTTGGCAGTGAATTCGTTCTTCACCATTTGACAAATATTCCCCCAAATTTAGCTGTCCAAACTACAAAGAGGTGATGCTGGGATCTGGGGCCTGATTCAGCATGGATCGCTATTGCGATAGCGCACGCAGACGGCCGATACATAAGCACCGCAGTGCACGTGCGTGAGTTAGTATTGCGATTGCACTGCGATCACTCACGCAGATACAAAGCCATCGCAGACAGAGTGATGGCAAGTCAGTGTTGGGGGGTGGTGACGGGGGAGTGGTCGGAGAAACGCAAGCGCGCCTGTCCATTTGAACGCTGTTACCGGGGCGTGCATAAATTAGCACTGCGACGACATACGCAACTTGAGTACTCACTGCGTGCGACGAGATTAGTGATTTCTGAGTAAGGTCAGACCTGCTGTAATTGTGCATGAGGGGCCGATGTTACTCCATGTTCCCGATGTATACGCAGGTTTGCAAAGTATTACGGATGTGCGAAAGTGGTAGTGGGCATCTCCATGCTGGCTTTGGGCGTCTCTATAATAGCTTTGCGATTGCACTCATTAGTATATTTTTGCGGCAGACCTGCGTGCGTAATCTCAGCTGCGGTCGCAATAGCGATTCGTAGCGAGTCAGGCCCTTGGGTACTTCTGTATCTTTGCGGCCCCCGCTACGTAACTTACTTAGCCACTACTTAAGGTGCTGTACTACTTACACTACTGACTCTTGATAATGTATTTCGGCGCTGACGCCGCACCCTACTGTATTTCGGCACCGACAACGCGCGATATGTCTGTTTTGTCCCCCACTGTTCTGTCCCCATTTCTTGCCGAACACTCGCCGCATATGCCCAGCCGAACACACTCGTCTGTGAAGATACGTAAGTAGCGTAGCCAGCAGGGGGCCGCAAAGATACGGAAGTACCGGCCCTTGTACCGGGGTCCCCAAGCCCTATCCCATAGTCATACAGTGAGCCGCCATTTATAGGTTATACAGATGCAGCGGTTCCCCATCCGGGTACCTTTATTCTGGGCTCATATAAGGCAGGAGAGGGGAAAGCCGGGATTGGGTATGAGGCCGGGACCGGAGATGCATCTTCTGCAGCGCCCATCGCTCCTATAATACACAGTGATATATAATATTGATTAACTATTGACTTCCCACATTGCTTTTTTCCTATTACAAATGCTTTAGGTGCCCAGTGTTAACTTTAACCCCCTGGATGAAACTCAGCTGCTGTGATAAGCCCTGTGGGTATTTCAGTGTTAGCACAATGACCACAGCATAAGTAACCCCCAGTATTGGGGTGTGCTGCCCGGGTGTCAGGGAGCAGCACACCCCGATACTGGAGGAGATAGAGGTGTCTCCCCATTCAGCACCTGAAGCTGATTCCGCCTGAAATCTGTCTCGCTCTGTGGGGCTGCTGCTCTTCTACATTGGAGAGAATGACCCTTCTACAGGAGGCGACATGCAGATGTGCATCCATAGCCCCTTCCAGACCATTGGCGGAGGATGGTGGAGGCTGCGGCAGCAGCCGCCTCAGGGACAGACCAAATATTTTATGAGTAATTTAATATCTGGAACACAGACCTTTCATTCCCAGAGACCTAGAAAGGGAGAAAAGAGCTTTATGCGAGCTGCACGGGTCTGTTCCTCATAAGTACAAGAGCTCAGGAGTTAACTGTTTAATCCAGCGAGCAGTGAAATGCAGAGATTCTTCCAGCAGATAAGAGGGGCTTACCAGGAGCAGGCCGGGGGCGCAGAGCGGAAGCACTGAGAGTGGCGCTATGAGGGGGAGGAGGAGGGGGGGGACGCGGCTCTCTGGCAGTGGCCCATACATGACATGGGGCAAGTAGCAACATTGTCCCAATTATTGATATAGCAGATAATTAGCCTGACAAAGTCTATCACTGATAATTCACCTGATTCCGAGAGATACTCTTATATAACACATGAGGCTGGGCCTAGTATGTACAGAGCACCATCTTTACTGCGTACGGGATTGCAGTCGCCAGTTGAGACATGCCCCCAAAAATAACACCCCTGTGTTTGAGTCACCACCTCCCCGTTGCCGTTCACAACCGCTTCCTGCCTCTCAATCACTTTGCGAATAAATCTTCGGTGTGAGTGACGTCAGTAATGAAATTTGATGAACGCGGAATGCGACTCAGATGCACGCACAGCCCGCCAATAATCGCTCAACTGTGTAAACAACGACATTTAGGCCCTGATTCGGAGCCGCTCGCAAGCGCTGTGCGTTGGCTAGTGGCCCGATGTTCTGCGTACGTGCATGTGCATGTTTCGTTCTGCGCGTGCGCGAACTACACACTGCGATCGCATCCTTCTCGCTCGCCCAGCAAAGACAGCCCAGGGTAATGAGTGACAGGAGAGGCCGTTTGTAGGTGGTAACAGGGGCAGGACACTAATAAGGGGTGTTGGAGATGCGAATGCAGGCGTGCCCGAGTGTTTCAACGCCGTTTTAGAGGCGTGCATAATTAACAGGCAGCGTTATAGTACACGTCACTTGCCTTTTTTTTTACACTGATTTCCTCGCAGTGCTTGCTGTAGGGTAAAGCTATCTCAAGCACTGCGTTCACATCCGATGGTGCTCGATGTACCAATGTTTTAATACACTTCCTGGAGATGACGTGGTGCTGGTGGGCGGCTCTGCCTGTGCGATTGGGCGTGCGCATACACAAAGTAGCCGCTCGCTAAGACACGGTGGGTGTGCTTATGCCTTGGCGAGCGATCGTTGCCCGTGGCGTCACTTTGACAAATTTGCATACGCATCCAGCGAGTGTACTCAGTTAATGAACGGGTCTGAATCAGCCCCTTAGTCTATCTCTTAATCAGGCCCAAAGATGTCTGACCCAACCTGGACCTAGTAATCTATCAGACTCAGGAGCCCCATACGTCAGATGGCAATTTCCTTGTTCCCCCGATCCATCTGGAATTGCCGTTTTGCTGGTCGGAAACGCTGATCGTCGGCCATCGATAATCACTGATCTTTCGGGATAGCTGTGAATTTCTTTATGTTTAAACTCCCTGATTTGCTGATCACAATCATATTTTTTGGTTGGGGTCGGCAAATTTAGAGAAATCCAACATGTCATCGGTGCCCCAACCCCAGCGTCTGGGGATCAGGGAATTGGCGAATTGCCCGAATCCATTAGAGCTATATGGGGGCCTTTAATAAAAATAATCTTGTTGCACCAAGACTGTGGGGCCTAGTCCTCATCGGAGGCCGTATTGGCCACTGAAGATTAAGTATTGATCTCGCTGCGGGGGATAGTTTACACCGGAGCAATTCATTATTGCTCCTGTGCAGGGACAGTTGCTACGAAAAGCAGCTGTCCTGTTGGTTAGTATCGCAGCTACAGAAGTAGCTGAGTTACTTACCTCCTCCCCATTGGCGCAACTACGAATGCGTCACCCGCAGGAGTTTGCCGAATATCAGGGGTAGATAAAATATGCGGAAACTAGTGTTACCAGGCCATTTATTGGTGATGAATAGGCCCCTCAATCTGAAAGCAATATATATATTCTTCTCTTTCTGGGGCCTATTCATCATTACTAAAATATGGATGGAGGTATTGAGGTTTAGAACTTGGATGGAGTTCTACCTAATTCACGGAGGAATTCATCATTCCTCCTCCCTATAACTATCTATTCCGAAAATCTGTAATTTTTGCGATGACAGCTTTTCGGGAAATACTGTAGATACTTTTCCCCGCCTGCTCTAACTTACCATAGCTGTAATCAGTGCTGCGCACGCGCCGATACGGTCACAAAAGCGGCTCATGCGTAGCACTGCCTACAGCTGCGGTAACTGTATATTTATAAAAAAAATGTCCCCGCACCCACCCACCTGACCGGCTGTCATGCCTCCTACCTGGACCCAGCGGCTACAAGGACGGCCAGGCAGAGCGAGCTCTACATTTTTTTTTGTTATAATTTTTTATAATAATGCTGCTGCTGCCGGGCAGCGTCTCCCCTCCCCTTTGTTCCCCGGTGCCATCGGGGAACAGAGGGGAGACGCAGCATTGTGGCGGGGAGAACGCACAGCCGGAGCGTGAGAAGGGACTAGGAGCAACGGAAGGAGCCAGAAGAGGATCTGCCCAGCTGACAGCAGGTAAGTATCACCCGCTATACGCCACCTGAGACATAATTTTCGGAATTTGATGAATAGCCTAATTTCCATATCCCCATACTAATGTACTAATGTACTAATATCAACATACGGAATTGGTATGAAATACCGTCGGCCGCAAGGCCGGCGGTTCGATACCTGTCAGCGGCAGCCCAACAGAAGCAGAGTGCGAAGCAGCGGAAGCCCGACAGCGCTGGAAATCCCGATCGTGGATAGGTAAGTATCCACTAACCTAACCCTCCTTAGGGATGCCTAACCCTAACTTCCCCCCCAAGTGCCTAACCCTAATCCCCCCTCTAAGTGCCTAACCCTAACCACCCCCTTCCCCGCTGCCTAAACCTAAGTCCCCCGGGGGGGTGCCTAACCCTAAGTCCCCCCCGGGGGTGCCTAACCCTAACCCTCCCTCCCCCTAGCCTAACCCTAACCCTCCCGGGGGGGTGCCTAACCCTAAGTCCCCCCCGGGAGCCCTAAACCTAACCCTCCCCCCCCGCGGCTGTCCGCTCGCGGCGCCTGGCATCACTACGATCGTGATGCCAGGCGCCGGTCTCCCGGCGTTCGGGGAAATGCGGGCGTCTACATCTAGACGCCCGGCATTTCACCCTTGCCGGGATAAGGCAGTCGGGAAGCAAGCTGCCGGTATTTAGGCAGTCGGCTTCCCGATTGCCTCCCCAACATACTAATGTACTAATGTACTAATATCAACATACTAATGTACTAATGTACTAATATCCCCATACTAATGTACTAATGTACTAATATCCCCATACTAATGTACTAATATCAACATACTAATGTACTAATGTATTAATATCCCCATACTAATGTACTAATGTACTAATATCAACATACTAATGTACTAATGTACTAATATCCCCATACTAATGTACTAATGTACTAATATCCCCATACTAATGTACTAATATCAACATACTAATGTACTAATATCCCCATACTAATGTACTAATGTACTAATATCAACATACTAATGTACTAATATCAACATACTAATGTACTAATGTATGGGGAGTGTGGAAATTAACGCAGACTGACTTAACCAGGAGATATCAGTGATATGTCCTGTGTTAAGTGTGTTAATGAATACTAAAATAATGGTAATTAAGGAAAATGTCCTTAAAACCGTTATTTTAATGTTGATGAATAGGCCCCTCTCTCTCTATGGGGCATATTCATCATCGGAGGCTGTGTGGCCCCCGATGATTAAGTATTGATCTCGCTGCGAGGGATACTTAACTTAGTATCCAACTCACAGCGGGGGAAACTTGACACCGGAGAAATTCATCATTGCTCCGGTGCGGGGACAGCTGCTCCGAAAAGCAGCTGTCCCCTCACTTAGCTCCTCCCCGTCTTCCTGGCTATGCATGCGTGACCCAAGGTAGTGAGGAGGCGGCGGAGGGATATGCTCAGATCCCTCTTCGTATCCCGGAACTCCATCCCATAGGAAGGAGCGGGGATCCTAGAACAAGTACTGTCTGAAGGCAGTAAACTCCGAAAACTTTCAGTTTGTGGAGTTTGCTGAATATCAGGTGGTCCTATTGGACCCCTGATGATGAATGGCCCGGCAACTAAAATATGCGGAAATTAGCGTTTACGCGAGGTTACCGAGCCATTTATCGTATGATGAATAGGCCCCTATATCTCTCTGTCTATCTCTCTTAACAACAAGCATACAGAAGCAGAACAGAAAGGTGCCCATAGTGTGTCGTACCAACAGCTTGGAATCTGTAAAAGAGTTAATAAGAGTATAGGAGAACTTTGAAAATATCCAGCAGCTCTTATCTGATGTACTTTGCTCCCATTCATGTCCTACATGGTCTTCTGCTTCCAATATGAAGGAAATTCTGGATTTACTGAACTGTGGGCCTGATTCAGACCCGGTCGCTCTGACAGAGCGCTCGCTCTGAATCAGGGCCGGGCTTTTTTTTTTTTTTGGATCGGCCTCTTGGCCGCTCGCATAGCTGTGGGTGACCACCCACAGCTATTGTGAGCGGCCATGATGATGGTCGCGATGGTCAAGACCATCACGACCATAGGGCTTGCGACGAGACCCTTGTGGTAGGGTCTCGTGGCCGCAAGCCCCAGAGAGATTTCGGCTCTAACAGAGCCGGAATCTCTCCACTGACATCACTCATGATGTCAATGGGGCCACCGCCAAATGGCAGGCGTTCTCATGTGAACGCCTCTGTTAGGGCAGCCACCCCCCCAGCCCGCCCACCAAAGGGGGCGAGCTGTCATTCAACATCGACACCTCGCCCCCTTTGGTGCGAGACCCGGAGCGACGGATTGCCCGTCGCTAGCCGGGTCTCGCGCATGCGCACGATGGAGCCGGCTCCATCGCGCGCATGCGCTGTGAGCCACCATTGACCCGGTTGCGAGCTCTCAGCGCTTGCGATCGGGTCTGAATCAGGCCCTCTGGTGCTCACAATGGGGCTGATTATGAGTCACATCTCTCTGCATGGCTGTAAATGGCGAGTTCCGGGCATACTGTACAGCGCACATGCAGATGCAAGTGTACGCATTTGTATATATTTGTGCCCTATTCTGAGTCGTACAGAACTGGGACATATCTGTCTTTCTGTTATTAATTATTAATATAAAATTAGGCATTTTGGGGAAGCAACCGGGCGGTGACAATGCGAGCGCACATAACCGCCCCGAATTGTGGGAGTGTGGCGGACGTGTATGTAATGCTCTGTGTGATTCGGAGCCGTGTGTACAGGGAAGGAAAGTCGGTGTCTGATGGATCCCCTACACCTGGGAGCTCAATCAGAGCCGCTCGCTAGATGCGATCGCTCGCATCCAGCATATGCAAATTTGGCAAAGTGACGCCATGGCAGGCGCTTGCTCGGAAAGGCATAAGCACTCCCACTTTGGCTGTGCGAGCGATCACTCTGTGTATGCGGACACCCACTAGCGTATGTAGAGACGCCCACTAGCGCACGTCATCTCCAGGATGTGTATTAAAACATTGGTACATCGAGCACCATCGGAAGCGATCGCAGTGCTTGTGTTTTTTACCATACCGCAAGCACTGCGAGGACTTCAGTGTAAAAAACAGACGTGTACTATGACGCTGAGTGTTAATTATGCACGCCTCTGAAACGGCATTGGAACACTCAGGCACGCCTGCGTTCGCACCTCCACTCCCCCGTCATTAGTGTCCTGCCCCTGTTACCACCCACAAACGGCCTCTCCTGTCACTCATTACACTGGGCTGTCTTTGCTTGGCGAGCGAGCGGCCTGCGATTGCAGAGTAGTTCACGCACACACAGAACGAAGCGTGCGCATGTGTGTTCACATACCATTGGGCCGCTTGCGAGCGCACAGCACTTGCAAGCGGCTCTGAATGAGTTCCCTGGTACGGAGCTGGTAAAAGTGCAGATACTAATGATGACGGATATGGCGGTCAGCGTAAATTATTGGGCATTACAGGTTTCCGCTTCCAGACACATGAACCCCCTCCCCTTGCATCAGCCCTTCATATTCTCCATATAGCATAAGGTAGTAGAACAGGCTTCCGTGGCTGCCCGCAGCTACATTCACTGCGCCTGCGGCCAGTGGCGTAACTAGGGCAGGGTGAGCGGGGTTCGTGCCCTGGGCGCCGTTGGACCGGCGGCGCGGGGGGGCGCCGCCGGCCACGGTACCGGCCCGCCCGCCCTAGATAGCCAGTGTAGCGCCGACCGCAATGAGTGCGGTCAGCGCTACACATTTGCAGAGGACCGGCGCTAGGCTTCCAGCGCCGGTCCTGTGCTGCATGCCTGAGCCCGTTCCCTCCCCCTGAGCGCTTGCCCAATATACCAGGAGGCGGGCTCAGGCTGTGCATAACACACGCATCGCCGCCAGCGCTGGCGGCGATGCGTGTGTTAAACAGCAGCCAATGAGAGTCAGATAGACTCTCATTGACTGCTGCAGCACCCACTGCAAGAGCCGGACTTCCGTCCGGCTCCTGTAATGGGTAATGGGACTGACGTCATGACATCATGATGTCAGTCCCATAATGCTGAGCGCGCCAGCCCGGGTGGACTGGAGGGCGGGAGCGGCATCGGCATCGCGGACAGGAGCAGCGTGGAATCAGGTAAGTATATTTTTATATATATTTATTTATTTTTAAACCTATCTGCACAACGGGGGAGGGGGGTGGCTACTACTGGGGGGGGACATCTACTGGGGGTGCCATTGGGAGGACCTCTACTGGGGGGGGCTACTCTACTGGGGACTACTACTTGGGGGGGACTACCACTGGGGGCATTCTAAAAGGGGCCTAGTATTACTAGAGGCACTGCACTCGGGGGACCACTACTGGGGGCAATAATAGGAAGGGCCACTACAGGGACCACTGGATAGGGGGGGGGTCACTACTGGGAGCCTGCATCAGGGGGACCACTACTGGGGGCCCTGCATGGGAGGGGGGGACACTACTGCTGGGGGCACTATATAAGTGGCTTACTGCTAGGGGCACTGCGGGGACCACTACAGGGGGCACTAGATAGGGGGGATCACTACAGGGTGCCTGCATAAGGGGACCACTACTGGGAAAACTGCATGGGGGGACTACTGCTGGGGGCACTATATAAAAGGACACTGCATAAGGGGATACCGCTACTGGGCGCACTGCATTGTGGGGACTGCTACTGGGGGCACTGCATAAGGGGGAACACTACGTGGGGCACTGCATTTGGGGGGCCACTACTGGGGGTACTGAGTAAGGGGAACTAATTGGGGGCTGTATAAGAGGGACCACTACTGGGGATACTGTATAAGAGGCACTACTATGGGCCTGCATGAGAGGGACCACAACTGCATACTGGGGGTACTGTATAAGGGGTACTACTGGGGTTAAGGTGCATATGGATAGGAATGTTCAGTTTGAAAATAAAGGGATGTGTCATGTTGACACGCCCCATTTTTAAGTGACCACGCCCATTTTTTTGCGCACATGGGGGGGGGCTCCCTTTTCAAATTTGCCCTGGGCTCCAAATACCCTAGTTACGCCACTGCCTGCGGCACATATTCAGCCTTAACTACCGCATTTAGTTGTGTGCCGATATATACTGTATATATATATATATATATATATATACTGGATGACCACCATTCTTATGGCTGCTGTACAGAAAGTGCGTAAAGGACTGCTCTGAGTGCCGTTATAATACACAGGACTAGGCAGCGGTTGCTTGATCCCTGCACATTGGTGATAACACAGTAATCCCCCCCTCCCTCAAATAACCATAGGGCACAATTAGTCAGCAGTCCGTTATTCCACGTTGGGCATAGGCAACAAGGCTTGAAGTTTATCCTCCACGTATTTGTGACTCTGCAGGTGGTCTGTCCGCACTCGGCAGGGGTGCATTGTTGTCCATAAAGAAGGGGTGCTGTCTGTATTGTTCATTAAGGGGCTGCTGCCTCATTCAGGGGTGCTCTTCCCCAGTGTTAAAAAAATAAAAGTGAACTAAAATGAATATTATCAATCCACAAAAAGTAAAAAAAAAATATATATTTTTTTGTGTGCGTGCGTAGGCAACTTAGTTGCGCTATTACTGTTTGGTGACACTGCCGACCAGACCACAGTTTATCGTCCATGTATTTGCAGGTGGTCAGTCCGCCTTGGCAAGGTTGCTTTGTTGTCTATAAAGAAGGGGTGCTGACTATGTTGTTCATCAAGGGACTGCTCCCTCATTCAGGGGTGCTTTTCCCCAGTGTTAAAAAAAAATATTGTTCGGTGACACTGACGGTCAGAACGCATTATAAGTTTGTTGATATGGAGGACGATCTAATGAGAGGAGAGTAGGAACCACATACCTGTCTTGCAGCTGCTGCCAGCAGTCATGATGACAATGCAAGGCCATCAACATCATCTACGAAGGCCGATGCCCAAGGACTTAAGTCCGGGCATTTAAAATCAAACAAGCAATGTTTTACAGTGTTAAAGAAAAAAAATAAATTAAAAGCTAAGTTAGCTGCAGAGAAACAAAAAATTGGCAATATACCATTTATTACACAAAGTGGCAAGGAAAGGAAAAGGCCTTGGCCTTTATTTATGACTGATGGTTCTGCATCTTATGATGATGTAAGCCCTTCTCCCCAAAGAAGTGTCAAAAAAATAAAAATCGCTAAGGCACATGAACCAACTGGTGCTCGGAAAAGTTACAGATCCCCGTGGAGAGTCTAAGTATGCCCGCGGTTGCCATGTGTGAGCCTGACCTCTCTAATACTGTAATTGAAGAGGATCCTCCTTCCACTATTTGTGTGCCCTATTCTTGATGGGTACTTAACGAAACAATAGTTTTATACCTTTTATATGAACTTCCTTATGAGATCGTGTTATTAGTGAAGTTCAGACCCTCCTATTTTTCATATCACAGCTCTTTTCTCCAACAGATTGTGGTGGTATTTGGGTAAGATCCACTTTTTATACCACCACCATTTATTTTCACCCTTTTCCTTTTGATTACCCTTTCCAGTAATTTATTTATATATTTTTTCAATTATTTATCTATAATTTATTAGAGCAGGAAGTCCACTCGGCCTTGCTGCAGCTAGACCCTACCCAAGGGTCTCGTCGCAAGGCCGATGGTCACGGTTATCGTGATGGTCTCCTGGCCGCTTGCTCAAGCTGTGGGTGGTCACCCACAACTTTGCGAGTGGCCGGAGAAAAAAAAAATGCCCATAGACCCAGCGAGCTGCCAGCGGCAGCGGGCGGGTCTGCATCGGGGCCTGAGGGCCTGATTCAGACCCACTCGCAAGCGATATGTGCTCGCAAGTGGGTCGATGGTGGGGCACTGTGCACGAGCGGCGTGCGTGAGCCATGGAGCGAGTGAGAAATTCACTTGCTTCGGGGATAGCTACAAACAGGGTGGCTGTCGATGTTGATCGACAGCTCACCCCGTTTTGTAGGCGGGGAGGGGGGTGGCTGGTGAAACGGAGGCATTCCTGAAGGAACACCTGCCATTTGTGGGCGGCCCTACTGACATCATTCGTTATGTCAGTAGTGAGCTTCCTGCTCTATTAGAGCAGGAAGCTCACTGGGGCTTGCGGGAAAGAGACCCTACCACAAGGGTCTTATCGCAAGCCCGATGGTCGTGACCATCACGACCATCACCTGGCCACTCACAAAAGCTGTGGGTGGTCACCCATAGCTTAGCGAGTGGCCAGGAGGCCGGGTTAAAAAAAAAAGCAGCCACCCTGATTCAGAGCGAGCGCTCACTTTTTTCGAGCGCCTCTGAATTAGGCCCTTTGTTCAGATACTGCCAGCTTGAGTCAGATCATTCCCCTAATCAGACTTTTGCAAAAGCAGCTGGAGAAACTGAAGGAGGAGCTGAAGCTGATTGATTCCGCTAAGTATGCTGGACATGTAGATCAAGCCCTTCATTCACTTTGCTAGGATCCAAGGATCGTCATACTAGGTTTAAGTCATACCTTGTGTCTTTCTTTCCAATGGACACAAATCTGAAGAGATGCAATGAGCTATTGGTGAAAAAATTGTCAGCTCAAGCGGCACATGACACGGCAGCATCTATTTCAGTTTCTGCGACCACCAGGAAAAAACTAAATTTTTCTAAGAGATCCACTGCTGGTGATGCAGATTAGTCAGCAAAACCTAATGACATCTGGTTGTGTCTGAAAGAACTGCCTACAATTAGTGACATGTCTACTGTGACTTCGTCTAATACGGTCACCATTCAGAGAATGGTGGATGACTATTTTAGGGATAGCATCCAAATAGGCATGTCACTCAGTCCATTTCACTAGTGGCAGGAAAAAGAGGCAATTTGAGTCCCTTACACAAACTGGCTTTGCTGTACTTAAGTTGCCCACCCTCCAGTGTGTACTCTGAAAGAGTTTTCAGCGCAGTCGGGAACCTTGTCAGTGATCGTCGTAGGAGGTTACTTCCCCAAAATGTGGAAAAGATGATGTTCATCAAAATTAATTACAAATTCCACGAGGAAGACCTTTACCAGCACTTAAGTCCAAAAAATACAGAGGCGCCTGTAATTGTGGATTCCAGCAGTGACAAACTAATATTGTGTGAAGAAGAGGATGTACACACTGATGGGGATGATGATGATGACTTTGACAACAGCATCTCTTACCTATGTTGTAAAGCCAGTTTGTGTATAGGATCATTGCCACCAATGTCCAATGCGCATTGGCAGCTTGTTTTGTGGGTGCCCAAACAAACCAATAATTTCAGCCACAAGTGGCAGTCCCTGTCACTGAAATGATTGGTTTGTTAAACTGTGAATGTCCTGTTTCATATATACAACATAAGGGTGGGTGGGAGGGCCCAAGGACAATTCCATCTTGAGCCTCTAAATTTGCATTATGTGCTGTTTGGGGCATCGCTGCCTGACATTTTAAATTTTATAGTTTATGAATGTCCAGAAGTTGTAATGGTCACAGACAGCATCTCCTCTATGCCCCTTTCATTTAAAATCTGAACCACCAAGTTGATGGGGTGGGCAAATATGAGCAGCAGCACTGAGCATCTTCCTGCCAGGATGTGTGCAATAAAGTGCAAATATGTTTAATACAAAAATGAGTTGTATATATTAGTCACATACATACATATTTACATGGTACATACAGTGCGTAAAGCAGGCTGAGGTAACCTGAAGCACGCCATGTGTTGTTGACAAATAACTTCCAGTAGACCCAGCAAACATCACAGATGCTGGGAGTTCTAGTTCAGCCGGAGAACTACAGCCTGATTTCCTCTGATGTAAACAGCAAGTCTTGGTCCCATTATCCCTAACAACCTCCCTGTGTACAAAGTAAATGTCTGTCTACAGTATGTTCTAGCAGCACCTCCACAAGCAAGACCACCTCATTTCTATTAGATGTATAAAAATTATAAAACCTCCAGATCAAAGATGTATTTTAGGAACTAAAGTACATGATCCTAGACTGATCTTCCCTCATAATATTATTTAAGAATCAAATCATTAAAATAAATTAAAAACTAATCAATCCTTCCATCCTTTCCCTGTCTTCAGTCCATAAACTCATTCCAACTATTTTGGGGCTCTGACCTAGTCAAGGAAAACATTCTTGGTTTTTAAACTTCCTAGGGGTCGTATAGTTTATTAAACTGCCATCCTGTCTACCACTGCAATGCCAATCTGTGCCATGTTGGAAGCTGAACTGCCACATGTTAGTGCCGCCCACTGCTGTCGCTTAGCTTAGTCAGCCAGCCAGCTGGATGCAACCTTTTGGCCCTAATCATTATTGTGAGCTGTGAGGTGGTCAAAATTGACTGGAAATACATGTTATTGAGGTTAAAAATACTGTAGGAACAAAAACAGGCCCAAATTATGTGATTTTAGCTGTTTTTATGTTTGTTTTTTTTAGAAAAAAAATACAGATCCAAACCCAGAACACGCAAGGGGCGGTTTTGTCAAAACCAAAACCAGATCTAAAACTCGATGTGATACAGATCCAAAACCACAACAAGGTGGTCGGCACTAGAGATGTGCGCCGACCCTCGTGTTTTGCTTTTGGATCTGGATCCCCCCTGGTTTTGGATCTGGATTGGTTTTGCCAAAACCTCACCTCCGTGGTTTGTTTTCGTGTTTTGGTTTTGGATCTGGATTTTTTTCTTAAACAGCTAAAATCACATAAAATTGGCCTGTTTTTGTTCCTACAGTATAATTAACCTGAATAACATTTATTTCCAGTAATTTCCAATCAATTTTGACCACCTCACAATATTATTTGCTTCATCTAGTTAAGGCCATAAGGTTGCATCCAGCTAGCTGGCTGACTAAGCTAAGTGACACAGTGGGTGGCACTAACATGTGGCCGTTCAGCTTCTAATTTCCAACATGGATACAGTGTGTTATACAGTGTGGGTTGGATACACCAATAGTGCACTTACTGTGACAGCAGTGTCAGCAGAGCGGGGTTGCTGATGGTATCCTCAGTACATGAAATGACAGTGCTGCGGTGCTGGCAGTGTCCTCAGTGAAGGGTACCAGTGTGGGGGTGCCAGCAGTGTCTTTAGTACAGGTTTGCTGGCTGTGTCGGCAGTGCAGGGGTTGCTGGTGGTGTCCTCAGTACATGGAATGGCAGTGCTGCGGTGCTCGCAGTGTCCTCAGTGAAGGGTACCAGTGATGTCAGCAGTGCGGGGGTGCCTGCGGTGTCTTTAGTACAGGTTTGCTGGCTGTGTCGGCAGTTTGGGGGTTGCTGGTGGTGTCCTCAGTACATGTAATGGCAGTGCTGCGGTGCTGGCAGTGTGCTCAGTTTAGGGTACCGGCGGTGTCAGCAGAGCGGGTGTGCCAGCGGTGTCCTCAGTGCAGGTTTGCTGACTGTGTCAGCAGTGCGGGGGTATTCCCAATGCATGGTGCCGGCCGTGTCGGCAGAGCGGGGGTGCCAACAGTGTCCTCAGTGCAGGTTTGCTGACTGTGTCGGCAGTGCAGGGGTGTTCTCAATGCAGGGTGTCGGTGGTGTCGGCAGAGCGGAGGTGCCAGCGGTGTCCTTAGTGCATGTGTGCTGACAGTGTCGGCAGTGCAGGGGTGCTGGTTGTGTCCTCAGTGTGGGAGTGTCAGCAGTGTGGGGGTCGCTGACGGCGTCCTCAGTACAGGGGTGCCGGCAGTGTCGGCAGCGGTGGTGTCGGGCTGTCAGCAGCAGGAGATGCTGCCAGTGGGGGTGTCAGCAGCGGGGGGTGCCGGCGGTGCCAGGCAGCGGGGGATGGCGGGCGCCATCTTCTTTTTCTTCTGCATTTTGAATGGGCTTAACGCTGATTGGTTGAGAGCCGTGACAGACGGCTCTCTCAGCCAATCAGCGTTAAGCCCGCTCAATACAAAACCTCTTGACCCGACAGCGGGGTTGTTAGGTTTTGTCTCGGGTGAGGGATCCGGGGCAGGATCGCTTGGATCGCCCCGGATCCTCTAAATTTGGGTGGGTTCGGATCTCTGAGATCCGAACCCGCTCATCTCTAGTCGGCACACATCCCTAATGCCTATATATGTACATTTGCATTATATAGAATGATGCAAACTGTGGTAAAGGCGGATAATATGTTGTCCTATGTGGTGTGGTCAGGGTAGGACTGGGAACAGTGAGTGCAGAGTAAGGATATAAATAAGCTATCCTCTAATGTCACCAACAGCCAAGAGATGAATGAGGTTAGCATGAGAAGGGCACAGGACATCTTCTGTTGTCACTGACAGATAAGTGATACTCGAGTAACAAGTGCAGGGTGAGGATAGAATGGAGGTGTCTTCAATTGTCATTGACAGATAATAGATGATAGAGTAACAAATGTAGAGAACCTGTGTACTAGAACACCAGGGATGTTCTGTAAACATTCTAATCATGTCGACATTCTCATGTCGACATGAATGTCACCAATTATACCACATCCATAAATAATAATAATGCTTATAATGATAATAATACTGATATTACTACTACTACTAATATTAATAATAATTATAATAATATTACTACTACTACTACTACTACTAATAATACTACTACTAATAATAATAGTAATAAAAGTGATCAGCCTTTACTGATGTTGGACCTGATACAAAATTACAATTAAGAACGGAAGCCATCCTGATGCTTAATTTGTATATTAAGGTGAAGGGAAGGGAATCGGTATGATTTACCCATGCCCGGCAGTTGGAATTCCGACAGCGGCATCCCGGCAGATGAGGAAATCCCGATCGTCCAAGGTAAGTATATACTATCTTATTTCTACCCCCTAACCCTCCCTTAGGGGTGCCTAACCCTAACCTTCCCCCCCAGTGCTTAACCCTAATCCCCCCTCTAAGTGCCTAAACCTAACCCCCCCCTTCTCTGCCGCCTTAACCTAACCACCCGGGGGGGTGCCTAACCCTAACCTTCCACTGGGGGTGCCTATCCCTAACCCCCGCCTTCCCCTAGCCTAAACCTAACCACCCGGGGGGTGCCTAATCCTAAATCACCCCCGGGAACCTTAAACCTAACCCTCCCCCCCTCTGCGGCTATCCGCGCTCGGCGTCCCTTCGGATCGGCGTCTGTAAAATGACAGATTTAGATGTCTGTCATTTAACCCACGCCGGGATTAAGCAGTCGGGAAGCCGGCTGTCGGGATTAGGTCCGCCAGCTTCCCGACTGCATACCAAGGGAAGGGACCTAGTCACAAGGATATCAGGTTTCAGATATTCCGACAAATCCCAAGCAGAGTCGGGATGAAGTTATGATCCCGGCAGTTGGGATGCCATCGCTCAGAGTGCGGGTACTGGAATCCCGACACCGGTCAAAGTCCCGGTGCTAGCATCCTGACCGATGACTACCCAAATGTAAGTATTGGGGTTAGGGTTAGACACTAGGTGGGGGGATAGGGTTAGGCTGAGGGGGGAGGGTTAGTGTTAGGCTGCAGGGGGGGTAGGGTTTGGTTTAGGGGAAGAGTTACTATACTTACATGGTTGTGTCGGGATTGTTACCCAGTTGGGATGCTGGTGTTGGGATTTTGAGCACCATGATCCAGAGTGCAGGCATCTCGTACCCAACCCAGCAGAGTCTGGTTTACAGGTGAATATTAAGGGCAGGCACTGCGTTAGAGACTGTGAATGAGTATGACTGAATTGTGGGATCTGTTCCACACATGGGAGTGCCGCTCTCTCCTCCATTTGTGTTGCTGGAATATGGAGATGCCGCTCTCTCCTCCATTTGTGTTGCTAGTATATGGAGATGCCGCTCTCTCCTCCATTTGTGTTGCTGGAATATTGAGATGCCGCTTTCTCCTCCATTTGTGTTGCTGGAATATGGAGATGCCACTCTCTCCTCCATTTGTGCTGCTGGAATATGGAGATGCCGCTCTCTCTCTCCTCCATTTGTGTTGCTGGAATATGGAGATGTCGCTCTCTCCTCCATTTGTGTTGCTGGAATATGGAGATGCCGCTCTCTCCTCCGTTTGTGTTGCTGGAATATGGAGATGCCGCTCTCTCCTCCATTTGTGTTGCTAGAATATGGAGATGCCGCTCTCTCCTCCATTTGTGTTGCTGGAATATGGAGATGCCGCTCTCTCCTCCATTTGTGTTGCTGGAATATGGAGATGCCGCTCTCTCTCCTCCATTTGTGTTGCTGGAATATGGAGATGCCGCTCTCTCCTCCATTTGTGTTGCTGGAATATGGAGATGTCGCTCTCTCCTCCATTTGTGTTGCTGGAATGTGGAGATGCCGCTCTCTCCTCCATTTGTGCTGCTGGAATATGGAGATGCCGCTCTCTCTCCTCCATTTGTGTTGCTGGAATATGGAGATGCCACTCTCTCTCCTCCATTTGTGTTGCTGGAATATGGAGATGCCGCTCTCTCCTCCATTTGTGTTTCTGAAATATGGAGATGCCACTCTCTCCTCCATTTGTGTTGCTGGAATATGGAGATGCCGCTCTCTCCTCCATTTGTGTTGCTGGAATATGGAGATGCCGCTCTCTCCTCCATTTGTGTTGCTGGAATATGGAGATGCCGCTCTCTCCTCCATTTGTGTTGCTAGTATATGGAGATGCCGCTCTCTCCTCCATTTGTGTTGCTGGAATATGCAGATGTCGCTTTCTCCTCCATTTGTGTTGCTGGAATATGGAGATGCCGCTCTCTCCTCCATTTGTGCTGCTGGAATATGGAGATGCCGCTCTCTCTCCTCCATTTGTGTTGCTGGAATATGGAGATGTCGCTCTCTCTCCTCCATTTGTGTTGCTGGAATATGGAGATGTCGCTCTCTCCTCCATTTGTGTTGCTGGAATATGGAGATGCCGCTCTCTCTCCTCCATTTGTGTTGCTGGAATATGGAGATGTCGCTCTCTCCTCCATTTGTGTTGCTGGAATATGGAGATGCCGCTCTCTCCTCCATTTGTGTTGCTGGAATATGGAGATGCCGCTCTCTCCTCCATTTGTGTTGCTGGAATATGGAGATGCTGCTCTCTCCTCCATTTGTGTTGCTGGAATATGGAGATGACAATCTCTCTTCCATTTGTGTTGCTGGAATAAAAAATGATATGAGACTTCTTCTGTACTGGATTTACTAACACAGTCCTAGAGATAGGTCCAGCCAAAGACACCGTTGACTGCCCTTCAACCTGTAGGATATGATGGACAAGGGTGCTTGTGTCCCCCATCTTGGAACACTTGTACTTCTACTCTCTCATGTAAGATATTTGGGTAGCTGGAAGTGGTTGGTAATTGTTGGAGGATCCAGCTCTGAAATCCGATGTAATTGTGCCCTGTAATTATTTCATGTTTTTTCCAGACCCTCAGCTAATTCTTCCTTCATGTCCCGCACAATTATTTCAAGCTGTATTCTTTATGGGGAAGTTCTCAGGATAACATACCTATTTTTTTTTATGTAATTGTTACCTAAAATTGGCCAATTTATTAGTTTCCTGGCAGAAATATCATATGCACATATTTTGTCAAAGTAAAAGTTTGTCCAAGAAATGTTTGCTCTCCCCAAGGACTTGCTGGAAAACAATAATCTCCGCGTTACACAACCCCTGTCCCCGCGACGTTATAGAAGGTTCCGGCGATGGTATTTTGGAGATGGAATTTGTAAATATCAATCACTTGAGCCACAATCAATTCACATTTAAGAAACAGATTGTGTTTCTGTTATAATTATTGTTTCTATCCCTTATTTGGGCAGCATGGATGACGTAATGGTAATCATTACTGCCTCACAGCACTGAGGTCATGAGTGCAGAGTTTGTATGTTCTCCCTGTGTCTGAGTGAGTTTTTAAGTCAGAGTTGCACGTAATGCCAAATGTTCACGTAATTAAGCATTTTTTTTTTTTTTACAACTACGAATGCTGAAATATTTCTGGAAACTCCTACGGCGCACGCGTTACACAAAGCGTACTCACAGAGGCGTTGTTGCCATCGGGACAGACAGTATCAGAAATGGCACAAAAACAGACAAATCTCAGGTGCACAACTCCAAATTATTAATAATATATAAATGCAATAACATTTTGCAATCAATAGAGGTTTTTAGCATAATCTTGGCCAAGGTTATGGGCCTACCCACCATATCCAGGTAACCTCTGTAGGGTAGGTCCCTCACATACTACGATTCAAATCCAGTGCGCAGGACACCCCCAAACTAGCCCAGCTAAGCCGCCCCAGGGCACCACCATAGTAAGGAAAGTGCAGTGTGAAAGAGATAGTTAGGAGCAGCTACTGCTGCATATAAAGAATGAAAATAAAAAGTGAGGTACATGTATAATAAACAAAGGGTTAAAATGTGTTATAAAAGAAAAATGTGTTATAATGTGGTGCCCTGAAACAGATCAACACAGGCAATCCAGGGGGACCCACGCCCCAAAAATGAACCACAGTATATAAAACTTGTTGGACTTACCTAGAATTGTGCCTAATACTAGTGTGCATATTCATTACAAGACTCCATGCTTTTAAACCAATAAGGTAGGGGTGCTAATCCAGACTGAGGGCGTCTCCTTTCCCTCAGGTGTGCAATAAAGCACATTAAATTGGTATCAGAAATGGGTCAGGAAAGTGATGGCCGTTCCTGGCTGGGAGGTGGCTAGAAGTGAATACAAAAAAAGTCAGTCACGTGGGCATGTTTGGGGAGTATCTTGGGCGTGTCAGTGACAGCGACTCCTTTCCCAGATACACAGCTGGCGAGCGTGAAGGTGAGGCGGGGAATGGCAGTAGTACAGCGTGCTGAGACGCTGACAGTGGACGTCTCAGCGCTTACTCATTCAGATGCAGGCTACTATCCAGGGGAAGGGCTGACACTAATATTTGCATATTATCACAGTCATGACTCTGGCAACAGACACAATCAGGGTTTCAGTGCGTACAGTATGTGCGAGTCCATTGTAAGCTCCACTGGGGCAGGAAACTGATTACTCTCTGTAAAGTGCTGCGGAATATGTGTTCGCTATCTAAATACCTGGTAATAAATATATTGTGTGCCTATATAAAGTTGTCTAGTGCTCGTGTAATGTGTGCGCCTCTTTACAAAAATGTAACTCCCGACTCAGGGCCGGTGCTAGGGTAATCGGCAGCCCCTTCCCCCTTCAATCTATAATTTTTCTGCATCTCCCCCATTTCTTACAAAGGGAAAGGGGCGTGGTCTCACACGAAAGGGGCGTGGCCACACAATAGTCCCCCCAATTCAAATTACCCCAGACAGTACCACAATCTTAGTAGGAGCTCATTCAGACCCACTCGCTATATGCGTTCTTTCGCTCCCAGCATATGCAAATTCGACTAAGTGACGGCACGGCAGGTGATCGCACGGCAAGGCATAAGCACGCCCACTATGTCTGGCCGTGTGATCGCTTTGTGTATGCAGATGCCCACCAGCCTGTCTTAAAACGCCCACGAATGCACGTCATCTCCAGGAAGTGTATGCAACCATCGGTTACCATCGGAAGCGAATGCAGTGCTTGAGGTAGACTATACCCTACCGCAAGCACTGCGATCACTTCAGTGTAAAACACAGCCAGGTGACGTGTACAATGACGCTTCCTGTTAATTATGCACGCCTTTGAAATGGCGTTGAAACGCTCAGGCACGCCTCCATTCTCATCTACACTCCCCCGTTTTTAGTGGCCAGCCCCTGTTACCACCCACAAACGGCCTCTCCTGTCACTCATTCAGCTGGGCTGTCTATGCTGAATGAGCGAACGCTTCCCGATCTTTCACGCACGCACATAGTGATGCATATGCATGCGCAAAATGCAAACATCGGCCAGATATGAGTGAACACTTCTTAGTGTCCGGGTCTGAATCTGCTCCACAGTGCTCTGATTCACATTACACTACATAGTAGAGTTCCTTATTCATGTTATGACATACACTAGTACCTCTTGTACACAATGCCCACAGTACTGCCCCTTATACACATAATGCTCACAGTAGTAGTGCTCCTTACACGCAATGCCCACAGTAGTAGTGCCCCTTACACACAATGCCCACAGTACTGCCCCTTATACAAATAATGCCCACAGTAGTAGTGCCCCTTACACACAATGCCCACAGTACTGCCCCTTATACACATAATGCTCACAGTAGCAGTGCCCCTTACATGCAATGCCCACAGTAGTAGTGCCCCTTACACACAATGCCCACAGTACTTCCCCTTATGCACATAATGCCCACAGTACCTCCCGTTATACAAATAATGCCCACAGTAGTAGCGCCCCTTACACATAATGCCCACAGTACTTCCCCTTATACACATAAACCCACAGTACTTCCCCTTATACACATAATGCCCACAGTAGTAGTGCCCCTTACACACAATGCCCACAGTACTTCCCCTTATACACATAAACCCACAGTACTTCCCCTTATACACATAATGCCCACAGTAGTAGTGCCCCTTACACACAATGCCCACAGTACTTCCCCTTATACACATAATACCCACAGTTCCTCCCCTTATACACATAATGCCCACAGTAGTAGTGCCCCATACACACAATGCCCTCATTACTTCCCCTTATACAAATAATGCCCACAGTAGTAGTGCCCCATACACACAATGCCCACATTACTTCCCCTTATACACATAATGCCCACAGTAGTAATGCCCCTTACACACAATGCCCACAGTACTTCCCCTTATACACATAATGCCCACAGTAGTAGTGCCCCTTACACGCAATGCCCACGGTACTTCCCCTTATACACATAATGCCCACAGTAGTAGTGCCCCTTACACACAATGCCCACAGTAGTAGTGCCCCTTACATGCACTGCTCTTCAGCCACCGGTATTTCAATCCCATTCCCTTTACTAGTTCTGGCAGATAACGGTGCACAGTTTGAGCCATCTCGTCTGCCTCATACTTGTCTCTATTAGTTTACTGATAAGAGGTAGTTTGGCAAATTACCACTTTGTGGAGATGTACTTAGCTTTAAAAAGTGATAAAGTGGAGCGTAATAAAGTACCAACCACTCAGCTCCTAACTGTCACTTTACAGGCTGTGATTGGAGCTGATTGGATGGTACTTTGCTCTCTACTTTATCACTTTTCAAGTACCCCTCCCCCATTTATATGTGTGATGGCTTGTATACTGTACCTACCATGTATTACATTTGGGATGGCGGATTTAGAACATGCAGTGATAAAACACGCACTTTGCTTTGCAATTTGCTTTTTAGCAAATGGTTCGGTTTATGATCCGCAAGTAAAACCCCTGAAAACCACAAGTTACCATTTCCAAACTTTTTGTTAGCTAAAATTTCTGTAAATATTGAGTTAAAAATAGTATTAAAATGTCGGAAATACAGAAAAACCTCAACAAATTTGGAGTAAAACTTTCAATTGTGAGAACGGAATCGGTATAAAATACAGACGGCGGCGTCCCGATTATTAGAAACCCAAAATAATAGTAAGTAACGCTCCCCTGTCCTATTTACCCCCTATCCCTCCTTTTTCGGACCCTTATACTAACCCTCCTTACCCTGCACCCTAACCCTCCCGGCAAGTGCCTAAACCTAACCCTCCCCCATTAGTGCCTAATCCTAACCTCCCCCCAGTGGTGACTGAACCTAACCCCCACTGTTTGGAGCCTAACCCTAAGCTCCCCCCCTCCCGCAGCCTAACCCTAAGTCTCCCGTAGGTGCCTATATCTAACCCTCCCCCACCCCCCGCGGCTGATACGTACCTTGCCCTGGTCTTCTTACAATCGGGATGGCGCTGCCGGGATTTCGGCATCGCCATTCCCAGTCATGCTGCGTTCCGGTGCCAGTGTTCTCTAAGTGATCGGGATTCCGGCGCCAGGGTTTCGGCAGCCGGCGTCCCGATCATCGGGATATGTATATCCCGTGAGAACAACTTGTTTATAGCATCATGTAGTTTTTGGAATTTTTTCTTTTTAACTAAAACAGTTCACCGCCTCTACACAACTGGCTGAGGTCTAAAGCGCAACTCTATCACCTAATTAACGCATTGACCAATAGTTACATAATATGACTTTTGACTAAAACAACATTTAAGTCACTTTACTCCATTTTACCTGTAAGTTATTTATATATTTATATATATATATATATTTATTTATTATTACTGTTGTAGACTAATCGCCAATGAAATTGCTCTTAGGGAAATGTTAATCTGCGCTATGCGGCAAAGTCGCTGGGGCACTATTTAGTGTTGAGTTGTTTGGTTGTAAATTGCGGTGGCTGTTTATGTTCCATAGTTACATATTTTACATGTATGGTGCAGACTGCATATTGTGTAATGTAGCAGATTGCCAGTAAAATAAGGAATATTACTTAGCATCTACACTGTAGGAGCCTGTGAGTCTGTGCATATAAAGACACAAGTCCAAAAAGATACATACTGTACATGGAAATGACCGAAGCAGAGAATGAAATGTTACCATCATTATTTTACCAGGGAATGAAAACAGACTGGGTTGCGTCGCTGTGCACAGTAATAGCCTGGTATATAATTGATTCACTGTGATTATAAAATAATGATGGCTGTAATCACATAATCACAGAGCTGAGGAGCAGGCCGGCTCTGTACTAGTAAATGGGTTATCTATGTTGTGTCTGTCTGACTTCCTTCTGTATCCTGGGTGTAATGCAGAACTGGAACTATAGACTGGTAACTTGTTTTCAAGGCCATCATAACAAATGTATACAGGAGTCCTCCAGCTAATTTACTACAGGCCGGTTTGGGGATTTTGGGTGATTTTCCGTCTGTTTTGCCAACTTGACCGTTAACTAAAGGTCAAAGTAATGGAAAACTGACCAAAAGACAGATTACAGAACACTTTAGAACGTTGACCAACTACCGATTACTTCACACAGATTTACTATGCGTTTGTTTGTAAATTTACCAAAAACCAACAGATAAGCCATAAGCCACCTAAATAATAGACTACCAACTGACAGGCATGTTTGAGTTGTAAAACGCATTCTGTTGGGCAACGATTGTAAAACGCATTCTGTTGGGTAATGACTCATCCTGTGGTGCACAGTGTCTGAAGGAATTATGGCCTTTCAAGGTTACTTTATGCTCAGCACTTACCTGAGATATATAATTCACCACTGCCTGAGTAAGAGGAGCCAGGAGGCAAAAACAAAGGACCAACAGCAGCTTCAAAAGGTACCACAGAGCCTACACAGGCCTAGGTTCTTCTGTGGGCAGTTAAATCTCAATTCAGTGTCTGATGGCAAAGTAATTCAGATGTTCCACCTCAACCTTTCCAATTTATTGAACCTGTGTGACCTCATCAAGGATCGGCTTGAGCCAGGCACTGCACAGTTACATGCTGTATCAGACCTACACAATCTGATGTGTGCTCTGCATATTTTGTCACTGGCTCCATCCAATCAGTCACCTCTAAAGAGCTAGGCAGGTAGCAGCCAACTTTCAGCTGCCATCTCACTCAATTCATGGCAGCCATGGACACCCACTCTTATACTTACATCTGCTTTCCCAGCTAAAAGTCACAGTGGCATGACTTAATAGTGTTGTGGGAGCTATAGACTGCATACATATAGGGCTGAGAACAATTAAAGATAATGGGCAGATTTATAGCATGCAGCACAATGTCTATTCCATGAATGTGCAGGTGATTTATGATACAAAACTAAAAATTATGAGCGTTGTAACTGACTATCCTGGTTTATGCCACAATGCATATAGCCTCAGAAATTCATCCCTCTATGCAGAGTTTGAGATAGGATAATTGCCTGATTGATGACTGCTGGGTAAGTGACGTCTAATTTTTTTGTGAACTTGAAAGGTTCCAAGCAATATATGATAATTTTTATTTTTTATTTTATACAAGTGATTCTGGCTATGGCTGTTGCTCCTGGCTTCTGACTCCATTTCACTTTCCCAGACTCCTGCCGAGCATAAGTATAACGAAGCACATACATCCACTTGATTAGTGATATAACTAACCTTTGGGCTATTAAAAACTAGGTTCAGATATCTGGATAAATCTGGTGGAAATTTATGTAATACTAACAAAGTGTATGATATTGTGCTCTGCTATTACATGAACTGTCATTGCAACAACCTCCACCACCACCACCACCATGACCACCGGATTTTATAATTTACAGTGAACAGGTAGGGGGTCTTGTTGCCATCAAGCAACTCTGTGACCACAGACACTGGCAGAAAGGCAAACAATTATTAACCACGTAACTAGCACATTGTGTGTGATGACAGCAGCCAGTAGTGCTCAGGCTGACCTGGTTGTCAGTCACACATATGACTATCTAGCACCAGTCCTTGCCCTGGCTGTAGAAGAGGAAATCCTTTCTGTACAAGTGCAGAATGGATCTCCTCTGTTTCCCGAACCTCTAGTCAGTGATGCAGTGGTCTGTGACTGCCGACATCATTGCCAGAATTGTGCACCCAGATTGCTGTGTGAACAGGACTCTGGAGCGCGTGCACCCGGAGATCAAAGTGCGAGGAGCACTTTAAGCTGATCTCTGCATGGTGGGGGTGGGTTGTCCATGGGGGCAGGAGGGCAACCACCTGGGGGGTGAGGGATCTGGCATAAGTGGGGGAGGGATAAAAATAAAAGCTTATGATGCTGAGGGGGATAAAATAATAATAAAATATTAAATTGGTCATATGATAACTGCTCTACCCTTTTACCCTCCCTTTTTTCCCTCTGTTTTACCCTTCTGTAGGTTTTGTGTTTTATGTCTAGTAGTATATTTGATAAATTTAAGGATTTGAAGTTTCCTATTTGATTGGTGGTGGGTTAATATCAATATGTTTTATGACCACCAGGGATCTAGTGCTAATGGGGGGTGGAAAGTTATTTAGGACATGGGGGAAGGGGGTTTAAAACAACCCCATAGATATATTTTTTTTAAATAAAATATTTTACTATATTCTTAAAAATACTTTTATTAAATAATAAAAACCTGACAATTTCTGAGCATGTTTAAAAAAAAAAAAAAATAATAATTATCAGTTAAGTGGTAACAACTTTTTCCCATGTAAGTACTGTATACCTTTCCTTTATGCGGAAATAGCAAAAATAAATGCAGAGTGATGTTACCTCATGTAGGATATGTGTTTGCTGGGTATCTGGTCCAACAATTGCTATAACCACTTGCCTGGCATGGTCGCATTAGATGCGTATCTATTGCCACTCAGGTGTGTGTCCTGCACTGAACTTGGAGTCTCCTGCAGGATGCGGGAAGGGAGGCATGTATGCCCCTTACCCATACAGTGTACAGCATGTTCGCCCTCATACCCACATGTGCTCAGTAAAAACCTCCATACTCATACAGTGCCCAGCAAACACTCCCCATACCCATGCAGTGCCCTGCATACACTCCTATACCCACACAGTGCTCAGCAAACACTCCCCATGCCCATACAGTGCCCAGCAAACACTCCCCATACCCATACAGTGCCCAGCAAAAATTCCCCATACCCATGCAGTGCCCTGCATACACTCCTATACTCACACACTGCTCAGCAAACACTCCCCATACCCATACAGTGCCCAGTTAACACCCTCATACCCATGCAGTGCTCAGCATACACCCCTATACCCATACAGTGCCCAGCAAACACTCCCCATACCCACACAGTGCTCATCATAAACACAACCCCACATAGTCAAACAGTGCCCAGCATATGCACAACCCACATACCCACACAGTGCTCAGGATCCGTCCTCCCATACCCACAGAGTGCCCAGCATACACCCCCTCATACCCACACTCTCACACAGTGCCTAGCATACACCCCCATACACACTCGGTGCCCAGCATACACCCTCCACATACCCAGACAGTGCCCAGCATACACCCCCATACCCATAGTGCCAGGCATACAAACATAACAGTGCAGTAATACTCAGATATACCTGTAGCACAGCCACAAACACAGCATCTACTGCATATAGCAGGCCATCTATATGGTAGCTAGTTTTTAGATTAGACTTCTAATCTGTTATCTTGTGTATAAAGCAGAACTTCTATCTGATGGCTAGTGTACAGCAAATGTCTAATCTGGTGGAAACCTCTATTCTGGTGCCTAGGGTATATAGCAGACCTCCATTCTGGTGCCTAGTGTATATAGCAGACCTCCATTCTGGTAGCTAGTGTATATATCAGACCTCCATTCTGGTGCCTAGTGTATATAGCAGACCTCCATTCTGGTAACTAGTGTATATATCAGACCTCCATTCTGGTAACTAGTGTCTATAGCAGACCTAACTTCTGATAGCTAGTGTATATAGCAGACCTCCATTCTGGTGCCTAGTGTATATAGCAGACCTCCATTCTGGTGCCTAGTGTATATAGCAGACCTCCATTCTGGTAGCTAGTGTATATAGCAGGCCTCCATTCTGGTAGCTAGTGTATATGGCAGACCTCCATTCTGGTAACTAGTGTATATGGCAGACCTCCATTCTGGTAACTAGTGTATATAGCAGACTTCCATTCTGGTAACTAGTGTATATATCAGACCTCCATTCTGGTGCATAGTGTATATAGCAAACCTCCATTCTGGTGGCTAGTGTATATAGCAGACCTCCATTCTGGTGCCTAGTGTATATAGCAGACCTCCATTCTGGTGCCTAGTGTATATAGCAGACCTCCATTCTGGTAGCTAGTGTATATAGCAGACCTCCATTCTGGTAGCTAGTGTATATGGCAGACCTCCATTCTGGTAACTAGTGTATATAGCAGACCTCCATTCTGGTAACTAGTGTATATATCAGACCTCCATTCTGGTAGCTAGTGTCTATAGCAGACCTCCATTCTGGTAGCTAGTGTCTATAGCAGACCTCCATTCTTGTGCCTAGTGTATATAGCAGACCTCCATTCTGGTGCCTAGTGTACAGTATATAGCAGAGTTCCATTCTAGTAACTAGTGTGTATAGCAGCCCTCCATTCTGGTGCCCAGTGTATATAGCAGCCCTCCATTCTGGTGCCTAGTGTATAAAGCAGACCTCCATTCTGGTAGCTAGTGTATATAGCAGACCTCCATTCTGGTGCCTAGTGTATATAGCAGACCTCCATTCTGGTAGCTAGTGTATATAGCAGACCTCCATTCTGGTGCCTAGTGTATAGCAGATTTCTCATTTGGTGGCTAGTGTATATAAACCTCTAACCTAGTGGCTAGTGTATATAGTAGACCTCAAATTTTTTAGCTAGTGTATATCAAACTAGTAATAGAGTGGCTAACATATAAAACTCTTTAGTGTGTCGCAGACCACTGACCTGTTGGCTGGTGTGTGTGTGTATATATATATATATATATATATATATATATAATGAATGTCTAGTTTACAGTCAAAGGAGACCTCTAATTTTATGACTAGTGGAAACTAGGGATGAGCAGTTCGGATTCTGTATAATCCGAACCCCTCCGAACATTGGGGATCCGAGTCCACCCAAGCAGCGGCATGGATGTTCCCGTCTGACTCGGATCCCACTTCGAGACCGAACGTCATCCTCCCGACGTCAGATTCTCGCAAGACTTGGTACTATATAAGGCGCCGTGACCGGGACTCGGCGCCAATTGTTACTCGGCATGCAGGCTGCGCACTGCTCTGCAATAAGGTGGCTGTCTCAAGACTCCAGACTAGTGGCTGTGCTGTTAAGTGACTGTAGGGGGCACACATCATGCTGATGTATGCTGCACTACTCTGCTGATTAAAGTGGTTGTGTCCAGACTCACAAGTGGCTGTGTGTACAAGGCATGCTGATGTATGCTGCGCTGTACACATGCCCATCTGCTCCAGGGTAAAAAAAAAAGAAGTAAAATTGTATTTTTAAAAAAGTCTAAAAATTTATAAAAGTTTGAAAAAACAGTTTTTTTTGGTATTGTATCCCACTGTGTACTTTATACAAGCACCGTGACTCCTTGGGCCGTAGCCCTCTGTGTATAAATGCACCGTGACTCCTTGGGCCTTGGTCCTCTGTGTATACAAGGATCGTGACTCCTTGGGCCTTAGCCCTTTGCGTATACAAGCACTGTGACTCCTTGGGCCATAGCCCTCTGTGTATACAAGGACCATGTCTCCTTGGGCCTTAGCCCTCTGTGTATACAAGCACTGTGACTCCTTGGGCCATAGCCCTCTGTGTATACAAACACTGTGACTCCTTGGGCCCTAGCCCTCTGTGTATACAAGCACTGTGACTCCTTGGGCCTTAGCCATCTGTGTATACAAGCACTGGTACTCCTTGGGTCATAGCCCACTGTGTATACAAGCACTGTGACTCCATGGGCCTTAGCCCTCCGTGTATACAAACACTGTGACTCCTTGGACCATAGCCCACTGTGTATACAATCACCATGATTCCGTGGGCCTTAGCCCTCTATGTATACAAGTACTGTGACTCCTTGGACCTTGGTCCTCTGTGTATACAAGCACCGCAACTCCTTGGGGCTTGGCCCTCTGTGTATACAAGGACCGTGACTCCTTGGGCCTTAGCCCTCTGTGTATACAAGCGCTGTGACTCCTTTGGAGGTAGCCCTCTGTGTATACAAGCACTGTGACTCCCTGGGCCGTAGCTCTGTGTATACAAACACTGTGACTCCTTCGGCTGTACCCCTCTGTGTATACAAGCACTGTGATTCCTTGGGCCTTAGCCCTCTGTGTATACAAGCACTGTGACTCTGCTGGCCATACCCCACTAGGTGGGTGGGAGGGCCCAAGGAAAATTCCATCTTGCACTACCTTTTATTTCTGCCACTGCTGTGTGGTAATGTTTCATAGATGTGCTTTAAGCTGCTGTGTCTGTGCTGCTGCTCTGTCGCTTAGTAACCAGTCAGCTCACTGCAGCCTTTGGCCAATAATGGTGAAAACAATACTGTGAGCTGTGAGGTGGTCTAATGACTGTAAATTAATGTTATTGAGGTTAATAATACTCTATGAACAAAAAAAATAGCCCAAATTATGTGATTTTAGCTTATTTTTGTACATTTTTGTAAAAAATCCAAATCCAAACCCAAAACCTGCCACGGCGGTCTGGCAAATCCAAATCCAGCAAAAATGGTCCGGCGCACGTCCCTAGTGTAAACTGTCCTCAAGAATTAGGGAAGCGCCCTTTGCTGAAACCAGGGGGACATCAGATGTGCCGCCATTGGAACCTTCCCCCCCCCCCAGATTCAGGAGCTGTTCTCTTTGATGACACAGAAACTACTGCAGCGCTCCCTCGTCACCAGCCCCCACGCGCACATTTTCATGTCACCGTGTTTGAATTCAGGCCCTCATTCAGAGCCATTCGCTATTTGCGGTCGTTCGTTCAAAATCAAGGGGTGGCTATGCAAATGATCCGTTCGCACATTGCAGTCTGTTCACACCTCTAAGTCTGAACGAGCGAGCAAAACATATGCTCATTTATTTCTTAAAAACGCCCCCTGGCCGCTCGCACCATACGTCATGTCCGCTATTTATTAGATTAATCGAGTACATCGAACAGGATATGACATGCTCGCTATTCTTGTGGTTGGTATTTTCAACCGCTATTTTGCGAGCAGTTCTGAGTTAAAAAAACCAAGTGACGTGGTCAATGACACTGCTATATTAATTATGCACACCCATAAAACGCCCGTTTTGACCTTTAAGCACGCCTGCGATCGGATCTCCACTCCCTGTTTTCAAGCACCTTCCCCTGTTTCCACCCACATACACCTCCTCCTGTCACTCAAAATAGCAGGCCCTCGCTATATAGCGTACAAATGATTTTCGGCCGCACTGACTGGTTCGCGCATGCGTACTAAAAACCGTACGCATGCGCAGATAGCGAGTGGCTCTGAATGAGGGCCTCAGTTTGTATTTTATTGTACATATTTATCTAACTCATTTCTCATTTCAAAGAATGAACATACAGTATTGCAATTGTAATGGAAAGCATACAAGATTAGACTCAAGCTATTACACAAAACATAATTAACAAGAGTCATATTCAGACAGAATGAGAAGACAGAAGAGCTAGCACTCTATTTATAGCACGTTTTCAATTACTGCCAATATTAATCAAAAAATATTTGAAAGACATTTTGTGGACATTTCAGAACCAGAAATAAAACACACAGGCAGCTCACTGCCATATGCAGCCTGTTACTGCGCTGTGCACATTTATACGGCAGCCATCGTTCTGCTTTCTCGCGGTTGTGCCGGTAAAATAAACTCCAACAATGGCGCCCCTGCTACAAACAAATCCGCGTCACCCGCATCATTAGCTACAACTTTACTTCTCCGAATCACTGATTTTTGGATCTCAGGTATATCGTAAATATTCCTGATACTGCAGCACATACGGAATTTTCTGCTACGTAAATGACCCTTATTGCTTTGGTTGTTTTCTATAACTGTTGTTGTCTTAGGCCCTCATTCAGAGCCGCTCGTTAGCGGCAGTACGCTCGTTCCGAGCGATGTTTGCACATCTGCGCATGCGTACGGTTTTTAGTACGCATGCGCGAACCAGTCAGTGCGGCCGAAAATCGTTGGTACGCAATATAGCGAGTGCCTGCTATTTTGAATGACAGAATGAGGCGTATGTGGGTGGTAACAGGGGAAGGTGCTTGAAAATGGGGAGTGGAGATCCGAACGCAGGCGTGCTTAAAGGTCAAAACGGGCGTTTTATGGGTGTGTATATTTAAAACAGCAGCGTCATTGTTCACGTCACTGGGTTATTTTATAGCCAGAACTGCTCGCAAATTTGTGGTAGCAAACACCAACCACAAGAATAGCGAGCAGTTCATACGCTGGTCGATGTACTCGATTAATCTAATAAATAGCGGACATGACGTATAGTGCGAGCGGCCAGGGGGCGTTTTTAACAAATAAACGAGCGTATGTTTTGCTCGCTCGTTCAGACTTAGAGGTGTGAACAGACTGCAATGTGCGTACGGATCATTTGAATAGCCACCCCTTGTTTTAAAACGAACGACCGCAAATAGCGAACGGCTCTGAATGAGGGCCTTAGTTACTTTGCTGTAGGAGGATTTAGGGCCTGATTCAGAGCCGCACGCTCTTTAAGAGTGCTCGCTCTGAATCAGGGCGTTTTTTGTTTGTTTGTTTCAACCTCCTGGCCGCTTGCTAAGCTATGGGTGACCACCTACAGCTTTTGCGAGCGGCCAGGTGATGGTCGCGATGGTCGCAACCATCGCAATCATCGGGCTTGCAACGAGACCCTTGTGGTAGGGTCTCATCCATCGCAAACCCCAGTGGACTTCCTGCTCTAATAGAGCAGGAAGTCCACCTACTGACATCACTAGTGATGTCAGTAGGGCCGCCCACCAACGGAAGGCATTCTCTCATGAACGCCTCCGTTTGTCCAGCCACCCCCCCTGCCCGCCTCCAAAATGGGGCGAGCTGTCAATCACAATCAACAGCCGCCCCGTTTTGGTGTGAGACCCGTAGCGACGGAGCGCCCATCGCTGGCCGGGTCTCATGCATGCGCACGCCGGAGGCGGCGCATGCGCAGGGGGCAAACATCGACCTGCTTGCGAGCGCATAGCGCTTGCGAGCGGGTCTGAATCAGCCCCTCAATTTATACAGGTCCTGATTCACTGCGGATCGCTATTCTGCTTATACGCACGCAGCGCAGTTGCTAATATCAGCGGTGCTATTTAAATATTTGCATTCACATTGTGATCGCATCCGGACATAAGGACGCCCACTTCCCTTTACTCACATCCATATACTAGGGCAACATAGCGAAACCATCAGTAACATCGAGTAACATCGGAGCCATATGCACACTAGCACAAGCCCTGACCTTACTCAGAAATTGCTAACAGCCATGCACGCTATCAGTCACGCAGTGGATAATTTATACACAACCCTGCAACGACGTTGAAACGCACTGGCACCCTCCCATCACGACCCACAAACGGCATTTCCTATAAATGACTCTGCTCTGGGTCTGCGTAGCCTCTGCAATCGCAGTTCTGATCGCAATTGCTTGTTCGCGCATGCGCAGAACGCAACAATCATCCCATTGCGTTCTATTTGGTGATTACAGGTGAAAGTTCAACGTTATAATTAGTCATTCCGGAGCTTCCACATACAGTAAGGGATTTCCCTTAATTGCAGGGAGCACCATTCTGGAAACTTGTGCTTTTCTGGGTATGTGCTGCGCCCTAGTGGTAGGTGTAGGAATTGAGACCCATTCTTATATTTACTATATGATCCCAATAGCCATCCTAAATATTATAGGAGAACGGAGAAGCGGACGGCGGTGGGCACAGGAGCGAGAATTCAGGTAAGTATTGGTTTTTGTTGCTGTCTGTGTATATGTATATATATATATATGGAAATTGAATGTGGCACCAATATTTAAAAACTATTAAAGTTTCTGCATTATATCTGTAGACCAGTGTGTAACAGCTACAGCTAGGAAAATATGTGTGGAATTGTTAATGAATCATATCCTATTATATGTTCTAAATATGGGACATGAGTAGGTAATACTAGATAGAAATGGAAATAGGTAGGTAGTACTAGATATATATGAGACATTGGTAGGTAGTACAAGATATATATATTTAAGACATTGGTAGGTAGTACTAGATATGAGACATTGGTAGTTAGTACAAGATATATATAATACATTGGTAGGTGGTACTAGATATATATAATACATTGGTAGGTGGTACTAGATATATATAATACTTTGGTAGGTGGTACTAGATAGAAATGGACATGGGTAGGTCATACTAGGAAGATATGGGTAGGTAGTACTAGACAGATATGGGACATGGGTAGGTCATACTAGGAAGATATGGGACATGGGTAGATAGTACTAGACACATATGGGACATGGGTAGGTAGTACTAGACAGATATGGGACATGGGTAGGTAGTACTAGACAGATATTGACATGGGTAGGTAGTACTAGATATATTTGAGACATTGGTAGGTAGTACAAGATATATATAATACATTGGTAGGTGGTACTAGATAGAAATGGACATGGGTAGGTAGCACTAGACAGATATGGGACATGGGTAGGTCGTACTAGGAAGATATGGGTAGGTAGTACTAGACAGATATGGGACATGGGTAGGTAGCACTAGACAGATTTTGGACATGGGTAGGTAGTACTGGACAGATCTGGGACATAGGTAGGTAGTACTAGATAGAAATGGACATGGGTAGGTAGTACTAGACAGATATGGGACATGGGTAGGTAGTACTAGACAGATATGGGACATGGGTAGGTCGTACTAGGCAGATATGGGTAGGTAGTAGTAGACATATGGGAAATGGTTAGGTAGTACTAGACAGATATGGGACATGGGTAGGTAGCACTAGACAGATATTGGACATGGGTAGGTAGTACTGGACATATGGGAAATGGTTAGGTAGTACTAGACAGATATGGGACATGGGTAGGTAGCACTAGACAGATATTGGACATGGGTAGGTAGTACTGGACAGATATGGGACATGGGTAGGTAGTACTGGACAGATCTGGGACATGGGTTGGTAGTACTGGACAGATATGGTACATGGGTAGGTAGTACTAGACAAATATTGGACATGGGTAGGTAGTACTAGACACGTATGGGACATGGGTAGGTAGTACTAGACAGATATTGACATGGGTAGGTAGTACTAGACAGATATGGGACATGGGTAGGTAGTAGTGGACAGATATGGGACATAGGTAGGTAGTACTGGACAGTTATGGTACATTAGTAGGTAGTGCTGGACAGATATGGGGCATGGGTAGGTAGGACTGGACAGTTATGGTACATTAGTAGGTAGTGCTGGACAGATATGGGGCATGGGTAGGTAGGACTGGACAGATATGGGACATGGGTAGGTAGTACTAGACAGATATGGGACATGGGTACTTAGCACTGGATAGGAATTTGGCGTACTGTAGGTAGCACTAGATGGAAATGGGACATAGGTGTGTAGCACTGGATAGAAATAGGATATGGGCAGGAAGTACTGGATAGATATAGGACATGGGTAGGTAGTACTAGTGAGATATGGGACATGGGTAGGAAGTACTGGATAGATATGGGACATGGGTAGTACTAGTGAGATATGGGACGTGGGTAGGAAGTACTGGATAGATATGGGGCATGTGTATTTAGCACTGGGTAGAAATTGGGCATAAGTAGGTAGCACTAGGTGGAAATGGAACATGGGTGGGTAGCACTATATATAAATAGGACATGGGTAGGAAGTACTGGATAGATATGGGGCATGGGTACTTAGCACTGAGTAGAAATTGGGCATAGGTCGGTAGCACTAGATGGAAATGGAACATGGGCAGATAGTGCTTGATCGAAATGTAACTGTTTCTGATCAATTTGAGGAGCCAGGGAAGAGCATGAAACCAGAGAAAATGCTGTCTGCCCCTTCTGTCCCCAGGAGGTTATTCTTGTCTGTGGTCTCCAGCCAAACCGAGTCATCTTTCTTCAGATCCAGCACTACCCCACCTGTGGTCACCTGGAAGCTGCCGAGGACATAGTCACAGAACATCACCAACTTTTCAGTTTTGGTTCCACTAGCTTTGGCAATGTTGACACAGAGCTGGCCCCTGGAGGAGGCATGGTAAGTGAAGTAATAGATACCAGGGAACCCACATGTGAACTTTCCAGTTCTCACATCATAGTGATTGTTTATATCGATGATAACCTTGTCAAAGCGAATGGGCTGTTCCCTCCTCAGATTTCCTGGTGTCGTCTTCTTGACAGAGAATCCAGAGATTTCAGCTTTGTATTCTCCGGAAACACCTTTTATGCCTTTTTGACCTTTGGGACCCGGAGGGCCGTGCGGACCCATTGGCCCTTTGGGCCCTACTTTTCCAGGGTTTCCAGGCTGACCAAGGTCCCCCCTATGATCTTCTTTACTCCAACCTACGAAGACTCCCGGAGGACCTTGTGTACAAGAGACATTATATTATAAACAGGAAGAGACTTCATCCTACCGTTCCAACTTCCTACCCATTCTTATGATGCTCTGACTTACCCACGTCTCCCTTATCTCCATCTACTCCGTCTTTCCCATCAGGCCCGGGAACTCCAGGAATTCCTGGCAATCCTGGCATGCGGGCCGGGCAGTTCTGTAACTCGACTAATGGGATAGATAAGACGACGATACACAGTGTGGTCAGCATCCCGTGGGCTTCTGTTCCGGGTTCCGAGGATCGAGAACCACTGCAAAGTGGGACACAAAACAATCACACAAGTAGAACTTTCTGCTGTGTTTTCTTATCACTGCACTAGTCGGCCATAGTGACCCATTCATATATAGGGTGAAGTGAGCGAAATATCTATTTCTGACAAAAACAATGTTCCTGGCGATGGGCCATTTTGCCCTTTAATAAATCAGCACCACAGTGACTGTGACAGGAATACATTTTTCTCCTGTTCAGGATTGTCCTGCTGATCTGGAACTCAGTGACTGCCCTACAAATCTAGAATATGTTTGTAGCCAACTTTACCATTTTCAAAATGGTAACAATTTATGAGGGCACATATTTTCTATTTAGAATGGAGGCAGCCATTTTGTGGGCTGCACCATTATATCCAGTAAGACATTTACTAGCGTTCAAGGATCCAGCCAATGGCTTTAGCATGCCCGGAAAATGGGGTGACATGCCTTAATTTTCTGGAATGCTCTTCGTCACCGCTCGCAAATTTCAGCAGCACCTCAATCACGCTGCGGTGTTTGGGACACTGCGAGCAACATCGCAGTCCCAGATCTGCATTTTGCCGAGGGGGGCCAGGGCTTAATGACGTAAAGAGCCCGCCCCAGCCCCCAAAAGTTGGCAGCTACATCCCCTCTCCGGGGCTTGAGTGGAGAAGCACTGAATCTAAGAAGCTGTTATTAACACTCACAAATGTATTAAAGATTCCATATCTAAAGAGAACTTTGAAATATTCCCCTTTACTATGCAGCTGAGTGTAGGGATGGACATCGGAAACTGATGGTTAACAATCATCAATATTCCCGATTCGATGGTAGTACTTTTCCTATCAAATACCAGGTTGCTATGGTTGCCAGCCATCGGATGCTACTGCCAATGCCCATCCGATGTCTGACTGTTTGAATTCAGCAGCAGACTCTTGGACTCTTGGAAGTGGGGTCCGCAGCCTAGAGTATGTGCGTATGAGCTATGGGCCTGATTCAGACCCAGTTGCTCTGACAGAGCGCTCGCTCTGAATCAGGGCTGGGTTTTTTTTTTGTTTTTTTTAGAACGGCCTCCTGGCCGCTCGCACAGCTACAGCGAGCGGCCATGATGATGGTCACGATGGCCAAGACCATCGCGACCATCGGGCTTGCGACAAGACCCTTGTGGTAGGGTCTCGTGGCCGCAGGTCCCAGAGATATTTCGGCTCTAACAGAGGCGAAATCTCTCCACTGACATCACTCGTGATGTCAGTGGGGCCACCCCCAAACGACAGCTCGCCCCCTTTGTTGTGAGACCTGGAGCGACGGAGTGCCCGTCGCTAGCCGGGTCTCGCGCAGGCGCACAAAGGAGCCGGCTCCGTAGTGCGCATGCGCTGTGGGCCACCATCGACCCGGTTGCGAGCGCTCAGCGCTTGCGACCGGGTCTGAATCAGGCCCTAAGCTCCTGGCTGCTTCTGTACATGCATACAGAATAACCATCAATAGTTGTACTGTTGCATGGTTAATTGGTTATGATGCGATGGCTAGTAGCCATATTGCATGTTTTGATGCCGGAAGCCCAGGGACCATTTGGTGCTAGGCTTCCGATGTCCATCCCTAGCCGAGTGATTGGATTACTGACAGGAAGTTTGCTGTGTGCAGGTTATATATGTCCCCCCAATATCACTACTTTACCTCAGATATCTTTATACACCTGAATCGCTTTCATATACTGTATATCTGTGAACTTTATACATAGCTATTGTATTATACTTGCCTACTCTCCCAAAAGTTGTGGGAGGCTCCCGATTTTTTGGGTAACCCCCCGCACCCCTGGAAGAGTAAGCAGATCTCCAACCATCTGTCCACTGCCTAGTGTAGTGGGAAGGATGGGGAGATTTTACCGGGAATTTTTTGGTCCGTGAGTAGAGGGTGGGGCTAAAATGAAGCGAATTGCGTCATTTAGCTCCGTCACCTACTCACAGGCCCGCAATTCGCTGCCTTTTTCCCCAAAGATGTCAACAGAATCTCCTCCCCAGGCTTCTCCCAGGGAGGAGATTTATAAAGTAGGGATAGCCGCCTCTGTGGGGAAGAATGGCGGGCCGTGGGCCAATCAAATAACAGGGGCGGTGCTTAGCTCTGTCCTTTCTGAAAGAAAAAAAAAATCGTCTCCCACTCATTCGTTGATGGCTAAGAACCATTGGCTCTTACTCATCAATGGTAAAAATATTCAAAACCGGCCATAAACCATTGATGATTTCAAATCATCGATGGTCGATGCCATCGCTATTATAAAGTCGGCAAGTATGGGTTGTGGGCGTTTGCAAGCGGGTCGATGGTGGGGTACTGCGCACGCGCTACGTGCATGTGCATTCCCCTGGAGCGAGAGAGAAAGTCTCTCGCTCCAGGACTCACTACAAAAGGGGCGGCTGGCAATGTTGATCGACAGCTCGCCCCGTTTTGTAGGTGGGGAGGGGGGTGGCAACACAAACGGAGGCTGTTAGAGCAGGAAGCTCTCTGGGGCTTGCGACAGATGAGACCCTACCACAAGGGTCTCGTCGCAAGCGCCAATGGTCACAACCATCACCTGGCCGCGCGCAAAAGCTGTGGTTGGTCACCCACAGCTTAGCGAGCAGCCAGGAGGCCGCAACCCCCCCCAAAAAAACAAGCCCTCTTAAAGAGTGTCCGGCTCTGAATCAGACCTAGTATGTAATGGCTCTATACTGTAAATATAAGACCTTTTGAGAACATCAAGGGAGAAATTAATAATATTACTGCACAAATATATTTCATATTGTGGAAGCACAAAGCAGGATACTTACTGTAGACATAGAAGAACTGTGTTCCTGTGTGAACATGTGGTAAATTTACAGTATGCAGGTCTCATAAACTGAAGAATTCCAGGGCCGGCAAATCCTGTAAACTCAACCACCACAGAGGAGACATCTGTCCAGTGCATTCAATGTTTATAGGATGGAGATCAGACATAAGGGGGTGTAGTCACCATGCCGGCACAGATAGTGCCAGCGGACAGAATCCCGGTGCCGGATCCCGAAAGCTGCGATCCCGTCGGTGAGAATTAGGGTTAGGTTTAGGGTTAGGCACTAGGGGGAGGATTATGGTTAGTCTGTGGGAGGGGAGGGTCAGGCTGCGGGGAGGGGGTGGCGGTTAGGGTCAGGCTGTGGGAGGGTTAGCCGGGGTGTATCTATAATGGGTCCAGGGGGGCCCACACAGCACACCCTACACACATATGTTTAATACTTACCTCTCCGTCTCCGGAGTCACACGTCGGTGCCCACCACCACCATTTTCCCGGCATTTTGCGCATGTGCAGTAGGGAAAACACAGGGAAAATGTCCACGGCGCCATTTTCCCGGTGACCTGCGCATGTGCTGTAGACTCTGGGCACACTCTGAAGTGTCCAGAGTCTACAGGTATGGCGCTCGCCACTGATTGCAACCAGCCGCTGGAGAGAGAGGAGGGGGCCCCGGACAGAGACTGCACACGGGCCCCCTCCTCTCGAGAAATGCCCCTGAGGTTTAGGGTCAGGCTGCAGGGAGTGGCTGGTGGTTAGTGTTAGCCTATGGGAGGTGAGAGTTAGGGTTAGCCTGTGGGAGGTGAGGGTTTAGGGTTAGCCTGTGGGAGGGGAGGGTTATGGTTAGTCTATGGGAGGTGAGGGCCGGCATTATCAGCGCTGGGATTGTGTACCCAACCTGACTGTAAGTGTATACTGTACTCTGTGAAAGGTTCCAAGATGCACTGCAGAGCTCAGCTACAAAATGTGCATGATAGCATGGATCAGTATCTCACTGACATGTCACCTGCATCTCACCGGCATCTCATCTGTATCTCAGCAACATCACACCACATCTCACTGACATCCGACTGAAATCACCTGTCACACACTATGTACCCCTCCACATACCTGTCACACATCATTTACACCTCCACATACCTGTCCCCATCATTTACACCTCCATATACTTGTCCCCCATCATTTACACCTCCACATACCTGTCACACATAATTTACACCTCCACATACCTGTCACACATCATTTACACCACCACATACTTGTCCCCCATCATTTACACCTCCACATACCTGTCACACATTATTTACACCTCCACATACCTCTCCCCCATCATTTACACCTCCACATACCTGTCAGACATAATTTACACCTCCACATACCTGTACCCCATCATTTACACCTCCACGTACCTGTCACACATCATTTAAACCTCCCCATACGTGTCCTATATCATTTACACCTCTACATACCTGTCCTACATCAGTTACACCTCCACATACCCGTCCTACACCATCTACACCTCACCCTTCCTGTCCCACATAATTTACATCTCCACATACCTGTCCCCCTTCATTTATACCACCACATACCTGTCCCACATCATTTACACCTCCACATACCTGTCCCACATCACTTACACCTCCACATACCTGTCCTACATCATTTACACCTCCACATACCTGTCACACATCATTTATACCTCCACATACCTGTCCTACATCATTTACACCCCCAAATACCTGTCATACATCATTTACACCTCCACATACCTGTCCCTATCATTTATACCTCCACATACCTGTCCTACATCATTTACACCCCCAAATACCTGTCATACATCATTTACACCTCCACATACCTGTCCTACATCATATACACATCTACAAACCTGTCGTACATCATTTACACCCCCACATACCTTTCCCATATCATTTACACCCCCACATACCTGTCCTACATCATTTACACCTCCACATACCTGTCCTACATCATTTACACCTCCACATACCTGTCCTACATAATTTACACCTCAACATACCTGTCCCACATCATTTACACCTCCACATACCTGTCCTACATCATTTACACCTCCACATACCTGTCACACAACATTTACACCTCCACATACCTGTCCTACATCATTTACACTCCACATACCTGTCCCTATCATTTACACCTCCATATACTTGTCCCCCATCATTTACACCTCCACATACCTGTCACACAACATTTACACCTCCACATACCTGTCCCACATTATTTACATCCCCCACATACCTGTCCCTCATCATTTACACCTCTATATACCTGTCCTACATAATTTACACCTCCACATACCTGTACTACATCATTTACACCTCCACATACCTGTCACACATAATTTACACCTCCACATACCTGTCCCTCATCATTTACACCTCTGCAAACCTGTCCCCCATCAATTACACCTCCACATACCTGTCACACATCATTTACACCTCCAAATACCTGTCCTACATCAGTTACACCTCCACATACCCGTCCTACATCATTTACACCTCACCCTTCCTGTCCCACATAATTTACATCTCCACATACCTGTCCCCCTTCATTTATACCTCCACATACCTGTCCTACATCATTTACACCTCCACATACCTGTCCCACATCATTTACACCTCCACATACCTGTCCTACATCATTTACACCTCCACATACCTGTCCTACATAATTTACACATCTACATACCTGTCCCTCATTATTTACACCTCCACATACCTGTCCTACATCATTTACACCTCCACATACCTGTCCTACATCATTTACACATCCACATACCTGTCCTACATCATTTATACCTCCACATACCTGTCCTACATCATTTACACCTACACATACCTGTCCTACATCAATTACACCTCCACATACCTGTCCTACATCATTTACACCTCCACATACCTGTCCTACATCATTTACACATCTACATACCTGTCCTACAAAATTTAAACCCACACATACCTTTCCCATATCATTTACACCCCCACATACCTGTCCTACATCATTTACACCTCCACATACCTGTACTACATCATTTACACCTCTACATACCTGTCCGACATAATTTACACCTCCACATACCTGTCACACATCATTTACACCTCCACATACCTGTCCCTATCATTTACACCTCCATATACTTGTCCCCCATCATTTACACCTCCACATACCTGTCACACATCATTTACACCTCCACATACCTGTCACACATCACTTACACCTCCACATACTTGTCTCCCATCATTTACACCTCCACATACCAGTCACACATCATTTACACCTCCACATACCTGTCCTACATCATTTATACCTCCACATACCTGTCCTACATCATTTACACCCCCACATACCTGTCCTACATCATTTACACCTCCACATACCTGTCCTACATCATTTACACATCTACATATCTCTCCTACATCATTTACACCTCCACATACCTGTCCTACATCATTTACACCTCCACATACCTGTCCCACATAATATACACCTCCACATACCTGTCCTACATCATTTACACCTATGCAAACCTGTCTCCCTTCATTTACACCTCCATATACCTGTCACACATCATTTACACCTCCACATACCTGTCCTACATCAGTTACACCTCCACATACCTGTCACACAACATTTACACCTCCACATACCTGTCCCACATTATTTACATCCCCCACATACCTGTCCCTCATCATTTACACCTCTATATACCTGTCCTACATAATTTACACCTCCCCATACCTGTCCTACATCATTTACACCTCCACATACCTGTCCCACATAATATACACCTCCACATACCTGTCCTACATCATTTACACCTCTGCAAACCTGTCTCCCTTCATTTACACCTCCATATACCTGTCACACATCATTTACACCTCCACATACCTGTCCTACATCAGTTACACCTCCACATACCCGTCCTACATCATTTACTCCTCACCCTTCCTGTCCAACATAATTTACATCTCCACATGCCTGTCCCCCTTTATTTATACCTCCACATACCTGTCCCACATCATTTACACCTCCACATACCTGTCCCACATCATTTACACCTCCAAATACCTGTCCTACATAATTTACACCTCCACATACCTGTCCTACATCATTTACATATCTACATACCTGTCCTACATCATTTACACCTCCACATACCTGTCCTACATCACTTACACCTCCACATACCTGTCCTACATCATTTACTCTTCCACATACCTGTCCTACATCATTTATACCTCCACATACCTGTCCTACATCATTTACACCCCCACATACCTGTCCTACATCATTTACACCTCCACATACCTGTCCTACGTCATTTACACCTCCACATACCTGTCCTACATCATTTACACATCTACATACCTGTCCTACATCATTTACCCCTCCACATACCTATCCCACATCATTTACACCTCCACATACCAGTCCTGCATCATTTACCCCTCCACATACCTGTCCCTCATCATTTACACCTCTATATACCTGTCCTACATAATTTACACCTCCACATACCTGTCCCCATCATTTACACCTCCATATACTTGTCCCCCATCATTTACACCTCCACATACCAGTCAAACATCATTTACACCTCCACATACCTGTCCTACATCATTTACACATCTACATACCTGTCCTACATCATTTACACCCACACATACCTTTCCCATATCATTTACACCCCCACATACCTGTCCTACATCATTTACACCTCCACATACCTGTCCTACATCATTTACACCTCCACATACCTGTCCTACATCATTTACACCTCCACATACCTGTCACACATCATTTACACCTCCACATACCTGTCCCTATCATTTACACCTCCATATACTTGTCCCCCATCATTTACACCTCCACATACCTGTCACACATCATTTACACCTCCACATACCTGTCACACATCACTTACACCTCCACATACTTGTCCCCCATAATTTACACCTCCACATACCAGTCACACATCATTTACACCTCCACATACCTGTCCTACATCATTTATACCTCCACATACCTGTCCTACATCATTTACACCCCCACATACCTGTCCTACATCATTTACACCTCCACATACCTGTCCTACATCATTTACACATCTACATATCTGTCCTACATCATTTACACCCCTACATACCTTTCCCATATCATTAACACCCCCACATACCTGTCCTACATCATTTTCACCTCCACATACCTGTCCTACATCATTTGCACCTCCACATACCTGTCCTACATCATTTACACCTCAACATACCTGTCCCACATCATTAACACCTCCACGTACCTGTCCTACATTATTTACACCTCCACATACCTGTCACACAACATTTACACCTCCACATACCTGTCCCACATTATTTACATCCCCCACATACCTGTCCCTCATCATTTAAACCTCTATATACCTGTCCTACATAATTTACACCTCCACATACCTGTCCTACATCATTTACACCTCCACATACCTGTCCCACATAATATACACTTCCACATACCTGTCCTACATCATTTACACCTCTGCAAACCTGTCTCCCTTCATTTACACCTCCACATACCTGTCACACATCATTTACACCTCCACATACCTGTCCTACATCAGTTACACCTCCACATACCCGTCCTACATCATTTACACCTCACCCTTCCTGTCCAACATAATTTACATCTCCACATGCCTGTCCCCCTTCATTTATACCTCCACATACCTGTCCCACATCATTTACACCTCCACATACCTGTCCCACATCATTTACACCTCCACATACCTGTCCTACATAATTTACACCTCCACATACCTGTCCTACATCATTTACATATCTACATACCTGTCCTACATTATTTACACCTCCACATACCTGTCCTACATCATTTACACCTCCACATACCTGTCCTACATCATTTACACTTCCACATACCTGTCCTACATCATTTATACCTCCACATACCTGTCCTACATCATTTACACCCCCACATACCTGTCCTACATCATTTACACCTCCACATACCTGTCCTACATCATTTACACCTCCACATACCTGTCCCACATAATATACACCTCCACATACCTGTCCTACATCATTTACACCTATGCAAACCTGTCTCCCTTCATTTACACCTCCATATACCTGTCACACATCATTTACACCTCCACATACCTGTCCTACATCAGTTACACCTCCACATACCTGTCACACAACATTTACACCTCCACATACCTGTCCCACATTATTTACATCCCCCACATACCTGTCCCTCATCATTTACACCTCTATATACCTGTCCTACATAATTTACACCTCCCCATACCTGTCCTACATCATTTACACCTCCACATACCTGTCCCACATAATATACACCTCCACATACCTGTCCTACATCATTTACACCTCTGCAAACCTGTCTCCCTTCATTTACACCTCCATATACCTGTCACACATCATTTACACCTCCACATACCTGTCCTACATCAGTTACACCTCCACATACCCGTCCTACATCATTTACTCCTCACCCTTCCTGTCCAACATAATTTACATCTCCACATGCCTGTCCCCCTTTATTTATACCTCCACATACCTGTCCCACATCATTTACACCTCCACATACCTGTCCCACATCATTTACACCTCCAAATACCTGTCCTACATAATTTACACCTCCACATACCTGTCCTACATCATTTACATATCTACATACCTGTCCTACATCATTTACACCTCCACATACCTGTCCTACATCACTTACACCTCCACATACCTGTCCTACATCACTTACTCTTCCACATACCTGTCCTACATCATTTATACCTCCACATACCTGTCCTACATCATTTACACCCCCTCATACCTGTCCTACATCATTTACACCTCCACATACCTGTCCTACGTCATTTACACCTCCACATACCTGTCCTACATCATTTACACATCTACATACCTGTCCTACATCATTTACCCCTCCACATACCTATCCCACATCATTTACACCTCCACATACCAGTCCTGCATCATTTACCCCTCCACATACCTGTCCCTCATCATTTACACCTCTATATACCTGTCCTACATAATTTACACCTCCACATACCTGTCCCCATCATTTACACCTCCATATACTTGTCCCCCATCATTTACACCTCCACATACCAGTCAAACATCATTTACACCTCCACATACCTGTCCTACATCATTTACACATCTACATACCTGTCCTACATCATTTACACCCACACATACCTTTCCCATATCATTTACACCCCCACATACCTGTCCTACATCATTTACACCTCCACATACCTGTCCTACATCATTTACACCTCCACATACCTGTCCTACATCATTTACACCTCCACATACCTGTCACACATCATTTACACCTCCACATACCTGTCCCTATCATTTACACCTCCATATACTTGTCCCCCATCATTTACACCTCCACATACCTGTCACACATCATTTACACCTCCACATACCTGTCACACATCACTTACACCTCCACATACTTGTCCCCCATCATTTACACCTCCACATACCAGTCACACATCATTTACACCTCCACATACCTGTCCTACATCATTTATACCTCCGCATACCTGTCCTACATCATTTACACCCCCACATACCTGTCCTACATCATTTACACCTCCACATACCTGTCCTACATCATTTACACATCTACATATCTGTCCTACATCATTTACACCCCCACATACCTTTCCCATATCATTAACACCCCCACATACCTGTCCTACATCATTTTCACCTCCACATACCTGTCCTACATCATTTGCACCTCCACATACCTGTCCTACATCATTTACACCTCAACATACCTGTCCCACATCATTTACACCTCCACGTACCTGTCCTACATTATTTACACCTCCACATACCTGTCACACAACATTTACACCTCCACATACCTGTTCCACATTATTTACATCCCCCACATACCTGTCCCTCATCATTTAAACCTCTATATACCTGTCCTACATAATTTACACCTCCACATACCTGTCCTACATCATTTACACCTCCACATACCTGTCCCACATAATATACACCTCCACATACCTGTCCTACATCATTTACACCTCTGCAAACCTGTCTCCCTTCATTTACACCTCCACATACCTGTCACACATCATTTACACCTCCACATACCTGTCCTACATCAGTTACACCTCCACATACCCGTCCTACATCATTTACACCTCACCCTTCCTGTCCAACATAATTTACATCTCCACATGCCTGTCCCCCTTCATTTATACCTCCACATACCTGTCCCACATCATTTACACCTCCACATACCTGTCCCACATCATTTACACCTCCACATACCTGTCCTACATAATTTACACCTCCACATACCTGTCCTACATCATTTACATATCTACATACCTGTCCTACATTATTTACACCTCCACATACCTGTCCTACATCATTTACACCTCCACATACCTGTCCTACATCATTTACACTTCCACATACCTGTCCTACATCATTTATACCTCCACATACCTGTCCTACATCATTTACACCCCCACATACCTGTCCTACATCATTTACACCTCCACATACCTGTCCTACGTCATTTACACCTCCACATACCTGTCCTACATCATTTACACATCTACATACCTGTCCTACATCATTTACCCCTCCACATACCTATCCCACATCATTTACACCTCCACATACCAGTCCCTCATCATTTACCCCTCCACATACCTGTCCCTCATCATTTACACCTCTATATACCTGTCCTACATAATTTACACCTCCACATACCTGTCCCCATCATTTACACCTCCATATACTTGTCCCCCATCATTTACACCTCCACATACCTGTCAAACATCATTTACACCTCCACATACCTGTCCTACATCATTTACCCCTCCACATACCTGTCCCTCATCATTTACACCTCTATATACCTGTCCTACATAATTTACACCTCCACATACCTGTCACACATTATTTACACCTCCACATACCTGTCCCCATCATTTACACCTCCATATACTTGTCCCTCATCATTTACACCTCCACATACCTGTCAAACATCATTTACACCTCCACCTACCTGTCACACATCATTTACACCTCCACATGCATGTCCCCCATCATATACACCTCCACATACCTGTCACACATCATTTACACCTCCACATACCTGTCACACATCATTTACACCTCCACATACCTGTCAGGCATAATTTAGATCTTCTCATACCTGTCCTACATCTTTTATACCTCCATATACCTGTCCTACATCATTTACACATCTACATACCTGTCCTACATCATTTACACCCCCACATACCTTTCCCATATCATTTACACCTCCACGTACCTGTCCTACATCATTTACACCTCCACATACCTGTCCTCCATCATTTACACCTCCACATACCTGTCCTACATCATTTACACCTCAACATACCTGTCCCACATCATTTACACCTCCACATACCTGTCACACAACATTTACACCTCCACATACCTGTCCCACATTATTTACATCCCCCACATACCTGTCCCTCATCATTTACACCTTTATATACCTGTCCTACATAATTTACACCTCCACATACCTGTCCTACATCATTTACACCTCCACATACCTGTCCCACATAAATTACACCTACACATACCTGTCCCTCATCATTTACACCTCTGCAAACCTGTCCCCCATCATTTACACCTCCACATACCAGTCACACATCATTTACACACCCACATACCTGTCCTACATCAGTTACACCTGAACATACCTGTCCTACATCATTTACACCTCACCCTTCCTGTCCCACATAATTTACATCTCCACATACCTGTCCCCCTTCATTTATACCTCCACATACCTGTCCCACATCATTTACACCTCCACATACCTGTCCCACATCATTTACACCTCCACATACCTGTCCTACATCATTTACACCTCCACATACCTGTCCTACATCATTTACACCTCCAGATTACCTGTCCCTCATCATTTACTCCTCTATATACCTGTCCTACATAATTTACACCTCCACATACCTGTCCTACATCTTTTACACCTCCACATACCTGTCCCACATAATTTACACCTCCACATACCTGTCCCTCATCATTTACACCTTTGCAAACCTGTCCCCCATCACTTACACCTCCACATACTGTATCTGTCCCACATCATTTATACTTCCACATACCTGTGCTGCATTCATTGGGAGCAGTGTACCATTTTTACCTTGAAACACTTTTCCTAACTTTTCACCTGCTCAGGGTGTGCGCACAAAAAAACCAGTGAATTTTCTCAGAAAGAGCAATGCTATTTGCGGTGCGAGCTCGCAGGACCTAATTTGTGCCTAACTGAATTGATCGCTTCATCTGTATCTCACCAACATTTCACCTGTATCTCCCAACATTTCACCAGCGTCTCTCAACATTTCACCTACAGTACATCTCCCAACATTTCACCTGCAGCTCCCAACATTTCACCAGTATATTCAGACATTTTTCCTGCATATCACCAACATTTCACCTGCATCTCCCAATATTTCACCTGCATCTCACCAACATTTCACCTGCATCTCACCAACATTTCACCAGCATCTCCCAAAATTTCACCTGCATCTCTCAACATTTCACCAGCATCTCCCAACAATTCACCTGCAGCTCCCAACATTTCACCAGCATCTCCCAACAATTCACCTGCAGTTCCCAACATTTCACCAGTATCTTCCAACATTTCTCCTGCATATCACCTACATTTTACATGGATCTCCCTACATTTCTCTTGCATCTCACCAACATTTCACCTGCATCTCCAAACATTTCTCTTGCATCTCACCAACATTTCACCTGCATCTCCAAACATTTCACCAGCATCTCCCAACATTTCTCCTGCATATCACCAACATTTCACCAACATCTCCCAACATTTCTCCAGCATCTCCCAACATTTCACCAGCATCTCCCAACATTTCACCAGCTTCTCCCAACATTTCTCCTGCATCTCCAAACATTTCTCCTGCATATCACCAACATTTCACCAGCATCTCCCAACATTTCACCAGCATCTCCCAACATTTCACCTGCATTACCCAACAGTTCACCAGCATCTCCCATCATTTCACCTGCATCTTCCAACATTTCACCAGTATCTCCCAACATTTCTCCTGCATATCACCATCTCCCACATTTCTCCTGCATATCACCAACATTTCACCAGCATCTCCCAATATGTCACCAGCATCTCCCAACATTCCTCCTGCATATCACCAACATTTCACCAGCGTCTCCCAACATTTCACCAGCATCTCCCAACATTTCACTGCATCTCCCAACATTTCACCAGCGTCTCCCAACATTTCACCAGCATCTCCCAACATTTCACCTGCATCTCCCAACATTTCACCAGCATCTCCCAACATTTCACTAATATCTCCCAACATTTCTCCTGCATATCACCAACATTTCACCAGCATCTCCCAATATTTCACCAGCAGCTCCCAACATTTCATCAGCATCTCACCAACATTTCACAAAAATTATTTCACCATTATCTTGCCAACATTACACCTAGGTCTTATCAATATTTTACTAGTATTAATGTATTGTAATGTCTGTAACCAGCATCTAATTGGCATTTGGTGATCTCCAATCTCTAAAGCTATTCCAGAGGAATCAATACAAATTGTGCTCATTATGTCAACTTTCGCTGGATAATAATTTCAGATGTAGTCATCGTTGAGTAACATTAGAAGTAATCAGTGTGAAGCCGGGACAAGCAGTAAGAGGTAAAATCAGAGATCTAAATCTCAGCAAAGCTAATCTAAATATTTTTAATAATCCTGAACTGAATACTGAATTCTGGAAATCCTTAGAAAGTATTACTGTTCATGTTCCTTGGTAATGTCACAAATATCTACTGGTCTTATCCAGTGTCAGCCTTTATCCATAATATAATGATCTCTATTGTGGTGGGGACCCCAGAGATAGCTAGGAGATGGCCACTCACCTTGCTGCCTGGATAGAGGGTAAAAATCAGTGTTTCGGATAGCTAGGAGATGGCCACTCACCTTGCGGCCTGGATAGAGGGTAGAAATCAGTGTATCGGATAGCTAGGAGATGGCCACTCACCTTGCTGCCAGGATGGAGGGTAGAAATCAGTGTTTCAGATATCTAGGAGATGGCCACTCACCTTGCTGCCTGGATAGAGGGTAGAAATCAGTGTTTCGGATAGCTAGGAGATGGCCACTCACCTTGCTGTCTGGATAGAGGGTAGAAATCAGTGTATCGGATAGCTAGGAGATGGCCACTCACCTTGTTGCCTGGATAGAGGGTAGAAATCAGTGTTTCGGATAGCTAGGAGATGGCCACTCACCTTGCTGCCTGGATAGAGGGTAGAAATCAGTGTTTCGGATAGCTAGGAGATGGGCACTCACCTTGCTGCCTGGATAGAGGGTAGAAATCAGTGTTTCGGATAGCTAGGAGATGGCCACTCACCTTGCTATCTGGGTAGGGGGCAGAAATCAGTGTTTGGGAGATGTCGCACATACTGGCCACAAAAACAATGATTGCACAACGGGAAAAGCAGAAGTCACCTAAGAATGAAACCAAGAAGCCAGATGTCCTCACTTTCTGCACATGAAGAATTTCTGTTTGTTTTGAATCCACAATTTCAGATCCTTATTCTGTGTTTCCTCTTCAGAGAAGTTACTGGAAGATTTCTGCACAAAGCGGACAAAGAAGTGTTTTATGTTCCTGTTAGTTTCCCCAGTGAGTGCGGACACTGGGCCTGATTCAGACCCACTCGCGAGCGGCTGTCCGCTCGCAAGTGGGTCGATGTTATGGACTGAGCATGCGCACGACGGAGGGAGCTCCGTCGTGCGCATGCGCCAGACGCGACGAGCGAAGGAAAGTCCTTCGCTCGTTGTGTCCGATCAAAGGGGGCGTGCTGTCAATGTTGATTGACAGCACGCCCCCTTTGGTGGGCGTGCCTCCCTGACGGGGGCGTTCCCACGGGAACGCCTCCCGTCAGAAGCCGGCCCACTGACATCACTAGTGATGTCAGTGGGAGTGATTTTGGCTCTGATAGAGCCAAAATCACTCCGGAGCTTGCGGTTGAAAACCTCAACCGCAGGCTCCGGCTCGCAAATTCGATGGTCGCGATGGTCTCGACCATCGTGACCATCACAATGCACGCTCGTATAGCCTGTGGGTGGTGACCCACAGCTATACGAGCGTCCAGGAGGACGCTCCATGAAAATGGAGGCCGGCCCTCATTCAGAGCGTGCGCTCTGCTCAGAGCGTACGGCTCTGAATGAGGGCCACTGTAATATCACAATCATTAATAGCAATGGATGGGATGTGTCTCTTATCACTGAGAATACTCTCCTTTCTATTTCATACTATTATTTCAGAATGGAATTTATTAGATAATTAAGCGTGAAGAGTTGATGGGATATTGAGGATCAATAATATAATTTATATTAATCATGTTCTATAATAAGTGTAACAGTTGTGCCTAGAGCTCTTCCTACTTTCTCACCCTTAGTAATAATTGCATGACATTTCTCATTACTCACAGTGTTTAATAAAAACTCACGGAGCGGGAATTTCTCAGAGTATTACTAAGCACACGTCTTGTTTACATTTCCAGCGTCAGAGACCCCTGCGGTCGTGTGATTCAGCCCACGTCATGTCTTGTACGGTAACGTTAGAGTGTCAGAGACCTCAGACTGCAGACATGTAAAGAGACAGCCGGGGTCACACAACCACAGAACATATAACAGTGTGAGCTGTACACTCAGAAATGTCTTTAATCACTTTCTGGTGTGTACTCAGCTCAGGGTAACCAGCAATAGTCCCAATAATCTGAGGCCTGTCTGGAGCATTATTGAGCTTTACAAAAGACCTATTTAATATGTTAATTATCGGAAGTTGTATGGCCCCCGATAACTAACATTCTGATTCGCCGCGAGCTCCGGGGTGATTCGTCCAAAGATCAGCAAGCCCCACAATTCCTTTCACCACTACATTAGTATAAATTAAGTGCAACATTAAATAGAAATACATTGGCCCTCATTCAGAGCCGTACGCTCTGAGCAGAGCGCACGCTCTGAATGAGGGCCGGGCTCCATTTTCATGGAGCGTCCTCCTGGACGCTCGTATAGCTGTGGGTCACCACCCACAGGCTATACGACCGTGCATTTTGATGGCCGCGATGGTCGTGACCATCGCGACCATCGAAATTGCGAGCCGGAGCCTGCGGTTGAGGTTTTCAACCGCAAACTCCGGAGTGATTTTGGCTCTATCAGAGCCAAAATCACTCCCACTGACATCACTAGTGATGTCAGTGGGCCGGCTTCTGACGGGAGGCGTTCCCGTGGGAACGCCCCCGTCAGGGAGGCACGCCCCCGGCACGCCCACCAAAGGGGGCGTGCTGTCAATCAACATTGACAGCACGCCCCCTTTGATCGGACACAACGAGCGAAGGAAAGTCCTTCGCTCGTCGTGTCTGGCGCATGCGCACGACGGAGCTCCCTCCGTTGTGCGCATGCTCAGTGCAGACCATCGACCCACTTGCGAGCGGACAGCCGCTCGCGAGTGGGTCTGAATCAGGCCCATTATTGTATATTATAGATTATTATAATTGTCTGATAAATGATAATATAACTACAGTATATGTGGTGCTGTCATATCGGTAACATCTGGGATCAGTAATTAGTGTATCTGTGCACCTGATTCAGACCCGTTCGCTAGCAAGCGATCGCTCGGAGCGATGTTTTGTAAAGTGCGCATGCGTATGCATAGCAGTTTGTGTGCGTGAACTAGTCCGAGCGATCGGGAAGCGTACGCTAGCCCAGCAGAGACAGCCCAGCTGAATGAGTGACAGGAGAGGCCGTTTGTGGGTGGTAACAGGGGCAGGCCACTGGAAACGGGGGAGTGGAGGTGCGAACGCAGGCGTGCCTGAGCGTCTTAACGCCGTTTCAGAGGAGTGCATAATTACCAGGCAGCGTCATAGGACACGTCACTTGGTTGAACAAAACACTGAAGTGTTCGCAGTGCTTGCAGTAGGGTACAGTCAACCGCAAGCGCTGCGGTCAGTGCCGGTGGAACCCAATGTACCGATGGTTGTATATACTTCCTGGAGATGACGTTCACTAGTGGGCAGTTAAAGACAGGCTGGGGGGCATCTGCATACATAAAGTGACCGCATGCCTTGACGTCACTTAGCTGAATTTGCATATGCTGGGAGCGAGATTCCGCATCTAGCGAGCAGGTCTGAATCAGGCCCCGTGTTTCTACAAGTATTAACCCTCCATGTGTTTATTTGACATCACCAGGAACATCGATTACCATCGCAGCCTCACGCACTCTTGCACAGGCTCTGACCTTGCTCAGGAATTGCTAACCTCATTGCACATGAGAGCTCAGGCTGCGTATGGCATCGAAGTGCCTAATTTATGCACGCCGCTGTCACAGCGTTTAAACGCATTGACGCGCCTGCGTTTCGCTGACCACCCCCCCCACATAACCACCCCCATACGGTCACTTCCTGTCAATCATTCTGCGATGGGACTGCGTAGTCACTGCGGTCGCAGTCCCGATCGCAGTGGAGTCGTCGTGCGCGTGCACTGCGATGCATATGCATGCGCAGACCGCAACAATCGGCCGATTGCGTACGTAACTACATTTACGATCGGTAATGAATCAAGCCCTATATCCCACCTTGATTATTGTAACCCAACAGCCCACCAATCAGTGTGCTGGCACCATTTCCATCCATCCTATTCATCTTATTTACCTACCTGCCACTCTATGCCAGTCCCCAAACAAGGGCCCTGATACAGATATGTATGTAATACCGATGGTCTATGTACATAGCCGATGGTGGGGCGTCTGTGCGTGTGCAGGACTAGCTCTGTGCATGTACAGAAAGGCTTGTGCCATCACGGTCACAGTGCTCCATGAGCTGAAGCCTGATTGGCAGCCTGTGGCTGTTTGGAGGCAGGGATTTGGCCTGTTCCACAAAATGGAGGCAATGTTGCCTCTGTATTAAACTTATACTGTGTAAGGTGTGTGTGTGTGTGTTTCTTTCAACATTTCTTTACAGGTGAACTACAGATCCCAGTGTGCCCTTAATGCCCCACTTGCTGGTACTTGTGGTTCTCCAAGTACCAGCATGCCGGGGAGGCTTGCTGGGACCTGCAATTCTACTGTAAGACAATGGTTATATTCTTCTATTTTTACACTACACTAACACAATCAACCCTCCACCCACCGCCCAGTTGTGGCGGGGATAGCCCCGGGCTATCAGCTTAGGCTAGGGGTGCCCTGGAGAGGGAGACCCCTTTATTGGAGGGTTCTCCAACTTCCCAGGGATCCCTGGCCTGGGCTGACTAACGGTCAGGGCTGATGCTGTGGCTGGCGGTCCATTGATAGGGCTCCCCTGGCTGTGGCATCAGTCCCCCGTTAGAAAGGGTCCAGGGCTGGTTCTGTGAATTACAGGGAGACCCTACGCAATTTTTTTCCCTGTACTTAGTCAACCAGACCTGGGTTTGCAAAGTCCGGGGCTGGTTCCATTTTGGGGGGGACCTCACGTCAATTTGTTTTAAGTTTTAACTCTTTATTCACTTTTTACAAACAGATACATGCAGGCATCTTACTGTGTGAGAAGGAACTGCTAATGCTGAAAGTGAAAACATGAAGCAGTTCTATGCTGTCGGGGATTTGCAGTTCGGTTTGAAGTGTGATTTGCCGTTTGATTTGTACATGAACATGTAAAATTGAACAACAAATTACTTTCACAAATCGACCTAAATCGAATTCGATTTGCAAATCCAACACCAAATTGAATAATAGTAAATCTGGCAAAATCCTTGGTTTGTCTACGATTTGAGTCGGTTTCAGAAGAGATAAATCACTTTTCAAATTGACAAGCAAATCGACGTTTGATAAATTTACCGCTAGATATCTCGCAGCTGTCCTGGCAAGAGTTGGATGAAGAATTTCAGCGGACTTTACCACGGGTAAGTAAGCGGTGATGGACATTAATGATCACTTTATAAATGTGATCACTGAGAGATCTCGTGTTATGTATCCCCACTTATCTCCATATTACACCTATCATTGGGAGAGTAGGTGCCAGCAATTGTGGTCACTTTGGTAAGTGGTACTAACTAGGAATCAGAGAAACTGTGCCAAAGGTTTGTACTATATGGTTATATGGCAGAACAGGCCATGTTTCAGAGGGGTTGTAGTCAGGATCCCGGTGGGCGAAATGCCAACTGCCAGAATCCCGACACTAAAAGCCCGGCGTGGGACTAAAGATAGGCATCCAAATACCGACGCCTATCAACAGCCCCATGCCGAAATCCCGACGCCTGGCATTACGAACGTAGGTAAGTCTGGAGTCGTGTGCTGTTAGTTGTGGGGGGGAGGGTTAGGTTTAGGCACCCCCGGGGGTAGGTTAGACACCCCCTGGGAGGGTTATGTTTAGGGTGCGGGGAGAGGGGGTTAGGGTTAGGCACCCCCAAGGGAGGGTTGGGGGACGGAGAGGGGAGGGTTAAATATATTTACCAGCCGGCGTTGGAATTTTGATGTGTCGGGCTTCCAAGGTCGGTATTTGAACCGGCGGCTTTTAAGCCATCAGTATTTCATACCCAACCCGTTTCAGAGGCCTTTACGTAACCATTCTATTGTGTACCCGTATATCTGCATGTTCCTGAATTTATAGTCTATGAACAGAGCTGGGATGGCGATGACCCGTCTATTCAGCTGTCGTTTATGGTATATTTTGCTCACCCAGGCGCTAACTCCATACGGTCTGAGATTATGGGGTGAAGCCTCCTATAGGCCACTCCCTGGGGGCAGGGACCTGTGTAATGAATGACCCCTAGCACCCAGGTGCTAACTCCATACGGTCTGAGATGATGGAGAGCACCGTCGTATAGGCCACTCCCTGGGGGCAGGGACCTGTGTAATGAATGACCCCTAGCACCCAAGCGCTAACTCCATACGGTCTGAGATGATGGAGGGATGCCTCCTATAGGCCACTCCCTGGGGCAGGGACCTGTGTAATGAATGACCCTAGCACCCAGGTGCTAACTCCATACGGTCTGAGATGATGGAGAGCAGCATCCTATAGGCCACACCCTGGAGGGCAGGGACCTGTGTAATGAATGACCCCTAGCACCCAAGCGCTAACTCCATATGGTCTGAGATGATGGAGGGAAGCCTCCTATAGGCCACACCCTGGGGGCAGGGACCTGTGTAATGAATGACCCCTAGCACCCAAGCGCTAACTCCATACGGTCTGAGATGATGGAGGGAAGCCTCCTATAGGCCACTCCCTGGGGGCAGGGACCTGTGTAATGACGGACCCCTAACACCAAAAACACCAAGAACTGTGCACATTCAGATTTTATTCATAGTCAACAAAGAAAATCAGCTAAAAGAAATCAGACAGTAAGTTGTAGCTATAATAAGACATCAGTATAATGATTTATGTGATCTGGAAGTGCTGCTCTGATCTAAATAAAATATAGGAATGAAATACAGAGAAGGTCTGTAGGCTGAGGATCTTACAATCTACAGTTTGTAGTCAAAAGTGCTAAGCACACAGAATTACCATAGCTGTAGCCAGTGCTGCGCACGCGCCGGTTTTGTGAAAGTAACGGCGCATGCGCAGCACTGATTACATCGCATTAATGACAGCTTTTCAGAATAGATAGTTATAGGGTGGAGGAATGATGAATTCCTCTGGTAATTAGGTAGAACTCCATGCGAGTTCTAAACCTGATTACCTCCATCGATTTTTTAGTTATGATGAATAGGCCCCTGGGGGAGTTAGCAGGTGGTAAGTGACCAATAACTAAATGGTTTATGAATTAGGCATTATGTCCCATGCAGGACCTCAGATCTGGCCAGCTCCACCCACTTCATAGCAGACCTATCAGTAAGACCCCTGAGTCTGACAATAGCCCTGCTGGTTGTGTAAGTGCTATCGGTACCTGGCTGAAGGGCAGGACAGAGCTATGCTCTGGCCTACAGTAAGGTATTAATTTGGAAACACAAGGAACCCTGAGAAGACACTGTCACCATTGGCAGTCCCAATCATCCCATTGTAGTCGTTGACGGACAGCCACACCTCTTGGTCTTTTTGCAGCTGGGCGAGGAGCCCACCTGAGGTGACCTGCTGTTCGTTGGACATGTGGTCGCAGAAACTGGCCTTTCGTTCATTGTCTACATTTAGTGTGACACAAATGTTGGACCTGTGGGAGGCGTGATACACAAAGTAGTAGAGTCCGGCCACACGACACACAAACTTCCCTGTGGACACATTGTAGTCCCGATGGTCATTGGTGATCTCTTTACTGAATATGATGGGTGAATTTTTGGTGGGATTTTCTATCGTCTGTCTGCCCACTGTGAAGGCCGATTGGTGTTGACGCTTATGGTTGCCAGGCATCCCATTGTCACCTTTAGAGCCAACCTCTCCTTTTTCACCTGGAGGCCCAGCAGGTCCCTTAGGGCCATTTTTCCCCAGTGGGCCTGGGTGCCCTTTAATTCCTTTTTCACCTCTCACACCATCCATGGAAGAGCCTGCTGGGGCACCTGTGTAAATGATAAGATCACTTTAGAATAACACTCATTACTCCAGGTTCCAGCTATAGTACATACATCATGTGTAGACTTTCCTCAGGTACCTGTGAGGGCTCCTCCATTTTATTCTCCTCATCAGGTCTGACTGCCAACATTTCTATTTACAGAATTCCAGAACATGACAATATGGAGACGTATGCTCTTTCCCTCTGTATATGTCTACTAGAGATGTCGTTTATATCCTGGTTGTCGGGATGCTGGCGCTCAGAATGCGGGCGCTGGAATTTCGACACCAGTCACAGTCCTGGCACCGGCACCCATACAGTAAGTATTGGGGTTAGATTTAGGTACTAGGGGGAGGGTTAGGATTAGGCTGCGGAGGGGGGGGGTTAGGTTTAGGCTGTGGCAGGAAGGGTGAGGGTACTTACTGACAGGTGTTGGTACCCTAACCCAGGGCCTGATTCAGTAAGGATCTCAACTGCGACTGCAATAGCAATTACACACGCAGTCTCACTGTGATAGTATACTAATCCATTGCGATCGCTATGCCTTTTAGCAAGACTGCAAAGTGCAAAATCATAGGTACTACTATCGAAGCCTCACGCACACTTGCACAGGCTCTGACCTTACTCAGGAATTGCTAACCTCATCGCACACTATGAGTCCTCAGACTGCGTACGGCATCGCAGTGGCTAATTTATGCACGCCCCTGCACCCCTGCAACGGCGTTCAAATGCCCTGGTACGCCTGGGTTTCGCTGACCACCCCTCGTCACCACCCACAAACGGCACTTCTTGTCAATGACTCTGCGATGGGTCTGCATAGTCACCGCAGTCCCGATCGCAGTGCTCGGTACACGTATGTGCACTGCGCTAAATACACCTGCGCAGAATGCAACAATCGGCCAATTGCGTGCGTAATCGCAGTTGCAATCGGTAGTGAATCAGGCCCCCTGTCGGGATGCCGGCGTCAGGATTGATATTTTTCCTATATTTACATATGTTTACCTCAGATACAGTATATGAGATGTAGGAGAAAGAGAGGGGGAGAGAGAGAGAGAGAGGGAGGGAGAAGGGGAGAGAGTGAAATAGAGAAAGGGAGGGAGAGGGGGAGAGAGGGAGAAGGGGAGAGAGAGAGAGAGAGAGGGAGGGAGAGGGAGAGAGGGAGGGAGAGAGAGAGGGAGAGAGAGAGGGAGGGAGAGGGGAGGAGAGTGAGAGAGGGGGAGAGAGAAAGGGAGGGAGGGAGGGAGAGAGAGGGGGAGAGGGAGGGAGAGAGGGGGAGAGAGGGAGCGAGAGAGAGAGAGGGAGGGAGTGAGAGGGAGGTAGAGAGGGGTGAGAGAGAGAGAGGGAGAGAGGGGGAGAGAGAAGAGAGAGGGAGAGAGAGGGAGGGAGAGCGGTGGAGAGAGAGAGGGGGAGAGAGAGGGAGAGAGGGAGGGAGAGGGAGGGAGAGAGGGGGAGAGAGAGAGGGAGAGAGGGGGAGAGAGGGAGGGGGAGAGAGTGACAGAGAGAGGGGGAGAGGATGGAGAGAGAGCACGAGAGAGAGAGACCGAGACCCATTTGTCCTCAGGTACTAGCCTGTTAGTTGCAGGAACCAGGCCAATTTTGGCAATTTAGCAAGAAGCAGTAATAACTTAAAAGGCAAAACCAGGTTGGCCGGAATTACACCGTTGCTTGCAACTAGCAGGCGATTACATATAGGCCAGATAGAGAGAGACTGTGACAATAGGAGGTGCTGATTCTATCCTGGAGATTGGGGTCTCCATGTATCGCGCAGACAGTTATTGGGCTCCTCATAATAAGACAGAAAGAAATGAGGTCAGAGGCCCTGAGGTTCTTTTTCTTGTTTCAGAGTCTCCCTGTACCGTTCCCTAATTGATGCTAAGCTTATCACTTCATGTCACCTAGCGCTCACTAATGCTCTCAGGAAGCACCTTGTGTCTTCATGCTATGATAAGTACCTACTTCAATCCCCGCCATACATTCACCTACACATAATAAGCTGTTCATGGGGGAATTTTACTTCATGGATCATTGCAGACATGAAAACAACCAAGATGGCGGCTGCTCCTCACACAGTCATTACATATGCAGTGTCAGACATGGCATACCTCCGGATTTCCCGGATCCGGCACATTTCATAGCATCAGATTAATATGAGCTTACCTCTCTCCCCCTTGGCTCCTTTCTGGCCATCCCGCCCATCTCTCCCTGGTATCCCGGGAATTCCCGGCAGACCCGGCGTGGCCGACACGCATGGAGATTCTTCACTCTTCACCAAGGCGAGAAGAGCCAGGATAACAAGCCCAGTTCCCAGCATCATCTTGTCTGTAAAGAAAGACACTGGGGCTCATTCACACAATAAAAATGTGCGCTGCGATTGGTTTTATACCCCACGTCTATACAGAGAGTTTCCACCGTACATCTGCTGGGCCAATCTGCCTCATCATTTGCCCGGAGTTACTGTACAGCTGCGCCCTCATACATCTACCCTCAATACGCCACACAGCGCAACTTGTCTGGCGTGAGTGAGCCGCCAGGTGCTGAGCTACTCTGCTAGCGTCGCGCATTAACAGACAGTGCTGATTCATTTGTTATGCGACACTTGTATAACTGCGCAACGCCTGGCGCTAGCAGAGTCTCGCGGGACCTGGCACACCGAGAGGGGCTTCTTAGAGC